>WIGO01000063.1:0-175645 GCA_014235945.1 Colletotrichum plurivorum
AGGACAACAACAAGGACAACAACAAGGACAACAACAAGGACAACAACAAGGACAACAACAAGGACAACAACAAGGACAACAACAAGGACAACAACAAGGACAACAACAAGGACAACAACAAGGACAACAACAAGGACAACAACAAGGACAACAACAAGGACAACAACAAGGACAACAACAAGGACAACAACAAGGACAACAACAAGGACAACAACAAGGACAACAACAAGGACAACAACAAGGACAACAACAAGGACGATAACGAGAACGACGATAAAAACGACAATAAGAGCAATAATAGTAGCGACAATGAGGATTACTAGGACGATGACGACAATGACGATAATGAATATATAGTTGGAGCGGATAGAACGGTCTGCCCCTCATTGGAGCCTGACATAGTTCTCCTCTTGAAGTGGAATGCTTTTCTACAGGGCCGGCTAAAGGGGCTCGTGGAAGCCTTGCAAGCCGTTCGCCCGTCCCTTTGCGTTGCGATAGATATAGTTGTAGAAGAGTTTGTCGTTTCCTTTCAACGTGAGTTCGACATTCCAACAGAAATGCAATGGGACGAAGGCATGTTTTATTATTTCAGGTACAGGCTGGAAGGTTGGGACCATCGGGAGGCACTGGAGGAGGCTGTTCAGAGTGTACATTGGCGTTAGACACATAGGTAGCGCAGTATTTCTTCTGCAAGTCTAGCATTGAATTTTCCATCTGGGCCGTTGATTTAGCATTGGGCACCTGCAAAACAGCGACCAGACGATTAATGGCTTGTGACGGCTGCTTCACTCAGTCTTTCTCCCGGCAAAGACTCGGTCCTTGGAGTTTCTTGGCTCCAGTTGGCTGAACAAGTTGCCGATTTGAAGATGCTAATGGTCACACAAGTGAGTGCATTTCCAAGTGCGGGGTATTATGGCTCTACGTTATCCAGTCGGAAAAGGTTAGACTGGATGAACCCAAGGATTAAGTGGATGGACTGGATAGTTCAGCCTCTGTACCAAGTACGTACCCTGCTAACAGTTCCCGGTAACCACAGTCCTGGATGCTGCAAAGATGCCTCGCTTACCCTGCTCACCCTGCTCACCCTGCTCACCCTGCTCACCCTGCTCACCCTGCTCACCCCAGATCGCGCGACCTTAGGGCGGCGGGTGATCCGGCCGCACCTGAGGCGCGGAGTGGCAAATAATTGCTGCTTGCAACGTGTCGACGAACCGCACGTAGTACCTGCGCTGTGTCGTTCAAGAGAAAAGGATACGACTTCCACTGCTTTTATACCCTTCTTGGAGGAACAGTCACATTGAATAATTCGTGGTTGAATAGCTAGATCTGCATGTTTCCACCTGCATTGTCAGGGTCAGTACCAGTTGCTTCACCTAATACATCAGACAGCTCTCTTCACTCCTTCACATGTTGTGGTCGTTCTCTCTTCGATTTCACGTAGTCTCTAAAACGTATTTCTGTCCACTCCTCATTTCAGATAAAGCCAGACTTCAACCGGGTCAAGCGGGCCACGCATCATTTATACACCAGATCGATACAGACTTACTTGCTCACTTCAAAGCTAGTTGCCATTTCAATCAGCCAGGAAACTTCGAGTCCCAAGAGCATGACGTGAGCAGACGATCAATATTTTGTCTCGGAAACAATCACACATACATTTACACTTACGTACTCGGTGTACATTGGCAAGGGTTGTTCTCGGTAAGTGACGCGCGAAGAGTTTGCAGTTCAATCTCTCATTCCGCACCTACCGCGCAAGCACTCATACTCGCGATATAGTCTGTGATGTAATCCACTATCAACACTGCCCGTGCCCCAACCTCGAACATGAGATAGCACGCAATCAAAGCGGGCCTGAATGTGCAGTTCCTCCGTCATTCCCGCTCAACGTTTCATAATATGTACAACTAGAGAACTGCAAATCATCCTCTAGGTAAAAAAGACATTATGTCAATATGTGAAAGTAAAACACGCTCAAAATAGCAGAATCTCTCTTTTTCGTAGACCAAATGCTTGGAGAATAGAAATTCGTAACATCGGCACTCAGCCAGCAACACCAGAAGCAGGGTACCCTGATGGATTTGTTAGCAAACTAATTCGAAATTGTGAGGAGAGGAAGACTTACACCATGAGCATACGGCGATGATGGCATACAGACAAATGAGCTGCAGCCCCTCGAGCCAATGGCTCTTGCCGTCCGCAATCAGGTAGTTCACCAGCAAGACAGCGACAAACAGGACAGCAACCTGGAACAGGTCGAAGCTGAGAGTCATGGCGTCGTTGCCCATGCCCCATCCGATGATGATCAGCAGCGGGATCAGAAACAGCGCGACCTGCATGCTCGAGCCGACGGCTACACCGATAGCGAGATCCATCTTGTCCTTGATAGCGACGGTGACAGCCGTGGCGTGCTCTGCAGCGTTACCGACGATGGGGAGCAGGATGAGACCGACAAACTCCTCGCTGATACCCGAAGTCTGCGTGACGTAGTCGATGGAGCTGACCATGGCCTCGGCGCAGAAGGCAATCAGAACGGTAGACCCGGCGAGGGTACCGACGGCGACCATGAAGTGCAGCTGCGGCTCCTCCTCCTCGTCCTCCTCTGCGTCCTTGTGCTGCAGCATGATGCGGCTGAGCTCTGCGCGGTCGTCCTCGCCTCCCCTCACGCCTGTTTGGGCCATGCGCGCACCGGCGCCGGCCAACCCGCGGGCGAGAGCACCCTCCTTGAGGCCGCCGCGGCTCCAGGGCTTCGCGGCAACCTTTTGCGACTCCTCGTTGAAGATCTTCTGGTGAGTCTTGAGCTGGAAGAACAGGTAGGAGGCGTAGATGATGAGCAGAATGACGGCGGTTCCACGGGAGAGGGCAGCGACGTGAACGGGGTTGTTGGTGCCGTCGTTCTTGTCGAAGACGGTGGGAACGATGACGGAGGCGACGGCAAGGGCGAGGAGGGAGGCGGCGGTCTGGGCGACGGTGGTGTTGAAGTACTGCTCGGAGCGGCGGAGGCCACCGAAGAAGAAGCAAAAGCCCATGACGAGCAGCAGGTTGGAGAGGATGGAGCCGATGAGGGACGTCTGGACAATGAGGACCTTGCCTTCTGCGAGAGCGATGATGGCGACGATGAGTTCGACGGCGTTACCGAAGGTGGCATTGAGAAGACCGCCTAATGATTCACCTGTCCTCAGTGCAATCTCCTCCGTAGCGAAACCAAGCATGGCGGCGAGGGGAATGATGGCGATGAAGTTGACGACGAAAACGGCGATCTTGTTGACGGAGCCGACGTAGGAGATGGCGATACCGGCCGGGGCGGCCAGAATCAGGATGTTGATCCACGAGTTGAGCAGGGTCCTCTGCAATTGGTTGGCGACAGTGAAGGGGGTCTTGGGCTCGACATGGCGGATGAGCCCAGACTTTTGCTTCTTCGGCTTCTCGTCTTCGGGTGGCGTGGGGCCGTCCTCGGGTGCGTGTGCGCCGTCTGTCTTCCGATTCCTCAACACGCCGGGGGTTTCCTGCTCCTTGTTGTCGTAAACCGTGTCGGCACTCCCGCTGCCGGTACCTGACCTCGTCTCCTTGCTCAGACTGCGTACAGTGTCGGAATCCCTAGGTGCGGGCTCGCTCTGGACGTGGTGTATGGGCTCTTCCGTCTCGACGTCCTCTGCAGTTCCGGGGATCTCGCGCTGTGCCTCGAGGTTCGCGCCGTCCCAGGTGGAGCGCTTTCTGGGGCGGTTATCCCATGAGACATGGCGGAAGGGGTTCCATGTCTGCTCCACGCTGCGTCGACTAAGCCCGTGAGCTTTGCGCTTGATGTCGAAGTGGTTGACTGAGCCGATGAAATCGGGCATCGTTAGTGAGGTGCGCGACGGGGGCGCTGGGTGACGGATTGACAACGAGCGCAAGAGTGAGTGAATCGGGTGCGAAGGGAGGTGAAGTGGTTCGTTAAGTGAGATAAGGTAGGGTGATGACGTGAAACCTGTGGTGTGGAGTGCTGGTGGGAATAATATGGAGAGAAGAAAGTGCAGATTACCACCCAGTCAGGAGCTCCAGTGCAGAGCAGAGAGCAGGGTAGGGTGGGATTCGGGGGTGGGCGGGTAATAATAAGCTGCAGAAAAATGCTGGATTACAGGCACTCACATCGGTCCATGCTGGATGGGTATTTGTTTGGTGGTGGTGGTGCTGCGCCTGTGCTTCTTGTGGCAAAGATCAGATCGCTTCAGATCAGCGGCCGTATTGATGAGACGAAACGCGAACCGAGCTGTAGTGTAAGCTTGCCCTCGGCAACGTCTTTTATCCAGGTGTTCTGCCTTTCTCGCGAACAGTAACGACGAGTATGCTGTGGCGCGGTGCGGCAGGGCAGAGAGGCCTCCTCGCAGGTTCGTTGCAGTTGCAGTGTTCTTCGTTGGGCCGGGGGGTTCGAGTGGTGCCGGAGATGAGGACCGGGTCCGCCCAAACGAGTGGTGCTGGGTGTTGGTCGGGCTATGCCGCGGGGCGATGACAGCGCGGGAAGACGCGCAAGCCAAGACCGATTGCCGCCGCTAAGGGATGCGGTGAGGATGGAGAGCTTGACAGCACACAGAAAAGTCGTCGTGGTCTGTCAGGCTGTGTTGCGACGGGAGGGAGGCGAGTGGCTGCCGATGCTGTGCTCGCGGATTTCGTGACGGCGGGTGTAGTAGCGTATGCACCCTCGGTGAGGCAGTGCTTCGGAAAAGTGGGAGCTGGAGCGGATGCGAGGCGAGTCGTGAGTCGTGACAGCTCACCTTGCCAGCGGTTCTTGGCTGGGTGGGCAGTAAAAGCTTTTCGGGTTCAAGCTTTTGGGGTTGTTGGAGGAGAGGAGAGGGAAAGGAGGAGAGAATAAACAAGGCGGCATGGGGGAGAAGGAAGAAAAGGGAATGAAATGAGAATCGAGCAGCTTTTACTTGACGCATTGGCAGGAAGGAGCTTCAACGATCTTTCCCATCCTGGAGGCAGGAGGCAGGCGCTACCACGTCGACGGGCAACAACGACCTGACGCTAATTTCCCTGGAATCCACGACGACAATTGGATCACCCCCTTAGGCCCCTATAGCGCGGCCCATGGTCGATGGCCCCTTCCATTTTCGCTTATCCCGTTTCCGCGCAGCACCTTCCTTCCCTTTTTTCCTGAAAATGCTGCACGTCCAACCAGAGGGATCGGGAAAGTGGGGCCCCAACGCCATCTCAACGCCCCCTTTTTTTTATGTTTATGTTTATTCTTTGTCATTGGTTTATGACAATGCATACGTACTCGGGCGATGCAAAGAACGAGAAGGAGAAGAAATCCTCATCGGATTTCAATAACTTCGGAAGAGAGGTGTCGA
This sequence comes from Colletotrichum plurivorum, assembly GCA_014235945.1. Classification (NCBI taxonomy): domain Eukaryota; kingdom Fungi; phylum Ascomycota; class Sordariomycetes; order Glomerellales; family Glomerellaceae; genus Colletotrichum; species Colletotrichum plurivorum. Next base: position 5,331 of record WIGO01000063.1, read on the forward strand.
TACCAGTAAGCAGCATCGGATTCGACACAGGCAGAGTGTCGTCAGCGACCCCTGGTGACGTGCCAAGCACGCCCAGCGCCACCAACCCGCCTACAGTCAGCGCGCGCTGCACCACCAGTGACCACCCACTGAGGAATCGCCAAAACAAGCTTCTGCCAAGGCTACATCGTCGGCCAAGACATGCCCTGCCAAGGCGGTAGAAGACGATCTCTCGCCTTGGCTCTTTTCTTGAGAGACACGAGAGACAAGAGAGAAGAACAACATGCACCGTTGGAAAATCAAGAAAAACAACCTTGGAATTCTAAACGGCCTTCGATTTGGTGGTCTGTGACATGCAGCAGCAGCACAATTCCCTCATGCGACAATGACTCGGTGGCGTTCGCATACATCATCGAGCGGGCGGTGGAGACCTATACTAGGTACCTGTCCGCCCGTCCATGGATGCGGAATGACATCAGCCACACCCGTGCACGTCTCGCAAGCCAGCCACACCTATCATGCTCTCGCCCTCTCTATTCCTACACTACCTAGGTACTATGGTACTAGCCTGGACCAGTCGCGGGAATCCCCTCGCACCGCATTGAAAACAACCAGAAAATCAAAGTTGCGCCGATGTCCTACTTCCCGCCCCAGAGTCCAGGCGGCTGTAGCAAGGCAGATTTCCCGGCTCCCCGACAGGGTTCATACCGTTGTCTCTCCATGGCTAAACTTAAACGCTTGCCTCTTTCAGGTCCATGACGCCCGACTTTGAACGGGGTCTCCCCGCTGCGAAATTCAATTAACTCGGCGCCGCGAGTATGATCCCACAGCCCAAGGTTCCGTAAGCTCCCAGAGGCACGGCCTCGGAGTCTGCAAGCTGTACCGTTGGGTCCGGGGCGATGGAGAGTGGCATCGTGGCTGAAGTATCACTCATCAACTTCAAGGTTGACTTTGACTACTGGACCCAACACGGCGAAATCCATCGGCTTCTGGACCTCGCCCGCATTCCGGTCTCTTTGTATATCAAATCATGTGACGGCCGGACGATGCGCAGCAAACGACGGGCGATGTCCCGAAGCCCGCATCCGATCGTGGCGCAGCTCTTCGGGGGTATGGAATGCACCGCCACACATGGCGAGCGCCGTCCGGCGACGAAGGGCATCGGGAGCTTTTGTCCTCCATTTGTTGAGCGGCCTCCCACAGGGAACGAAGGCTTAGGACTCGAAGATCTGATATGACGACGGACTTCCAGGTGTCACAACAGGGCCCGCCAGACGGTCAATATACAAGATAGGACAGTCAAAACTGTCCAGTAATACAGAAAGTAAAATATAACACGCTGGTCGATATCGGTTACGATATCTTCGTGGTTTGCGTTCTATAGTATGCAATCAATGGGCGAATTGCAATCATCTTTCAGACAGTTGCTGCAACACAAAAGCGAATAAAAAAAATGCATTGGGGGAATACTTTGGAAGAACAACGTGCAAATTTTATATCAGATCGCCATACCATGACATTCATATCCTCATCAAACCCTCAACCCAAAACACACAGAATATCCACACACACTCACTCACTCCCTTTCCCTCTCCCTCCCCCTCGGCGCCCCTCCAAGCCCAACCCCATCCTGCACGCTCGCCCTCCGAAAGAACCTCATATCCGCCGCCGGAGAACTCATCATCCTCGGCCCCGGGCTCGGACTCCCCCCGATACTCCTCTCCACAACGGGACCGCCGCCCACACCTCCTCCCGCGCCATACAACCCCCCAGAATCACTCAACACCCCCGCCGGCAACCCCAGGCTCGGAATGCTCGCCTCGGGAACCGCCTCGAGCGTGGTGGGTCGCATCGCTCCGGGCGTGGTCATCGCCTGCGGCGGGCCCCTCTCCAGCGTCTCTCTATAGAATGCTTCCAAACCCGCGGCGTCGGAGCAGAAATCCTCCAGCTCTTTGAGGATGGGTATCGGGTCGGCGGCCTGTCCCGCCCCGGCCTCCCTCCACGCTGGCGCTTTTCCCTCAGCGGGGCGGATGGCGGGGGATCCGCCGGCGTAGTAAGCGGGCTTGACCATCGGCGAGCTAATCGGCGTCGGCTCCGGAATTCCAAAAGGCGTGTACGACCCGACGGGTATGATCCTGCCGCCCCTCTCCACCACACTATTATTCCCCCCTCCGGCTGCGCTGGCTTCTCTCATGTCCTTCATCTCCCGATCCCTCGCCGCCGACGCGCGGTTGCTAAACAGCCGGTTCGCGAGAATTAAAAAGTGCCCGTCGTCCGTGATCTCCGCCAGCAGCACCCCGCTCCTGTGGATGTACTGCGAGTATTTGAAATCCGGACGGCCCCAGGAGTAGCTCACCTCCACGTCCCTAGGAAAACTGCTCGCGGCCTCCATGTCCAGCACGAAGTCGAAGCGGCGCATGATGACCTTTTGGTAAAAGTGCTTCCCCGGTGCGGTCTGCGGCGCGAGCGAGTTCGGCTCGTAGTACGTCACGGGCCGCTGGGCAGGCGGCGTGGCCGCAAGTTTTATCACATAAGGGCGCCGGAACGGGTTGACTTCCGTGATGGAGCAGGCTTCTTTTATCGGCACCTCGACGAGCCGCAGACCGTACGTCGCCGCCTCGCGCGCCCAGCCCTCCACGACGTCCTCGATTAGTTTTGCGGTGACGTTCATCCAGTCGATGCGGATGTGGTAGCAATTGTCCGGGTTGTGCAGCCTGTCGTAGTGCAGGTCGATCCTCTCGGGCCGGTAGGACCGCTTCCGGTGGTCCACGTCGTATTTTATTACCTTGCTGAGGACCACCTTGGGCGTCTTCTTGGCGCTGCTGCCGAACATGATGGACGCGGTGGGCGTCGTGGACCCGGAGTTGGGCGAGTTGCCCTCGTCGATGGACGTAGCACGGGACGACGACGCCATCCCCGGACGAGGGGAGTCCCGCGGCATCGTTTCCGACATGGGCGTAGACGGCACCGAGAAGTCCCGCCTGCGAGAATTAAACCACCCGGGCTGCGGCTTCGCGTACTCCCCCGCGATGGAGTAAAAGTACTGCCCATCCCTGAACGGGTGCCGCCGCTCCACGTGCTCGAACAGCCCCTCGCGGTCCTTCTTTCCCTCCCCCCCGGACCGCTGGTGCTCGTACGTCTCGACCATGAGCATCTTGCCCAGCTGCTCCGCCTCCTCGCGGCTGTCGAGGTCTTCGAAGTTGTCCATCAGCCACGTCGTCATGTCGGACCCGATGAAGCAGTTGTAGTGCAGCCGAAGGTGCCAGCGGCGGTTCTGCAGCTTGACGCCGCCGCTCTCGACGGGCTGCTGGATCGCCTCGGCCAAGGCGCTGAGGTTGAGGTTCGCCTTGCGGAAGCGCTCGCGGCTGGAGATGAGCTGGCCGCGCCTGTTGGCGCCGCCCTGGGCTTCCATGCCTTCCACGAGGGGGAGGTTGTCGAGCTCTGCTGCGATCACCACCGAGGGATCTTCGGTCTTGTAGACGATGTCCAGCGGGTTGGGGTCCCGGCTGGGGTTGACGGTCTGGTAGCGCCGCTCCGAGGGCGGGAAGTAGCGGTGCTTCTGCCAGGATAGGGACAGCCGGCGGATGCCCTCGAGCCGGACCTCCTCGGCGTTGTCGCCGGCCTGGTTTCGGGGTACGGCTGAGGACCGCGAGACCATCGGGATGAGCACGAAGCGCGCCCGCCAGAATCTTAAGTTCTCCGTCATCTCGTCGTGGTGGCCCGCGAGGTACGAGTCGATGTAGTTCCAGTTCCGCTCCGGCCGGGGCGTCGAGATGTCGACCTCCTGCGTCTGATATCCCGCGTCCATGAGGGTGCGAATGGCCGGGCGGTACAGCGGCCCGGAGTTGGTCCCGCCCACGGTCGACTCAGCCGGCTTACGGATGTAGATGTTCACCTCGACCTCGGTGCCGTTGACGCACGAGAGCTGGTGGATCGTGTTGCCGACCGACATGAAGATGCTCGTGCCGTCCTCCATCGCCTGGTCGCGCGAGAAGATGTCGGCGATGCGCAGCAGCCGCTGGCCAAAGGCTTTAGCTACGGACGGCCCGATGACGACCTGGAAGCCCTGCGAGAACCGAAGACTAATCAACTCCCGCAGGAACTCCTCTCGGGACTTCGGCTCCTCCGTCAGCTCGTCGTCGGCGTTCTGCGCAATCACGTACGGCTGCCGCTGGTACTCGGTATCGAACTGCGTCTTGGACGGGAAGTACTCCGTCGTCAACGGCACCGCAGCCGGACAGCACAGGGCCTTCCACTTCATGACCTTCATCTCCGACGTGCGCGGGAAGACGTGCTGCCAGCGGCTGTACAGCACCGTGTCGTCGACCTTGTTCCTGTCCGGGTTGGACGGGTTGAGCACCGTCAGCCAGGGCGAGATGGCCGTCGTGGGCGACAGCGTCGACGGCAGCTCCGGCATCGCGCCCGCGCGGAGCTTGCTGTTGAACATCTTCTGGTTGTCGTCCTCGGCCCGGAAGACGTGCGAGTGCCGCTGGTCGCGGTCCTCGTGGTGGTGGTCTTTCCGCGCCAGCGAGGAGGGCAGCACGGAGCCGTACCGGTGCTGCTGGCTGACGGAGCTCTCGCCCCGGCGCGAGGACTTCATGTTGATCGGGATGCTCGGTGTCGAGGCCAGGTCCTTCAGCGTGTCGCGCGAGTCCGAGCGGAACAGCTGCGGGGAGAGCGACGACATGGACGGCTTGTTGTTGATGACCTGCGGCGACGAGGGGCGCGGGAGCGTCGACATGCTGAGGGGCGTTGCTGACGGACTCGGCGTGCTCTGGTCGTTGAGGGCGCCGACCGTTTCGAAGTTGGCTTCCGCGGCGACGGCCTTGGGAGCGGCGATGCCGAACCCACGGAGGCCGAGGCTGATGTGCCGCATGAACTTGGGCGGCTTGGCGGGAGAGTTCTTGGATGACATCTTGGATGTGGAGCTGTTGGAGTCAGGGGTTGACGAGTTTGCAGTCGATGACGCTGCCGTTGTTGAAGAGACTGCCGGCGTTGTTGTGTTCACCGCTTTGCGCGCCGCGGCAACGATATCCGCCTTTTCGCTCTCGCCGATATTAACAGACAACTTGCGCCCGGCCGCGACGGCCGCGAGGCTCTGGTTCGGCGCGATCCTCTTCTCAGGCAGCGACGTGCCGAACAGCCCCGTGTCCTCCATCAGCTGCCGCCTCGTCGTCTCCTCCAGGTCCCGCGAAGCCCTCGACGGCACCGGCCGCCGCGACCTGGGCAGCTTCGCCTTCGTCTCGTCGTATTCCTGCAGCTTCTTCCACAGCGACTTCTCCCCGGGCCTCGCCAGTCGATCGGGGACGAACTTCTGCATGCCATACACCAGGTCCACAAGCGTATCCTGGCGCTTGAGCGCAATCATGGCGACCTCTTCCGTGCCGCCCACGCGCCCCCTCTGCGAGCTCTTCGTATCCGTGGCGGTGACGGGGAACAACGGGTCGGCCTGGAGCGGCGTCGTCTCGATCTCGTTGGTCTCGAGCACGCTGCGCATCTGCAGGTCGTACATCCTCGCGCGGATCGCAAAGTCCTCGCTCGCGCTGCGCTCCTCGTCCTCCTTCTCCTCCGACACGGAGAGCGCGATGCCCTGATACGACAGCGCCTCCTCCGACGTGCCCGTCCAGTACGACACGTGCAGCCACTGCGGCAGCGCGTAGGACCACTCGTCGGGCGGGTTCGCGAGGTTGTTGATCCGGTGCGCGAGCTCCAGCCCCTTGGTCGGCGACAGCGACTCGGACAGCGACTGGTAGCTCCCGATGATGGGCGTGGCCTGCTGCTTCGGCGTGCTCTCGCGGCTCCTGACCGATCTCGTCCTCGACAGCCCGTGTGACCCCTCGGACGTCTGCGGGTTGCGGTAGCGGAAGAGCGGGACCGAGTGCAGCGGCATCTTGGGCACGCAGATGAGGTCGATGCCGATGCCGTTGCCGACCAGCGCCTCCGTCGTCCGGCGGAGCGACTCGTACTCGACCTCGAAGACGCCCGGGCCCGGGCTGATGACGACGATGGAGATACCCGTCCGCATGAGGTCGCGGTCGACGTAGTCGTGGGCGAACTGCGACGACGCGAGGTTGATGGCCTCGAGGAAGTTGCCGTGCATCGCCAGCGAGGACTCGGCCTTGACCCGGTTCGACGTGACGCCCTTCTCCTCGGCCAGCGGCACGAAGGCACTGCCGGCCCTCTGGTGGTGCAGGCTGATGTCCCTCCGGAAAAAGTTGAACTCGCGCTTGAGCTGGTAGAGAATCGTCGTCCACTCGCCGCTCGCCATCTCGCTGACGACGACGCGGTAAAAGTCCTTGTACGGCCGCCGCTCGCCGGATATCTGCGTGCCCGTGTAGTAGTCCCCGTGGAGCGTGCTGCCTGCCAGCTCCGTCGTCAGGCCCGCGTCGTACTCGACCCGCGCGAAGAGGACGATGCTGACGAGGTGCTTCGCCTTGAGCTTGGCCCATTTCTTGAACAGCGCCGGCAGAAAGCCGTTGACGACCTTGTTGAAGAGGATCTCCCCGCTGCCCTCCGAGTCGAAGTCCCACATCTCGCGCGCCATCTGGATGAAGAGCACGTAGCGCGCCGACTCGCTGCGGAAGATGGGCCTCGTGTTGCGCGTGAAGAAGGCCGAGTGCGTCTTGCGCCCGTCGACGAACACCGCCGTCACCTGCGCCTTGATCGTGCCCATGAACAGGATCGACTGCCCCTTGTAGACCGTCCGCTCCGTCAGCTCGCCGATGGCCAGCCGCCACATGTCGGAGCGGGAGAGGTACTGCTCCTTGAACGCCAGCTCGACGTGCGATGCGGCCGTGGCCGGGTTGTCGGCGTCGACGGGCGTCAGCAGGACCTGTGAGCCCTTCTTCATGCCGAAGGCGTCGGCGATGTGCTTGACCACGTAGATGTCGACGTTCGGCAGCCTGCCCTTGAGCTCCTTGGACATCTCCTTGGCGACGAAGAAGTACTTCTTGCCCAGCGCGGGGCCGTCCGCGCCCGCCGCCGAGGAGGATGATGTTCCATCGGCCTGGTTCGTGGAAGAAGTGCCGGAAGCGGCGTTTCCCCCGGCAGCGCCGCGTGCATGGTCCTTGGTCGCCGTCTTATCGCCCTCCGTCTTGATCACGGTGATGGCCACCAGGCTACCCGGGCGCACGTCGCCCTTGACCAGCTCCGGGCTCAGGAGGACCTCGTCGCGCGAGTACCCCTCGTTGACGCCGACGACGCATCTTCGCTCCAGCCGACGCTGCTTCACGGAGCTCGACGAGTTGTCGCCGCGGACCGTGCTGGCGCTGGACACCGTATCGGGGGAGCGGGGAGATTCGACGGACGACGCGGCGGAGGGGGGCTCGAGGCTGCTTCGGCTGAACTGTCGCAGGTGTGAGGGTAGGTTGGAACCCCTGCGCATCGAGGGGGTTGCGCTGATGCTGCTGCGCATCGGAGGCATCGTGGGCGGCGCTCGAGGAGGGAATTCGGTGGGATCGTGAGGGGGGCTCTCTCGTCACGGCGGGGCTGTTTGGTGGTATCGCAGTGGCATTTCGCTGTCTCGGGTGTCGCGAAATTATTCTCTCTGTGTATTCTTGCTTTTGATGCTGTTGACGCTCAATCTAGTTTTATCAGTTTCGCTGGGAAGCTCCCGTGGAGGTGGTGCATCATTGCAGCTGCAGCTCCATCGCGACGGCAGAATTGTGGCGTCGAGCTCCCAACCGTGTTCACCGCCTGCGGTTTTGGTACTTCCCCGGAGTTTGACGTTTGCAGCCCCACTGTCTCACCTCAGGTATCTGTGTACGTACCGTATCTCACCGAGCTTCACCTTGCATCTCTCGGTGAAGATATCAGGTACCGACTTCATCAACCTCAAGCTAAACCGTGCGAGGCTTGCATTCTTTGCAGCCGGTAAACACTCCGATTTCGGTCAAAATAACCCGTTACGAATAAGTTCCAGCACTCGTCAGCTAGTCTTTGGAGAGCCAACTCGTCCTCTGCCAGCAAGACTAGACAACGTGTGACAACCTTACAAATATCTCCCGGCCACGTCGCGATATTGCCATCAGGGTCCTCCAAACACAGCTCTTACAGGTACAAACAACAATCGTGTTACCGGAACTGTTCCTTTTCCGTCTGGTATCCGAGATCTGGGCGCGTGCAAAACGCAGCTATCCGCGATCATGCCCGTCAATATCTGAAACCCCATCTCTTGTGTTGCCGGATCCGGGCCGTAATCAGCGAGGGACTCTGACATGAAAGTTTTTTTTTTCTTCATCTCGTACTATTCTGTAGCCCTATATCATGATGAGGTCCCTAGTATTGCGAGTTGGGGTTGGGGTTGATGCAAGACCGGTCCGTGTCCCGTGGCCGACTTGAACTCTCGACATGGGCCTCAAGGTCACAAAGAAACAGCGCCTCGTCGCGACCATAGTCATCTCGGGCGCCTTCTTCATCGCAGAGCTCGTCGTCGGGTTTCGAACAAGGTCGCTCGCCCTCATCGCAGATGCGTTTCACTATGTGCGTTACCACATTTGGTTCTGTTCTTGCTTGAGACTGATTCCAGCGAAGATGAACGATCTAGTCGGCTTTTCTGTAGCGTTGCTAGCACTTATTGTAAGTCAGACAACCCGTATTAGGTGGCAACATCTCACTCATCCACCGAAAAGCTATCAAATCGGAAAACAGCCCCGAAAACCCTCACCTTCGGCTGGAAGCGCGCCCAGGTGCTCGGCGCCTTCTTCAATGGCGTCTTCCTGCTCGCGTTGGGACTCAGTATCCTCCTCCAGGCCGTTGAGCGGTTCACCAACCTCCATCGTGAGTCCCCCTCCATTTGGTCTCTGCTACAAGCCGCCGGCTGAACTTCATTTTTTAGATGTCGATGACCCCGTTCTCATTCTCATCATGGGGTGTATCGGACTGGGGCTCAATGTTGTGGTCATGAGCTTTCTCCACGGTCAGAGCGAACATACCGAGAGAACTGTGGTCCTGGGACTGATTTATAGAGACAGAGAGTCATCATGGGCACCATCAGAAGCAAACTGATGCCGTTTCCAGCTCGGTCAATCAGCTCCCACCCCATCATGTCAACAATTTACTAATAGAATAACAACAGCCAAAGCAACCCTTCCCAGAACCCGGAGACGTCGACACAGCACCCCTACCTCACACCGGGCGCGACCTCGGAATGCTAGGCGTCATGATCCACGTCCTCGGCGACGCAATCAACAACGCGGGCGTCATCGTCGCCGCGGCGGTGATCTGGAAGGGCACGGGCGAGGCCCGGTTCTACGCCGATCCAGGGGTGGGCCTCTTCATCGCCCTGACAATCATGGTCTCCGCCTGGCCGCTGTGCAGACAGGCCGGCCACATACTACTAGAGAGCGCATCACCTGGCGTTGATTTGGAGGAACTACACGCAGAGGCCGTTCGGGTACGATTTTGAAGAACACCCTCTCGGGACAAACTTTTGTACAGGATGTGTGTTGACATCTGTTCTTTAGGTCTCCGGAGTTCAAGACATCACGGACCTCCGCGTCTGGCGTCTCGACCAGGGAACGTCCCTCGCCGCGGCCCGTGTCGTCGTCGCCGGCGACGACCTCCGCGCGTTCGGCACCGCTGCCGACGCCATCGGCTCCGTCCTCCGGCTCCGCGGGATTCACGCCGTCGCCCTGCAGCCCGTGTCGGCCTCGTCCGACTGGCCTAATGAAGCTGCCCAAGCGCCCTGACCGAGTCTCGTTCGATGACCTGAAAGATGTGCTCGGTGATAAACACGCGGTGGCATTCTCGTAGGACGTGGGGGGTTTGGCGAAGTTGGGGCTACATGTAATGCCCCGATGGGGAATGAGTTTAAGGGGAGGAGGGTATATCTATCCACCGAGAGAAAAGAGACAACTTTCAATCTCATCGTTGCATGCACTTAATCTACGGACTAAATGTTCCACGGACGATAAATGACCTGTTGTCTGTACTGTAATGTTCTCAATATCTCCCGGGCCAGCCGAAGAGTAAGCAAGCTGCCTCAAACCAGCGCCGTCAATACCTGTTTTCTGACGTGTGACAAAAAACAAAAAATGTCACCTTCTCTCTTCTCGACGGATGATGATGTGAGCAGTAGATACAAGCGTGGTGTTCTCGTCGCACATGTTGCCTGCTTTGCCAAGAAACTTGGTCAGTGAAGCACCATACGACGAGAGATCCTTCGCCCGGCAGGCCGCATATGGCTTTTTTTTCGTACGCCCCTTCAAATCTTGGAACGTGATCAGGAAAAGGGACGAGAATAGCCCCGTCGAATCGGTGAGCGTGGTGTTCAGGTGCCCCTCGCTTCCTGTGTGTTTTGATTGGGTACGATCTGCCATGCAAGCTCACCGGCGTCGCGAAAGTACCTAACTCGCGTGGCAAAAAGCCTCGCATGCCTCGGCGAAGATTCAGTTTCGCCTCAAATCTATGATCTTCCCCTTCCCCCACGCGCGGCCGCCAAAAGTGACCGGACAGTTAGGCTGACCTGCATCAGCCATCGAACGCCCCGAGGGGGTATGACACATGGGAATTTATTAGCCCTGAAGTAAGGCATTGGTTATCGTCTTTTTAACGCCACATCGCCTCCATCTTCAAAGACCCGGGGCCTTGGTTAGCAGTTTCTCTCTCTCTCTTGCGCGGGATGTCCGATGTAACCCCCCCGTGGGGGGTTTCGATGTTGGCTGACATGCACGACTGGGAGTGGGCTTGCATGAGGCGGCGCGCATGTTGAAGACTGCACAGTGGCGGAGGAAGATCTGCTTTGCATTATGGCCGCGGGTTAATTGTGTTGCTGACTTGCATTGTGCATCTGTGTAAAGTACTTGAGGACCAGTAGTATCATCCAAGTCGTATCACGGGTTCGGTTTGCTAATAACTAACTGGCTTAGAGTTGTGTTAGACTCCGATTCCTTACTAAAAGCAAGTACACAAGATTTCTCATATTGTGGACGAGGTTCTTGGCTATGGCAGTGTTGTGATCAAAGCACGGTGGCTTCTCGCAACTTACCATTACGCATCATGTAGTTAGGATCGGTTATGATGTCTTAACATTCATATTCTTCGTAACAGGTGAACTGAAATAATGCTTTAAATAGTTGCTATAACATAAGCAAAGAAGCTTTTTCATAAAAAGACACAATCAACGATCGCAACACTCGACTCAAATGCGAGTCACAAGAATTGGGGGGGTGTAAGGCGAAGAATGTCAACTACGACGGTAGTTCAAATCGGTCTACATCTAACAATCGCATTGTTCAACTGAATCCTAGCCGCAGCCACTGGAAGCTAGCCGCAAAGCAAGACAGAATTCAGAGCCAAGAAAATCATGGGAACATGGGCGAAACAATAGGTACGTTTGTGCAAGGACTTTTGTATTCCTTACGAGCCTCTGCGGCTCGCAGCCTCGTAGGGAGACTAAACTGTGTCTATGGAGTCTCAGAGATTCATATAAACTTTTCCCCCGCGACCTAGGTACACACAAGGAAACCGGGACAGGTGCCCCGTCTCAGCACAGAAGCCTTAGAACTTCTCGCCGGCCTCGGCCTTCTGGAGACCGTACTGCATAGAAAGTTAGTCTCCCGCAAATAGCGAAATGAGATGAGAGTGATCTTACCTTCTTGAGGCGGATAGCGTTGATGGTGATGAAACCAGACTATTGGAAATCGTCAGCAACCGAAGTCTCTCTGTTTACTCCCGGGTACTTCTTACAGTCTCGGAGGGGTCGAAGGTGGTGAGCGAGTCCATGGAGGCGTCCTCCTCGGAGTAGAGCTTCTCGGGGGAGGTCCTGCCGAGGCAGTAGGCGTTGCCCTTGTACACGCGGAGGCGGACCTCGCCGTGGACGCGGCGCTGGGAGAAGTCCAGACTCGCTGTTTGCCGCGGTTAGCCAGATTCATCGCGGTGGACTGGGTTTTGAACTTACGCTGGAGGAACTCGCGCTCGGGGCTGAAGTACATGCCGTTGTAGAGGAGCTCAGACCACTGCTTGCTCAGGTTGTCCCTGAGAGCACGGACGCGGCCGTCCAGGACACTGCACTTGTTAGCTACGTTCACATTCGGAAAGCCGGTTACGTACAGTCCCTCGAGGGAGATGTGGGCCAGACGTAGAATGGTCATGGCAGGGGAGTCTGCAAAATGTTAAACGCTGGTTCACAAACATCAAAGAGACAAACTAACCGTAGCAGCCACGGCTCTTGAGACCGATCATGCTAATGCAAAGTCAGTTTCTTCATCCCAGCAAGTTCGCAGTGTCGTATTTACCGGTTCTCGACAATGTCCTAATTCTTTAGTTAGATGGGTCGAGACAAAACAGGGCAGGAAACTCACGATACGGCCAACGCCGTGCTCCTTGCCGATGGCGTTCAGGAGGCCGAAAAGCTCGACAGAGTCGGTGGCAGTCTGGTCGGGGGTGGTGACCTTGACGGGGAGACCGTTGGAGAACTCGATGGTGAGGTCAAGGGGCTTGTCGGGGGCGTTCTGGGGGGAGACAGTCTTGGTCCACATGTCCTCAGGGGGAGTGACGTTGGGGTCCTCGAGCATGCCAGCCTCGTACGAGCAGTGGGCTGCAAAAGTCAACAAGAGGTCATCTTTCTTGGGCGATAAAAATTACCGAAGTTGTCATCCTGCAGTCGTGTTAGTTTTGGTAGAGCATCTTGCCGCTGAAATGCTGACTCACCATAGAGTAGGGCTTGGCCTTGGTGCTGGTGACGGGAATGCCTAGAACTTTTTAGCACTGGTTGCACAACATCCTGTCGTATTAGCTCACCCTTCTGAGCAGCGTAGTCGAGGAGATCGTTGCGGCCCTGGGTTGAAGTCAGCCAATTGGTGCATTTTTGGATTGCTGTGTAAACTAACCTTGAAGCGGTCGAAGAACTTGGGGTCGCGCCACGGGGCAATGACCTTGATCTCGGGGTTGATGGTGTAGAAGGCAAGCTGCGCACATTAGCATGTTTCCCACGCAAAAAGAATCGAAAGCAGCCATACCTCGAATCTCACTTGGTCGTTGCTAACATGAATGTCAGTGTGCAAGGATCATTACGGAGGTATCAGCAGGTTGACGTACCCCTTGCCGGTCTGTGGTTATTGTCAGCTTCGATCATCAAGATAAGCGGGATTGTTTGGATGACTTACGCAGCCGTGGGAAACAAACTGGCAGCTGCGCATCAATCGTCAGTTAGAAACCACTAAACATGCTTCGCCTTTCGGGCTTACCCAGTGGCGATGGCAGCGCGCATCTGGCCACGAGCAATGATGGGGCGGGCCAGAGAGGTACCTTGGAGCTGGTCAGTCTCTTTGCATGCTCTCAGATGTCCAGAAGAACTCACCGAGAAGGTACTGGTCCTCGTAGATGGCGTTCTGTCGCACATAGTTTGTGAGTCCAACGTTACACGGCGCTTCCGGCTGCCGACGTTACTCACGCACTGAACGGCCTTCCAGCAGAGCCTACACGCTTGTTAATTCGGGGCTGGAGGGTGCGGCGCAGACTTGTGACTCACTCCTCGACGAACTCGCGCTTGAGGTCATCAATGATCATCTAGAACATCCTGTTAGTTGCATGCTCGCGCCGACGAGGTCAACAGTGATTACATACCTTCTCAGCACCGATCTGGAGAGCTACATAGTGTACCTCGTCAGCATAAGACTCCCTGAAGGGACGAAGTCGTTGGCAACCAACCCTTCTTCTCGACGGCAGCCCAGTCTATGTCACAGTCAGCGCATGCCAGGGAAAAAAAAGTCGAGGGCTTGATCTCGTACCCTCCTCCTGACCGACATTGGCAAGGTAGCAGCTTTTCCACAGTTAGCATGACGGCGTCGTGCCATTGAGGACCAATGCTTCAAAGATTGAAGCAGTCGGTGGGTCCAATTGGAGAGAGGGGTCACGCCCCACGTCTCGCAAAGGCCATGGGCACGTACACGACAGAGTAGCTGGGTAGATAGGGTCAGCTTAGACGCGACAATGAGCTGGGATTGGAGATTCGGTACTCACCCCTCCTCGAGGAGCCAGGCCAGGATGGTGGAGGTGTCGAGACCACCGGAGTAGCTGCGATTGAATCAGTCAATTGAGTTCCTCATCCAAAAATCCACGCAATTCCCATCTCTCGCCGAAACGCAGCCGATTGTGAAGGTCCAGCGCGGGGGAGGTCGTTGACGTGTGGCTGAGGGCGTTGGGGGAGCATGGTGGGGCAGACTCACGCGAGACAGACTTTGCCCTTGTTGCCAGCCATTGTTGCGGTTTTTGAGTAACTGTTTGGAGGAGGAAAAGATGTCGTTTCCCTTGACAGGCTTGAACAGAAGTAATCCAAAGTGGGATTGATCGGGGATGGAGGTTGGTGATGAGTCAAGGTTTTGGGACGGGCTGCGGCGCGCGTTGAGGGGTTGCAACTTTTTTCTTATCTTATCTACGTACGGAGGGAGATCGGAAGCTCTTTGACCGCCTCGCCCGCAGGTGATGCGCCGACAGTGGTCCGACCGGACCTGCAGGTACACAGGCAGGTGTACCTTAAGTGCCCGCCCCCGGGCCCCGCCGGCAAGTGACGGAAAAAGGTACATCCGTCAATATGGAGCTGGATGAAATGAGGAAGCGACGATAAGCTCCAGGTGCTCTTTTCTTTTCTCAAAGATGGTCGATAGACCGGCCATTTTCCTGAACATGGAAGCCAAGCTCTGACTCCGGGATGCCACCTTGAGAGATACGAGTATGCCTTTGTTCGCTGAGCTACCTACCCAAAGCCCAATCCTTCAACGCACCAAACGTGCCTTACAGCCAGATCAAAAACCATCAACTGTCTCGGGGAAACACGCACAATGCACAGCTCGGACAGTGGTCGCGGATGATGACAGAGCGCCCCCCCGCAAAAGCTAACGTGCAGGAGAAGATCAGACAGAGGCTCGGTCCACGATGGAAGAGTCGCCAGTCGCCCATCCTCCAACGGCGAAGTTCTGACGTCTCTTTGGGCGCCGCGGCAAACACAGGGGTAGCAGGACCGGTTCATCCCTACCTACTATCAGTCAAGTTTACCAAAGCCAGTCCAAACACCCTCCAGACGGGGAAGGCAGGTCTGTGACGGCAATCGTCTGGGAGGCGGCAGACGGTGTTGTCGAAGGGCGGTCTGGCAAAGCCGGTCAAAACTGTGCAAACAACACATCTATCGCCAAGCCGGCCCGCCACCATGGCGAAGGCGAGCTGGACATCGCGTCCGAGAAGGATGCCGCTTCGAGCAAGATCATCGCAAATTGCTGCCATAAGCCGGGCAGGGCCGGCCCGCGTCACTGGACCGACGGAGAAAAGGACCGGGACTCGGGCTAAGGAGGAGGTTGCATCGACACGGCACAACGACGGTGTTTTCTCCAAAAGGGAAAAGGGTCGGAAAAGCTGTCGGGATTATCAGGGAAACAGCTTCAGACCATGATCTTCAGCCCACGAGAGTGATCATCAACAGGCGGCGTTCGTGCCCAAGGCGCGGCAATACCTAGCGGCTGCACGAGTAACGATCCTTGCGCCGTCGTCCCTTGCGCGTCCCAAACCGTATTCACCGCGCCGGCCGGAGAGAGTGAGGCTGTAGCTAAACGAGACGATTCCGGCGGTGACGATGGATGACGGGGGAGGGCAATTTGGTAGAGTTTCGAGCAAGGGGGAGGATCTTTCCATGGCTGATGTCACCGGGACATTGACCACGGGGAACCGTTCCGCCGGGTGTGCACAGTCGCATGGTCATGTCTGAGAAAGCAGCATGGTGAATGGACCGATTGGGCGGTCGACCGACTCTACTATTCCGGGGCAGGACACACCGCTACCCTCTCCCGGGTCAGGATGGCTCATAACTGGCAAAATATCGCCCGGGGGATTGCAAGAAGTGAGACCACAGGCCGCGATGCGAGCCACGAGAGTTTGTTGCTTGCTAGGCGTGCGTGCATTCGATCATTCCCACCACGTAGTGTAGTTTGCGACGGGCGCGCGCAGGTGCGCCCGCTTACGACGACAAGCTTCCCGGCTTCCGCTTGATACCTACTACTCTCAAAGATATTGGGAACGGGAGTAGTGTTCTTACGAGACTATTTATGACCTCTGTGCAAATTAGCGGACAAACTGACAGCACGAGCCAAGCAGAAGCCAAGGCGAGGCTTTCGAAGCAAGATGCAGGGACGAACCAGTGAGCGCCGGAAGCTACCACGAAGTTCCCGGGGAACCGTGCGTTGGACGGCGCTCTTTTCGCGACGGCGTCATGGCCGGGGCAGCCAGCGAGTGCGCCCAGGAGCCTGAGAGTCGGGCTCCTGCGCTGTTTCGCGGTGGGCTGCTTGCGCCGGGTCGACGTAGTACTACGTACCTATTGTCGACTCAGGGCCTACTATGGTAAAGTGTTTGGGTGTCTTGTCAGGGATAAACAACTTGTCGCATCGCGATTCGCAGGCGATGGCCACGCGCTCCGGCAACAGATGATCGCAAGGGGGTTGCGCAGGTGCCTACCTATCGTGGAAGGTGTATCCAGGACCACCAGCTTGGATCGGCGGACCTTTTATGGACATGGGCGTTTCTGTTTCTGCCTTGGCACCATGGGCATCAACAGCTAAGGACCGCGCCGCCGGCCAGACGAGATAACACCAACACTCTCGGTGAAGCCCCTGATATCAGTACATGTGGGCATCGGTGGTCAGGCGAAGAAGAAAGGGCCGGTTGGTCAGGCAAGTGCGTCGGCCTCGGTGTGATGGGTCGCACCACGCACCGGAGTTACCGAGATTCGCTCCCTGGCTATCAATGACAGCATGGGGAAAGCTTGGGTCGGCTGTGAATCGGGCAGCGAGCAGTTCGAGACGGGGAGGGATTGGCAGGCGAGCAGGAGCGGACGGAAAGACGGGCTGTCGCAGCGATGTGCCTGTAGATCATGCCTGTCGGATAATAGGCGGTCGAGATTGGTGTCTTCTCTTTTTTGTTTTCGGTGAGAGACCGAGCTCGGTGTTGCGGCTTGTCGTGTGCTTCGTCCAGCCGTCGCTGTCATGGCTGGGGTGTGCCCGAATGTCAATGTGGGACTGGGTGGTCAGTGGTCAGTGGTCAGTGGTTACTCCAAGAGTCCAGCACATGGCCGCCGAGCCCAGCCACTGGTGTTGGCATGGAATCCATTTCCAGACAATCGCCCTATCCCACTCGCCGCCCCGGCCATGGATGTCGATGACCAGCAGCAGCAGCAGGTCACTCGCAGGGCCGCGTGGGTGTCGAGGGGCGACTCACATGGCTCCCCTCATCGCATCCACATCGACAGCCGACACACGCGTGTCGCCTATCTCGCCTGTCGATTTGCGGTGTTTTGCAGTCCACTGTCCAGACTCCAGCGCTCTCCGCTTTCCACTCTTCAGGCCCGCCCAGCCTCTGACTCTCTGGGGGTGGTCCAGTGCGAACGAAAGGTCGTCATTAGTCGGCGGCAGGACCCTTTGTCAAGGACTGATGTAATGCTCTGCTTGGGGAAGCACCGATATGTGCGTCTCGCAAGGGTATGCTGGGTGAGAGCCATCGTAGACAGCGGATTGGCGTGGTGGCGTTGGGAGGTGTGGGCGCAACGAAGGAGCTGCTCCGTCGGGTCGGCTCCGACGATGAGACGCTGACAAGTGTTGTGTTGTTGGGTGTGACGCTGGGAGCTGGAAGCCGTGGCAGGCGAGCGACGAATGGCTCCGGCTTCGGTCCAGGAATAGAAGGCCCGTCCCTCCTCACTTTACTGCAAACGCAGCGAGTCCATCGTCGACCATCGGCCAAGGGGCACAGGTTCGTATTGGCACTACGCCGTCAAAGCTCTGGGGACTGGAGATAGAGAGAGAAGCCCGACGGCCTGGGCTGTCGCAGAGGTTGATGCCCTACGGCAACCCCGCGGACGGACTGCGACGTCGGTTCTCAGAGTGACAGTGACTAGAGTCAGAACCCCAGGCGGCTTCGGGACCAGAGACCAGGAGCATCGGCAGAAGGCGGATGGAACTTTGGAGAAGAAAGTCTCCAAGACACATCGGAGGTTGGAGGCACGGCGGAGGCGCAGGGGAGGCCGCTGGAGACGTAATTAGACGGCGCGGGATTGGTGGGCGATAGCGATGGATAGCTGAAGCTGAAGCTGAAGCTGAAGCCTTCCATATTAATGATGGATGTTAAGAGCAAGCCTTTGGATGGAGTGGACCGTGGACCATGGACCGTGGGGAGGAACCGTAAGCCTCGTCTCGCCTCGCCGGCTGGAAGGCAGGGACAAGGGCCACGACAACTCCCACCGCTTGTTGCTGTAGTTGTTGATGTTGTCGTTGTTTTGTGTCGACGTCGCGTATTATCGTGGTGCGTGGCTAAAGTTGGGCCTCTGCTGGTTGTCAGTTGACCACTGTGTGCAGGACCCAGGTTCCGACTCCACGGATGTCTTGGTGAAAGCTTCACGTCGTGTACTCCGTAGTGGCGGGCGGTAATTGCAATTTTGCATCCACGAGCGTTGTGTTGGAGAGCTCCAATTCGCCCAAAGCCACCCGAAAAGTTCAGGGTCTTCAGATCACAAACGGGGACCGGAGGGGGCCCCGACTTTTCCCCCTCTCTGTTGCCCAGTTAGCTGGAGACGATTGGGGTCATTACCTAAGGGGTCTGCGACGTTCTAGGTGCACCCCAGCTGATATCATGTTTCCCTCTTTTTCCTTCCTGTCTTGCCAATTCTTGATGTTGTGCGTATTCCGACTCTTTTCGAGAAAAACAACGAGGTACCTAAGACAGTTAGAGTGTCCCCACAGCGCACTTCTAGAGGGGCACCTCAGGCGGCAGGCACGCGCAGCGCTAAGGCGCATGCGCAGTAGCGGGCAAGGCAAGACAGGCAGGATAGACCAGGGCCCGTCCTCACCGCAATTTGCTGGAGGTACCGTACCGCTGGTCATCGTCGTCGCCGTTGCCGTTGCCATTGCCGTTGCCGCAGCCGCTGTGGCTGTAGTTGCCGCCGTCGTCGTCATTGCTGTTCATCTCGCCCGAGGTACCTGAGTAATAAGCGTCGACGTTGGTGAGTTGATATGAATTGAGTCGAATAGTCGAGTCGATTCGATGTCGAGGTGAGACGACCGCTGTTGCTGACCAAGCCTGACCGAGTAAGAAACCCAAGGAAGGAACATAGGTAACTCGAGTATCCGTACTTGCCCCAACCTACCGAGGCACCTGCCACTACGTATTACCATAGAAGGTATCTGCTAGATTCCATAGCAGAAAATGGGACAGATGAACAAGCTGGAAGGAACGAGTCCCTTGGTGTTCCTTCCTACCCGTGCCTAATGGGTACCTACCTACACCACTACTTCCACGGAAGGCGAGGACGGAGGAGAGCGGGAAGGAGCCACTGAATCAGGTACCTCGCCCTACCTACCTAGGCACCTTGCCTTAGGGCACCTGCCTACTATACACTACTAGACAACCTTATGGAGATAAGGTACCCTACAATGTACCGATGCGGGCCACCGACGATTGCGGTACTTCCGTCGGCCCTGAGGTTGCTTGCCCTCTGCCTCCTCTTTCCCTCTTCCCCCCTCCCCCCTCCCCCAAGCACCACCCCAACGCTCGAGACACCACCACCACCACCACCTCCTCCACGACCGCACTCTCGCACTCTCTCTCTCACACACACACACAAACACCACACACACGGTCAACGCCTCTACCTGACCTCCCACCCCCCCTTCTTTCGGGCCTTGTCCATGTCAATCTCTCATTCTCTGCCACGGTAGACGGTACCACCCTCAACCCTCAATCCTTCGCCCTGACGCTCGTCTCCCGACCACGCACTCCCTTCCGCCGTCCGCCTTCGTTTCTTCTGCCTGTTGACCAGGTCTTCCCGTCTTGATCGTCCCCGCCAAGCTACTCGGTACACCACGCCCACGCGCAGTTAATTCCTCTGCGCCCAAACCCAACGCTGCTACTCCGACGCTCCCAGACAACAACAACAACGCATCCATCCATCGCATCCCGTCCGTCGCATTACTTCATACCGTTCCTCCCACCCCGAACCCTCGCTACTGCATCCCGCCGGGGACACTACTACTACTTCTTGCCTCCCACTACCGACTACTGCCGCGACGAATATCAACGTCCTCCTTCCCGTTTACGTTCTCGACCACCACATCCGACTTCACCCACCAACGGACGCTTTTACTCCGGTCCTTTCCTAGGCAAGGGAAGGCAAAGACAAGAGGTCGAGCGAGACAAGAACACGCAACCGCCCTTCCTCCATCGCCTGCAGCCCCCATCGGCACGAATGCGAGCAAATACCGAGCACTCAACCCACCACCCCGGCCCCTCTTGATCCGCCCGCTGCTATTCGCCGCGTTTGTCCCGACCATCTGGTTCCTCTTTGCCTGCGTCACATCCGCCGACTTCTTCCTCCCTTCTTCATATGCTCTCAACCCTTCCGACCCCCCGATTTCGATAGCCCGATTGCGTCTTCGTCCAGGCCGCTCCCTCGCACCAAACATTCCTTTGCGTCCCTCGCCGCCCGTCTGACGCGTTTGCTCCCTCGATCGCGAACCCCGACCGCTGCCGTTCCTCGCGACTTTTTACCGCACGCATCCCCGCACCGCACTCCGAATCGGAGCGTGCACCGCTCCAAAACCTTCCATTCCTCGCCTGCACCGAAAGCAAGAGTTGGAATTGCGCTTCTTTCTCTCTAACCGCAGCACGACGCGGAGCCAGGCGCCTGATTTGCCGAACCTTGCGCCGCCTTCCGACGACCCATCACGATTAAGCTTCAGGTCTTGGGCCAGCACTCTCTCCAAAAGCTTGGTGCACCCCTCAACTCTGTTGGTCTCAGCCCGCTTCTAGCCACCACATGCCGGCCGTCGAATGAGCCTCATGCTGCACCTGCACCTGCACCTGCACCATCATCGTACCTCACGACGCACATCCTCAATCACATGGAATTTCCGCCGGAAGCGATGCTTTTCAGACTGAATTATCACTGCGTGTCGTGTTGAGAAAATGGCCTTTCCCCCCATTTTCTGAACGACTAGAGCCTTCCGAAGCCTCTCTCACATCGTCGCCTTCATCGGGCGTCTCATCCCAAGATGCTGGGAAAGCTCTTTAACTTGGGCACCGGGAGTGCAGCGAATGCTCCCGACCCATCTCAGACCAACAACAATGCTTACAAAGAATCTCCCCAATCACTCGAGTCTATGCAGGAGGACATCCACACCCGGAATCTCCTGTTTCCAGATACCGAGGCACTATATCAACATCGAAATGACCAGGTTTTCCCTCTGTCCATGGCCACGGCCCTCCCACTAGCATCCGTCGCGAACGCTTTCGACTACGACGGAGACATTGACCTCGACACTCGCCATGTCCGCCTTCTCATCATGCAGGATGCTGTGGCATCATTCCCAGCCCAGCTTCTCTTCGACAGCCATCCGGCTCCTCCGAAGCCCCCCTCATCAGGTGAACGCCCAGCAACTGGCATAGGCACTGTACAGGACTCTCCCAGAGCTCCGACATCCCCTCGAAAAAGCAGCTTGAACCAGACATCGCGGCCTCTGGTTATTCAGCCGGACAGCCCGCAACCCCGCCAAGGTGCCTTTGATCGCAGGGCCTCAATGCAAGGTCGAACTCAATCGCAGGCTGAGACAGATCTCCAGCGTGCACGACGGGAGTACAACGACGAAATCCATGCCTTTACTGGCTCCGTCTTTGGAAATTCGGAGCTGATGGCCTACAAAGGCACATCAACAAAGGTTCACATTGTTCCTACTGACAACCGTCCCGAATATGGAGGCTCCTATTTGGGTGATGGACGCGGCTCCATTGGTCGCTCAAGCATGCGCTCCAGCCGGCTGGCACAGTCCTACACATCGGAGAACGTCTCACCTGTGCAGCCCCCACAATCCTTCACCTCCTCGGCTCCGAATCCCCGGACTCACTCCGAAAGAAGGAAAATCCTCATTACGAGATTGTTTCCAGTCTTGCTCCCAACCGACGATGTCGATACCCAGAGCGATACCCCATTGAGCCGATTCTCGGACCAAAACACAGGGTTCCCGTTTCCCCAGTCGGCTGACGAGGCCAACCCACCTAAGAAGAAGAAGCCCCAGCCCAAGCAGAAGCGCACCCCAATGTACGCAGTTGTTCTGGTGATTCAGCTCCCTCCCTCTTCCAACCAGCCAGCACCTGTGCCTACTGTGCGGTCCAACTTCCGCGGCGCCAGCTCTTACACCGAGCATGAGTCTTTCCCATCGTCCATGAGTTCGGCTCGCCGCTCTGGATGGACCCTGTCGGGCTCCAACTTCCCGCTCGAATCGCTCGACTCGTCTTGCTCGACGGACGTAGACGACAGAATGGACGCCATCACTCAGCACTGGGACATTATCATGCGGACGTTGACGCACCTTCAGGGCGTGGTCGCCACGACGCTCGGCACGCTACTGAAGCAAGCAGATATTGCCTCGCCCGACCCGTACCCTCCCTCTTTCTCGTCATATATGGGCAGGGCACCATCGATGAGTGGAAGGCGGAATGAGGAGCCCCACTTCATCAAACCGCCGAAAACTAACGCCAAGGTCATTGCACTGCAGCCCAACTGCTTGCAGCACGAGGAAACCATTGTGCAAGAGGCAAACTTGGCGAGAGTCAGGGTCGTCACGGGTCTTCGGGCTCAGCGTGTCATCACGGCTCAGGGAAGATGGGGAATCTGGAGAGACGAGGCGAGATGGATGGCCAGAAAAGCCGGCGAGAAGGAACACGGCTTCTTCTTCTTCAACCTCTTGACCGGATTTCTCGCTACTCACACCGACTGGCTCAACGCGATGAGCCCCGCCTGGTATCGCAGGAAGCATCACCAGCAACAGAAAGCAAGAGGCGAGGAGGACTTGTCGCTGCCGGCCCGAACTGTCATCATCGCCCACGACAAAATGCTTGCGAGACGCTTGATCTTCTTGCTATCCGCGTTTCTTCCATCCCACCAGCACATTTCGTCGGTTCGACCCCATCGACCCAGCACCTCGACTTCCTTCGGAGCCTTTTCCCAGTCGCCGCCTTCCTTCATTATACCGATTCTCCGGGAAGAGTCTCTGCGCCGCAAGATCAACCGACGGACGGGTCCACGACGAGCCTCCCACTCCCGCACAGTCAGCCAAAGCACGCGGGCCTCAGGGGTTCCGCCTCAGCTGGCGCATCTGAGCATGGAAAGCCACCATGAAAGGCGTGTTTCTGATGCTGCCTCGATTCGGTCCAACCTGCCCATTCCTGGCAATGACCAAGTCAGCAGGAAGAGCAGCGCCGCGACGACAACAACCATCACCCCGGAGACCACCATTCCGCACTTCACCACCGCCCAGAGGTTCGAATCGCGTCGCAGCTTGCGACCGGGCAGTAGCAGCAGCGTTGCCGCTGACGACTTGAAGAGGACGCTCAAGCGGGGAGAGAGCTCAGGACACGTGAGCAGTGCCAGCACCGACTCCCGCATGTCGGCATCGCGATGGGGCAGTGTCATCAGCACCCTCTGGAATGGGAAGAGACGGGACTCGACTGGCCTGACGACCCCTAGCCACCCCTACGGCAGTCACCCGACATCCCCGACCAAGTCTGTTCCAGGCCGCCGTGACAAGCTGGCAGAAATGGTTAGAGAGGTCAGAACAGAAGGCTACCGTCGCACGGATGATCGAAGCCAAACCACTGAGGGTAACGGGAACGGTCCGAACACCCCCCGGGGGTTCGACGAGCAAGCCATCGAGGACGTACCAGAGAGGATCACTTTCCCGGAGCGGATTCCCGACCCAAGCGGCGACTTTCAATCGCCTGTGAAGACATCGATCAATGCCGAAGACGGTGTGATTGACGTTGACATCCCGTTCCCTGACTACATCACGTCCTTTGAGACAGCTGTCAGCTCGCCATCAAGCAGTGGGTATCTTTCGACGCCAGGCATCGGAAGCGGGCTGGAAGGTTTCGAGCAGTTCTCGAGGATCACGATTGACGGCGACTCGCCTATGAACGTGGCAGGGTTCCTCCAGCGTTACCACGAAGACTTCATTCTTCAGGCTGTCCCGCCTCAGGATAGTCTGCTCGAGGACATCAAGAAGTCCATGAGATCTGAGCCGACCCCTTTCATCACGCAACCCTTCTACTCGATGGAACAGCCGGCAGACCGTTGGGTCGACGTCAGCAGCGCACTCATCGCAGACACAACGACGCACACCATCATGCGGATTCGCTACCGCAGGCTGATTCGACCGAAGCCCCTTGCGGATAGATCGATTCCTATTGGTTCCGCGGGCTCCAGCGTTTACGGGGCGGCCCCCATGACTCCGTCCATCCTCCCCTACGAAACACAATTAGACGACGAGTTCATCGAAGAGCCCATCGCAAGCCTTGACGAGGTGTTGATCGAAGCCGTGGAGAGGGTCATTGCTCAAAGTAGTGAAGTGAGCAAACAGAGCTCCTCAACCTCATCTCGATCGACAAGCAAGCGCCGAGACCGGAGCAATAGTGAGGCTTCGACCTCGGTTGACTCGCACCACACCACTCGTATTCCGGTTCCGTCCCAAGAAGTGCCCCGCGACCAATGCAAGACAGTGGTACTGTCGGCCCTGGACGAGATTATCCGCGACGTCATCGAAGAACGAGACCACGAGAATGCAGACGCCAACAGCCACGGAGACCGAGACCGAGAAAGCGCTCTCCGCGAAGCCGTTCGGGTCTGGCTCGATGCCGTCGATTCCAGCGAGTAGATGGAAAGACTTCATCACGGGTGATGCGACTCGTGGTTCCACGGCCATGGCCGCTAGCCACGAGTCGCATCCCCGTTAACTTACGACGTAATGATATTTAGCAGACGCCAACGTCCTGCTACCACGTGTACCACCACCAAAAACCAATTTTCCTTGGTCCGAAGAAAGAATCGACACATAAACCGAATTGATACCCCGAAGCACGAGAAGGCCCATCCTTTTCTGTTTTTTGAGTGAGAGAGAGATAGCGCTCGCGCCTTGTTGCAACCGCAACATTGGCTGGTGGAAGGCATGGGAAGGGTACATGCGGGCCGCGAGCCCCCGGGTTTGGCGTTTAGGGAGTGGATTAGACATGATGTACTTGGCTTCGCCGTTTTCTGGTTGCCATTGCTTGCTTGGCTGTTGCGGGGGACGCGGGATGGGAGGCGTCATCCGGGTTGTCGATTCGAGACAGATAGTCGAGAGTGAAGACGAAATAATAAGAAACCATTCTGGCAGCTTGTCGTCTTTTCACAACCAGTGCATTCGTCTACGATCTACCGTCATGACTCGGCAGCTGCGAGTAGCTGCTCAAGGCGTCGTGTTGCACTGCCGTCTAGGAAGCCTGAACCGACTTCCCCGCATCTTCCTCGACCCGAGACTCGACCACACAGACATACGACGGATGTCACATCTCGAGCACAGCAATGTTCAACTCAGATAACTTGCATTTCCCCCTGCGGCCCAACTAATCGGCGGGCGGGGGATAGGAGGTATCATTCCAGAAAAAAAAAAGGAGCTAGAAAACAAATAAGGACGCGCCCCGTCTGCATGGGGGTGGTAAGGTGCAAGATTTTTTATCCCATAGTCTTCAAGGCCCTCCCAAACGCTGCTGCCTCAATGACCCTAAAGGAGGTGAACAAGAAACGCCCCTTTTGTGACCTCTGGTAAGAACCCATGGCCTCTCTCTCTGCCTGTGAATAAACAAATCGCAAAACCCGTCGTCGTAGGTCCGGTCAACTGAGACCAAACCGAACGCAGTAACATGCCTCGACCCCAAGTCTCTCTCTTTTCTCCTTTCTCGATGCTCTTACTCCGTGTTTGATTATGCCCATGTATGTTTCGTGTGTGTGCAAAGATGACCGTGGTTGATGTACAAATACATGGCGAGGGAGGCCGAGGAACGAGCCGATGGCCTCTCCGCTGCCGTTTTCTTCGTCTAGTCGCCGTCGCATGCATAGCCTCAAACCAGAAGCTTCGAAGATGATAGCGCTGCAACATTGCACTCAAATGAACTCCATGTCGTCAAAATCCGCATCCGCGTCGTCATCAACCTCGACTGGATTCTTTCTAGGACGTCCGCGTGGTCTTGGTCGTGATGTAGAACGTTGACGCTTCTTCGGTCGTCCGACGGGGTTGCCGGCCTTTCTCTTGCGTCCTCTGCCGTCCGCAGCGGGCTCGCCGTCCTCTCCATCGCTTCCACTGCCCTCACCCTCGCCTTCGAGATCGTCTTCGTCTACCACCTTGAACTCCTTGTCGACATTCATCAATTCGACGAACGCTTTGCACTTTTCCAGGTGCGTTTCCTGGGAAGCGAGTCCGTTCATGTGCGTATTGACCTCTTCCCAGAACTTATCACCGGTAACGCCTTGGACCTTGGTAGGTGCCTTGCTCAGATCCTTGGCGGCAGGCTTCGTCTTCATCTCACGACGCAGCCCATAGAGGCGTCGCAAGTATGTTCTCGCCTCCCAAAGACAGAGCATGATGATGGAAGCTGATGTGAGCTGTCGTAGTCTCTTCGGGGGTATCGTCGGCTGGGGTTGCGCGGGTTGTCCATCGACCGGCTGGTCCACATCCATGCGTACATTGAAAATCTCGGACTCAATGACGTGTGCCATGCTCGATCCTGTCGACGAAAAGATCTTTTCCATGGCGTTGACCGTGACAAGAACCTCTCCAACCGTGACGTAGTCGAAGAACGCGAGGTTCTCGATGAGGAATCGCGAGAACTCAACGTGGGGCGGCATCGGTTGGGAGACGTCAAGCTTCGAAGCGTCGAAATCCACTTGTCCCACAAGCTTGTCCAGAAACTTCTGTCGGTTCTTCGACTTGCTCACCTTGAGCACTTCCATCAGGAGATGAAGCTTGGACTGGAAGGGGTTCTCCGTCGCACCACGGGTATCGCCGACAATATCACGCTGATACTCAAATGCAGCCTGAATCGCCCTGACGTATTCTCGCTCGATGACTGTTTCATGTTTTTCGTGAAGAGCCCGATGCTCCATGAACGCCACTTCGGATATTTTCGTTATTGAAGACGTCTCGAGAGTGATGAGGGTAACGCCCGTTTCCTTGGGATGGACCAGACCCTGGCGATTGATGCTGCCGAGAACCTCGACAGCCAGGAAAGCGTGCTCATCTTGGGATGCCAGGGCGATTCGGGTAATCTCCTTGAGAAACCGTTGGGTTGTTGCACTGGCCACGTCGTCGTAGTTTGTTCCACCCATGACCGTTAGCTCTCGCTTCTTGTCACCACTCTCGGGCCCGGCCGCTGCCGCTGCACTAGCGGCTTCGGACCGTCTCTCTTCGGTGACCAGGAATTCTTTAAAAGATCGGAGGATGGTGCTCTCGAGGGCGGGAAGTCTGGCCTCGAAGACTTGTTGGAACTTGGTGTACACGTTAGGCGAGACGTAGTTGCGTGGGTTTGCCTGGCAGATTAGACCGATAGCATCCAGGGCGTGCTTCCTCGCTTCCATAGGCTGCGACGAGTCGGCCCACGGTGACAGGTTGTCCACCATGAGCTTCGCAACAGATGTGCCCGAGTACTTGGGGAAGATCTTCTTGAAGATGGCGATTTCCGAGTCAAGGTCGCAGTGCTTACCAACCATCCCCACAATGATGGAGTATCTGGCAAACTTCATGAGTTTGGTGGCATCCATGGGCGTGTTTCGCATGCTGGCAACTCCGCGGAGACTGGAAGCACCCAGATGAGCCAGCTTGTCGCGGTTATCGAGCAGTTCTGCAATGATCCACAAGCATGCAACGACATCGTCCAACAGGTTCTTGGGCAGCCTTCCGACGGAGGCTTGAAGTTGCTCACGCAGATCCCGCAGAAACTCGGCGTACTTGATAGAGAGCTGCGGCAAGACTTGGCGATAAATGACCGCGACGGCTTTGAACACCGTGAGGTTATCGGTGCCACTGAAACTGGCGAGATGGGGCTTGAGAAGACGGATTTCTTCGAAGGTGAAGAGTTTCGCATCTGCCTTGGCGAAGATCTGGAGGACTTGCAGTGCGTCTCGTCCTGGCGGAATCGTAGGATCGTCCGAATCGAGATTGTCGATGAACTCGAACATTTTTTCGACCAGCTTCATGCTGACACCGAAAGGTCCGCTGTGAGCCTTGTTCTGCGATCCAAGAATGGACTGGAGCACTTTGTCAAGCACAACGCCAACGTTCCCTGACTTGACCGTCTGGATCATGAGTGCGACGTGATCAGTGAGGGACGTCTTGTACGCTGCTGATTCGTCGACCTGGTAGAAAGGAGCAAACCAGACCTCTTCTATCATCTGGCGAGCAAGCTCTCGTACGCCCTCGTCTGGATCTTGCACGCGGTGAAGAAGACCATTGGCAATGGCGCTGCGTATTTCCTTGCTGTGATTGCGGAGGTAGATGTCTCGGGCCAACTTCATAGCCCGCTTTCGCACACCGATACCGGAATCGATGAAACGCTCGATGATTCGCTCAGCCATTTTGTCTTCCAGTCGGGGGCGCAGACCGATACACTTGCCCATAAGACCGATGGCAGAGTCGCGGACCTGAGGGGACGAGTCGCTTGAACAGTTGATAATCAAGTGAACGACCACCGAATCTCCGTCTAGAATGGCTGGATCGGTCTCGAGGAGCTGATTGATACTCTTCAGAGCCTTGCTACGAACGGTAGCTTGATCACTCGCCATGGCCTTGAGAAGCACGTTGAGCATAGCCTGGAAGTGCTCGCAGAACGGGGATCGGAGCAAGATGATGGCGTACGACAACTTCGCGTGGTTGTTGCTGACCTCTTTGAAAGTGTACTCGTTAGAAAGCCATCGTCGGTCCTCGATCATCATGCGTAATCGAAATGCGAGGCGGCCGAATTCTTGGTCCAGGGAGTCGTAGCTGTCTTGCATCTTGTCGTATCCAGAGCAAATCTTATGAGCCCAGTCCACGATCATGAAAGAGATGGCGCCCAGCAAGTGAGGGTCATCGTTGCGGCGCTGCTGGAGATGCTCCAGCGTTGCTCGGTACGGACCCGACCAGGAAATGTCGTGCTCGATGCGACCTTTCTGCTCCAAAGCAGCCGTTGCCAACTCTGCGAGGTACCGTGACAACTCATCTCCGCCACCCATTGGGTTCTCCGTTCTGCGGACGTGAGATCGCAGCTTAGAGATGGCAGCGCTCATGACACCGAGAAGTTCAAGAGCCATGTTTTTGGCCGGTGCTGCTGTTCGGTCACCCTCCCACAGTTTCATCATGAAGAAGGTTAGCTGACGCAAAATCAGTTCTGCCGAAGGCCAATCGGGGGAATCGAGACATTCTGTGAAGTCCTCGACAAAGAGATCCAAGAGGTTCCGGTAGGGCGTATCGCCTGACTTGGTCGACTTCAGAGCGCGGTTGACCATGAAGGTGACAACATAGTTGGCGTGGACAGTTGCACCTTCTGCCAGAGGGAGTGCCACGGCCTTGAGCTCTTCCAGTGCGAGTATGTGTTGAGAGGATCCGGCTTCTTCCGATTTGACAGTAGCAGCGTGTGTCGATCTGCCGGCAGGGGCCGCGAGCTCGTCTTCGTCTTCATCCTGGTCACCCATCATAGCCAGCCGGCTGCGAGTGCCCTTCTCCTCAACTTTGCCGGAGCTGGCTTGCACAAGACGCATGATCAGTGCAGAAACCGGCTGTATGCTTCCACCGTTTGACAAGCGGAACTGCCGAGCACTTTGCTTTCCGACGGGCAGTTTCTCTAGTGATGTGAGAATGTCGTCAAAAATGCCGCGGCGCTGCTCAGGTTTCGCTAGGAAGACCTGACAAAGCATGTCCATTGCCACGAGACGGATGCCGTCGAACTTTTGCACGCCGACAACAGAGTCCTTCTCCAAGTATGCGTTGTCGACAAACAGGAGACTGGAAGCCGCAAACTCTAATGTGCCGAGGGCCGTATCCGAAAGCTCGATGCTGGTGACAAGCTTCGCAAGTAGGGCGAAGAGTTTCTGGCAGTTTGTGAGAATAGAACCGATTGCCTTCTTGTGGGGTTGCAATAGCTTGAACACAGCGGATGTAGAACCGGAACCACGCATCTCGACCACGGGGATCACGATGCCCTCCACAACATTCTTGAAGACGTCGGTAGACTTCTGGATGATTTCCTCGGAGTAGATCTGCTTCTCTTCCCTGCCGCCGCACATGATGCGCAGGCACGTGCGGGCGGTTTTCAGTCCCATCTCGATCTCGGGCAGCTGGTTTAGCCAGTGTGCAACGTCCGACTCGCCCCAGGAGTCGTCAACCTTGAAGTCGAGGTTGAGCGTTTGTGTCAAGCCGGCTTCGCTCAGTTTCTGGATTTGCTGGAGCTCCTCAATCGCCACATGTCCGTAACTGCCGAGTTCGATGACCTTTTGAATCGCAGTCTGCAATTTCTGCTGGGTGGACGCCATCAGGATGGGCTCATTTTCGCTGTTCAACCTGACAATCTGCTCATAACCTTGATCGCTTCCGAATACGCTTCTAACGGCTTCGAGTACGCTATCGGTTAGTCTGTGTAAGTCATGCAGTGCTGCTTGCGCCCGTTGCTGTTGGTTGAGATTTGTGTTGATCTCTTCCTGCCTATTCTGGTAGGCACCATCTTGTCTGCGTGCTGACAATCCTGTAGGCTCGTCTGGCGAGTCTGGAGTCGCCATCTCCACATAGTCGTCTTCATTAAAGCCGGGAGCGCTTTTCAGCTCGATCGTGAACTGAGGGCCTTTCGGGGTGCTGGAAGCTCTCGGAGAC
Organism: Colletotrichum plurivorum; assembly: GCA_014235945.1. Lineage (NCBI taxonomy): Eukaryota > Fungi > Ascomycota > Sordariomycetes > Glomerellales > Glomerellaceae > Colletotrichum > Colletotrichum plurivorum. The sequence continues at coordinate 35,981 of WIGO01000063.1, forward strand.
GCAGACTGCTTGGGTGCTATTTGCGCGACAGCATGCGCGGGAGGCGCAGTCTGGCCGGGAACAATAGGGGAAGGTGCGCCCTGGGCAGGAGCAGATGGGGCACGACTTGGCTGTGTGGACGTAGGCGTCGGCGTAGATTTGGACTCAGCAGGCGGTTGGGAAGAGGCAGAGCGCGCAGGCTGTGGCTGGATTGGCGCGGGGACTTTTTTGGTGTAGGTAGGAATGACGGGAATAGGGACCTTGGTTTCCTTCCGAACGGGTGGTGGAGGTGGAGCTGCCGGGTCGGGGACTTCGACGTAGGCGGAAGGATCGAAACTTTTGGACGGAATAGCCACCTCAAATCTGAAATTGGTCCTTTGATGCTGCGCATCGGCACCGCCTGATGCAGGTTTCGGTTGGGGTGCGACAGTCTTGGGCGTGGAGGGGGGTTGAGGCGTGTGCTGGACAGACGGTTGGCCGTTCGGAGGGGCAGGGGGGACAGACGCTCCAGGCGGCGGCTTGATGAACGTCGGCGCTCTGTCGAACATCATCTTTGCTACCGGAGAGAGCCCGGCGCTGAGGCTTTGGTGGCTACCTGTGGGGTTCGCATTTGAGTTCACGTTCGGTTTGGGTACAGCCTTGAACTTGCTGTGCAAATAACAGTTATCAGTCTGCGAGCACGGTTCTGGAGACGCCAGGGAACTAACTAATAAGTCCGGTGGTTCGGCTTCAGGTCGTGAAGGACATGGTCCACGGCATATTTGAGGTGTTTCAGCCCATGGTTTTGGTTCGGACCTGTTGCCTCTTTGTTGAGACCATCGTACTCCTGGCTGTTGAACAGGTGGGAAACGCTGGCGGCGAGCGAGCCGGAGCCGAGAGTCGGGTCTGGAATCAGGTCTAACAAGCGAGATCGTCAGAAACACACCGTGAGCCCACCTGCCATGCCGCCAACATACCTGAGGTGAATGGAATGATAGAGGTCTGGGGTGAATACGGCAGAGCCTCCGGGAGCGTGAATGGCCGGGCCATCGGGCGTTGGTCCGCAGCTTGGAGCTGCATGTATCCACCGTTGGCCGGGCCATTCGGCATGACCCCTTGGCCGTTGACCATATTTTCTGCGTCCTAGGACCTAGGGCCGTCCTCCAAACATGTTCTCGTGAAGAAGTTGGGAGGGATCGAAGCGGGTTGAGGAGGGGGGAAAGAAGTTCGGTTTGCGAATCGCGGGTTCCGGGGGTGGGCGTGAGGAGTCGAGTCGGGTCGTCGCATCCACGGGAGAAACACCAGCCGCTTACGAAGTCAAGATTAGAAAGGACTAGAAGAAATATTATGACGGAGAAGGCAGGCGCATGGTCTATTCATCGGAGAACCGCAACCGCCATGGGACGAAAGTCGAGTTGCGATTCGGCGATGTCGTTCGTTGGTTGGCAGGCACGTAGGATGGGAAAGTGGGAAGGTTGCGACAGCCTCGCGCGTACCGACCCTGGTCTGTCAGGTAGTCCGTGCATAAGCTTTGCCCAGCCAGTGGCCAGTTGTTCCGTTGTTGCCTTTTTTTCCCCCAGCAAGCGGCGGCTGCTGCCTTGCCCGGGCCTTGTCTCCAATTTTGTGTCGGTTAATCCGGTCCCAGGGAAGAGGTCCCGTTCTAGGTATGTACCTCCGATAAGATTAGCGATAAGAAGAGAGACAGCAACGATAACGATAACATCCTGTCAAAAAACTTCCGCGGCAGCATTGGAAATATTTTGTCGGTCTTCGACGCAGCGAATCTCCGATCTGAATACCTAGCAAAACACTCCACCGCGACGAAACCGCACCACACGAACCGCGACCATGTCTGCCATCGGAACTCTCGTCTTCTGCACCGACTGCGGCAACCTGCTGCCCGCCTCCATGGGCACGAAGAAGAACGTCCTGGTCTGCGACTGCTGCGGCGCTGAGAACAAGGGTACGGTGATCCGACGGCGCAACCGCGAAACGACGACAACATGCTGACGGCCGCGCCTACAGATACCGGCGCCAAGACAGTCATCACCCAGACCAAGCCCTCCGATTTCCCCTCCCAGCTGAGACAGAAGCTCCAGTCGAACGTCCAGGCCGTCGACAAGAACCTGGACACCGAGGCGACGATCAGGGAGCAGTGCCCCAAGTGCGACAGGGAGGAGGTCCGCTTCACCGCCGTGCAGCTTCGCAGCGCAGACGAAGGCAGCACCATCTTCTTCACGTGCGAATGTGGTTACAAGTAAGGACCCTTTCCTCCGCGCGGGAGCAAACTCCGGACCGGGTGAGAGACGAAATGCTGACGATTTCTAGGTGGTCTCAAAACAACTGAAATACACTAAACTTTTTGCCCGTCGCTTTTAAGTGCCTTTTCCCGGCTAATAATCGTCTAATTCCTGCCCGGCCCAAGACAAATAACAATACGCAAATACCACAATCAACCTATGTACCTCTTTGCGTGCAACGCCTCCCACTCTCCTCCCGCGTTCAAGCAGCAGCCTTGGCCGCGTCGGGGATCAGCGCGTACTCGGTCTGGCCGCTGGACTCGAACTCGGCCATGTCGAGCGCGACGATGACGCTCTCGCGGACGACCTTCTCCTTGTCGTGCAGGAACTTGAGCAGGGTGGCCTCGACGCCGTCCTCGTCGCCGAGGCTGCCGAGGGCCTCGGCGGCCTCGTGGCGCACCATGCTCGCCTCCTCGGTGTTGCTCAGGGCCTCGGTCAGGGCGGGGATGGAGGCCGGGTGCGACAGCTGGCCGAAGACGAAGGCGATCTCGTGGCGGAACAGGGCGGACGAGTCGGCGAAGCCCTTGGCCAGGGCGAGCACGGCGGGGACGGCGGTCGGCAGGTCGGGGGGCGACGCGAGGTCGCGCAGGGCGAACATGGCGCGGTAGCGCACGAAGAGGGGCAGGCTGGTGTCCATGAGCGTCTTCTCGAGCTCGGGGACGGTGCGCTGCGACTCCTCCATGGGCGGCGCGGGGTCGACGGACGTGAAGTCGCTGGGATAGGCGTTAGCATGAACGAATTTACGATACCCTTTCCTAGCAAACCATCTCAATCTAAGTGGTGTATAGTATATATGTGTGTACCTCTTGCGAAGCTTCTCCTGCTTCCTCTGCTCCGAGTTCTCCCACTCGATACGGTCGATCGCGATCTCGCACGTCTCAACAATAGAGACGTCCTCACCCTCGCGGTCCCTGTACTCGCGCAGGATCTCGAGCTGGCCGGCGTCGCCCAGAGCGCCGAGGGCCTCGGCGGCCTCGTGGCGGCACATGGGGTCCTCCTTGAGGTCGCGCAGGACGGCGCGCAGCGGCTCGACGGCGTACAGGTTGCCGGTCTGGCCGAGGCAGTAGGCCAGCTCGTGCTTGAGCAGGGCCGAGGGGGAGGCGAAGCCGGCGGCGATGGCGTCGATGGCGGCCTCGGCGTCGGCGCCCTTCGAGTGGCAGGCGACGTGCTTGAGGGAGAAGAGGGCGCGGAAGCGCAGCGGGAGGGGGCGGTCCTCGGAGGTGAGGGTCCGGCGCAGCTCGGCGATGGTCTGGGACTGGGAGGTCTCGGCGGCGATGGCCTCGAGGGTCTCGCGGGACTCGGGGAGGGACATTTTTGCTTCGTGTATTTGCGATGAGGGGGTATCTGTGAAACTAAATCAAAAGAAACAACTGGTGAGAAGTCTGAACGAATGAAGAACTAGGAGGGGTGAGACGAAAGAAGAGACGAACCAAAAGAGAGAGGCGTGGGCCGACTTCTAGAGGGGTAGTGTAGAAAAACGTACGTACGAGAAAGTGGTTACCTCCGAGGTGTGCGGTGCGGGTGCGAGTTGCGGCGCGAGGGGCAGTCAGTCACTGGCTCCTCCCGGTTCGGATCTGATAAAGAAAAACCAAAATTTGCGAGGGGCAGCAGCGGGGTGGTCTGGCGGCCGATAAGATCTCCATTGCCCCTCATTGCCCTCTGCGCTGCGCGATGCGCGCACCACCAGTGATCACTTCCCTGCTGGGAGCCCTATGTGGTGGGAACAGAAGGGCAGAGGGATTCGCCCCGATGTTACCCGCCGCGGTCGAGCTTTATAGGCAACTCCCTGCCAGAAACTTTCAAGCCTCATTAAGCCTATACAAGGTCTATTAGTCTAGTTGGTTAGGACGTCGGATTCTGATTCACACCCAGTCTTCCGTAAGCCCAGGTTCGAATCCTGGATGGACCTACTCTTTTGCCCATAGCACGGATTTCTGTCTGTATCCATATTCCTTCCATTTTTTGCACTATCTTTTTTGGTTGAAGAACATTTCGTGAAAAACGGACGACAGTAAACTTTGCCATGGCTGGTTGCGTGCATGTCCAATTGGTGACTATTAAGTGGGGGTTGGCAACCTTTGGCACTCCGCGGAAGCATGAGCCAACTTAATTACACAGCAATTGTAGGACGCTTATTTCGCCACCACTCAGAGCGGCTTCTTTTTGACTTACCAACCCTCACTCACTCACTACCTACCTTCAACTCTGACCTTGACAACACCACTCTGCATTGATTTTCTCACGTAAACTCAAACTTGAGAATCAGAACTTCAATAACCGTGAGAAAACAGTTCCACTTTCCAAAGCGCACACTCTAACGCCTCGGCAGGACTCCCTCTGAATTTCGGCTTATCAATCAACCTCAACTTCAACTCGAGGCCGGTTCCGGACCCTTCAAAACATCCACGCCTCAAAAGGGCAAACAACCCCCCTTCATCCATCTTCACAAACCTACACGCCTCACAGCCGCAAAAATGGCCCCCTCCCTAGAAGCAGACGCAGAAGTCCAAGACGTCCTCTCCAACCCCCTAAAATCCGCACCAACCCTCGTCGCCCCGGAACCAGAGCACTGCCCCGGGCCCGATTCCGCCGCCGCCGGCACGGCCGACTCCTGCGCGGGCTGTCCCAACAAGGAGATCTGCGCCTCCGCCGCCGTCCAGGGCCCAGACCCAGACATCCCCATCATCGCGTCCCGGCTCTCGGGGGTGAAACACAAGGTGCTGGTGCTTTCTGGCAAGGGCGGGGTCGGGAAATCCACCTTCACGACTCTCCTCGCGCACGCTTTGGCGACGAATCCCGAGAGCAGCGTGGGCGTGATGGACACCGACGTCTGCGGGCCTTCGGTGCCAAAGATGCTAGGCGTCGAGTCGGAGACGGTGCACGTTTCTGGTGCCGGGTGGAGTCCGGTCTGGGTGATGGATAACCTAGCCGTCATGTCGATACAATTCATGCTCCCGGACCGCGACGCCGCCGTAATCTGGCGCGGCGCCCGGAAGAACGGTCTCATCAAGCAATTCTTAAAGGACGTGGAATGGGGCCCGCTCGACTTCCTCCTCGTCGACACGCCTCCGGGCACGAGCGACGAGCACCTCAGCGTGAACACCTTCCTCCGCGGCAGCGGCATCGACGGCGCGGTGGTGGTCACCACACCGCAGGAAGTTTCGCTGCTCGACGTCCGGAAGGAGATTGACTTCTGCCGCAAGGCGGGTATTCGCATCCTGGGGCTGGCGGAGAACATGGCGGGATTCGTGTGCCCCAAGTGCACGGGCGAGAGCCAGATCTTCAAGCCCACGACGGGAGGAGGACGGGCGCTGGCTAAGGAGATGGGGGTGCCGTTTTTGGGGAGCGTGCCGCTGGACCCCAGGATCGGGATGGCGTGCGACTACGGGGAGAGCTTTTTCGATAGTTTCCCTGATAGTCCTGCGTGTCTTGCGTTCAAGGAGGTTGTGAGGAATTTGAGTGGGCAGATGGGGCTGGACGCGAAGGATGTGCTGCCCGAGGAGGAGTAAGATGCATTTTTAGTGTGGTCTTGGTTCCGTTACGAGTTCATGTCAGGTTCATACAAAAAAAGATATCCCTCCCTTTGTTCTATGCAATATTTCTTTCCTAGGATTATGTACGTTTCATGCAGCCCCGAGAAGTGGCTCCCGGGGTAGCTGGTAAACTCCTGGAGGCCTCCCTCCCCATCAACGCGTCCTCACGCAGCACCCAACTTAGCAGGTATCTCCTCCAGATCCTCAACGTCCTGGATATCAATCACGCGGCCGACCTCGCTCGTATTCCGCATCAGCTCCTTGGCGCCGGCGTAGAGCATCCGGATCTCGTTGTTGCACGTGATGGGGAGGTAGTAGATCAGGACGTAGGGGACCGAGAGGCGGCCGGAGGGCTATTCATGCGCGCGAGCATCATCAGTTAGCATACGTTCGAATCTTCTTGCTACACTGCAGTTTGGGTGCTGGAGAGGGGCCGGAGGAAGAGACAGACGTACCAACGTCAACGGATAACTCAACAACACGAACCGCGGGCTGTGGTCCGGCAGGTCGTCACCAATCTCCTCCAGGGACTTGTACACGACCTTGTCGTCGTCTTGCTTGATCTCGTGCGTGTTCTTATCGATGTAGTCTGCGAACCTTGTTGTCAGAAACATGTTGCGCTATGGCCGGCGGGTATTCGTTCGTTCTGCGTTGCGTGCGGGCTTTCTCGTTCGGTGTATCATTTCGAATCGGACGAAAGGAGACGTACATACATATCACAGCCTGAGCATCGTTCGACCTCGACGTCCCGAGGCGGAACTTGCGCAGGTGGTCTTTGGTCTCCTGCGAGAAGGTGTACAGTCGCGATTCGGACGCCTGCGAACCACCAAGAAGAGTCAGCGCGGGATCGGACGAGATGGGTAGACGAAGAGGAGCTATGCGCACCATGGCTGCTAGACTGAAGGTTCCTGAGCGGGGTAGTTGAGGGCAAGGTCAAGGCGGATGATCAGGTATCGCGCGACGGATGCAACGAGGCAAACGCAAGGCTGTGGTAGCTCTTAACGATAGTAACAGAACAAAAACGGACGTCGAAACGGACAAAACGTGGCGAGCGCGACGAAATGATGCTCAGGGTCCAGCTGTTGGCTTGCTAGGTACAAGGTAGCTATGGGCGAGGCAGGTATCCCATCCGTCTCGAGCCGCAACGCTACTGATACTTTGGGGCTCAGTTGACCCCTCAGCGACAGCCCCGCTCTCCTCAGCGCAGGAGCTCAGCACCACGACGCCTCAGGGCCACCCGCACCGCACCGTACCGCGGAAGGGAGGGAGCCCCACCAGTGACCTCACCAACGTCAGTGACGCCGACATTCCGTCCCGCAGCTCCGAATAACGGCGCCAGACCAATGTGAACCGCAGCCCTTTTCCCTCCTCCTCCAACGCGTATCCGCTCCCGCCCGGTATTTTGATTCGTGCAATTGAACCACACCTTCTCGCGCAATACCGGCCCAAGGTAACCAACCTACAGACAGATAGCCGCTGCACGTATTCCCACTCGCCTGCAGCCTGGTCGTGTAGTCTCCCATCTTCCCAACAACACAGACTACATGTTCTCCCGCATCGCCCAGCTGTCTCGGCATCTTCCCTCTGCCCAAACCGTTGCGCAAACCTTCAGGCCCGTCGTTCCCGTCTTCGGTCTCGCCCGCAGAATCATGGTCTCGGCCGACGAGCGAAACACCCGCACCATCCACACCGCGGCGTGTCTGATCATCGGAGATGAGGTGCTCGGCGGCAAGGTAAGTGGAGCGGCCCGTCGGTTGCTGTGAGACTCGAGGACTAACACCTCGACGCGCCTATAGACGGTTGATGTGAGTTGACTGTATCCAAGTCAGCAGGGCAAGACTCAAGCGTGTTAACCTATTGGCTAGACCAACTCGGCCTACATGGCCAAGTGGTGCTTCAACCTGGGCATTGTGAGTTGACACCCGCAACCAGGCAGTCGTCGTCTGCCGCTGACACAGCATAGAACTTGAAGAGAGTCGAGGTCATCGAGGACGACGAGAGCGAAATCGTCGAGGCCGTACGACGCATGAGTGACCGCTACGACTTCGTAGTCACCAGGTGCGTACTGCAATTACACCATGTTTGAGCTAGAAACTGACCAGACCTACAGCGGAGGCATCGGCCCAACGTAAGTTCGTTTTAACCGGTTCACCCATAGATCCAGGCTCACCAGGAAAGGCACGACGACATCACCTACCAGTCAATAGCCAAGGCTTTCGACTTGCCTCTGGTTCTCAATCAGGACGCCTTCGAGCGCATGAAGAAGCTCTCCAAGCCGCATCCGAACCAGCCCAACTTTGACTGGAACGTCGACTCTCCCGCCCTGCAGGCGAAGCTGCGCATGGTCGTCCTCCCTACCGACGAGAAGCGCGACCCCGCCAAGCAGTTCCTCTTCCCCCACGAAGACCTCTGGGTTCCCGTGAACGTTGTCAACGGCAACATTCACATCCTGCCCGGTGTTCCTCGACTTTGTGAGTGGCCATCGTGCGGCATTCCGCCATAGACCGAGCTAACACCGCCGACAGTCGAGAAGCTCCTGGATGGGCTGAAGCCCGTCATCGTGCCTCGCCTCACCGATCCGGATGGAAAGGGCCTCTGCCGCGTGCTCATCTCCACCCCGCTCCCGGAGAGCGCCGTCGCCGGCTTCCTGACGCAGCTCGCCGCCAAAGTGGAACCAAAGGGTGTCAAGGTGGGCAGCTATCCCCGGTGGGAGCAGAACGGCACCGTGACGCTCGTCGGAAGGTGAGTTTACTGTTATCCGACCCCTGAAGGCGGCCACTTTCGCCCAGATCTGCGTCCGCCGCTGGCAGGTACATAAATGCTGACTTCGTTGCAGGGACCAAGCTTACATCGAGAGCATCGTCGACGAGGTCGTGGCGGGTGTTCAGGGCAAGCGCGTGTATGTCGAAGGAGAAGACGACTCCAGTGCCAAGGCGGGAAAGAATCTCGAATAATCCAAAGAAACTCAAATCAATTCAAGTCAGATAGCAGGCCCCCGCGATCCGAAGAGCGTGCTGTTGTTGCGGCAATTACATGTCCTTGCCAACAGATTTCCCGACTGCAACCTTGTCATCTCGAGTTCCCAGTGACAAGCCGTCTCAACCATGGATGCGGCTGCGGTCTGCCAAGAAAACAAATTCAATAGCTTCGTTGCCGGGGCCGGTGTTGGCCCGTTGGATCGAGCTGCCGCGGCGGCTTCCTGCTCGGCGTGGCAGACTCGGAATGGTACGCTGCATCTCACACGCACGTTGCCGTGCGACTATCGCCTGCGTCCGGGTCAACCATGAAGGGAAATCGCCGGCGTTAGTTGCGCAAAGACCGCACGCGGGGACGGGGGCGGCCTTGACCGGACGTGGAAGCCAATTTCGGTCCCACGTGGAGAACGAAGCGGGAATCAATCGTAGATCTCTCGACGGCGCGGGAAGAGCAACTCTCGCACAGACTGACTCGGCGTCACAGGCGATTGATCCCGTAATTCCAGCCCGCGACGTCGAAACTGAAAAGTCCACGGCACCCGCGGCTCTTGTCTACCTGACAAGCTGACAGTGACGACCGCCATGGAACCCACATTGGATGTAATGGCGATCATTTGGCGGGTGGCCGCAAGTTACCCCGGCCGAACGCGTTGACGCCGATGCCACTGCGGGCAAGCTGCAGATTCCGCTGCTGCACCTCCAGGGGTGATCGAACCAAATAATGCTTCTTGGCATGCTTCTAGAAAGACGAGGTTCGCAGCTTGCCGCAGTTGCAGACAGCGGTGCTCGCCTCCTTTTGTCGTTGGTAAGATAACGAGGCCTTTGAGCGAGATACGCTCGCCGGTTACCTACCGATTGGAGACTGGCTCCGTTTCGTGGGAGATGAATGTGGGTAGGACCTCGGTGCTATCGTGGACGATGCTTGTCAGCGTTTGGCTGGCAACTCCGTCGCGTGACATCAGGATGGGTCCCCGACTTGCGCGACTTGCGGATCCTTATCGACAATCGGTGTCTCTCGCTCGCCCGTATTAGCCCGCAGCCGCAGGAAACATCTTGAGACCTCCGGAAAGCGCGTCGGCCACGCTATGCCTGTTGCATCGAGTCAGCCGGATGGTGAAGACGTGATGGAAGGTCAGTTCATGCTCCACAAAAACGTGTCTGCAGATACAACCCATTCGTTGCATTGTCACCTCCACGACATGGATTGGCGGTTGTCCGTCTCGACTCTCGAGGAGGCTGTGGGGGATTCAGGCCCAAGTGCCATCACACTGTGCGTTTGGGGCTCGGTTCGTCAGACTCAAGCCCCAAAGATTCAGCACGGTTCAGATTCGGGCTGGTGCTTATTCACGGTCTGGTCTCGACGCGGGCGAAGGGACGTGTCGGTGTCTTCTCCTCGCCGGCGTAATGGAGCGGGCTGTATCCGGACGGATATCCGTACTCTTGACAATCCAGTTCAGTCCTGAGTCTTGACCTTCCGGGGGTCTGTCCTCCGAGCCAAGCCTTCTAGAAGCCAACGCAATACGTCGTCCGGATTGGTGACAGCTCCAAAATCCGGGGCACCGACGGCGTAGGAAGCTAGGTTCCAAGATTGCGAATGGGTTGGAGGGAAGGACGTGAAACGAGTTGGATGTGGATCTCCATTTGCAAAAGAGCTATCGTTTCATTAGATGGCCCTGGATTGAGCGCACCTGGCGAATGACACAGCGAACGGCCCCCCGTTGAGGTGACTGGCATCCTACTTGGAGTGTCGTGCAGTTGGCTGCCGAGAAACGATGGCCTGAGAAAGCCCCTGTCACCTCCACCCAGAAGCAGAGCAACCTGCGCGAGAAGAGTCCTGAGCGCAGCATCACGAGAGATCGACAAGAGCGCAGACTGACAGTGACGGGTTCGGGGCGGGGAGCATTGATCGACGTTGTCTTCGCGGTCGTGACAGCTTAGAACGGACCAAAAGCCGTGGGTAAACGTGCGCTTTGGCCTCAGACAGGTTAACTCCGCACGAATCAAGGAGGCTTTCAGGAAGGACAGCCTATGACTAGACTTGCTGGACCGACAAGACGGCGTGCGCCGAACTGGGCGTCTTTCGGGCGGCGCATGGACGACGACGCGAGATCTGACGGCTCACGAGGCGTGGCGCTGCGCGGATCTCTGGTCAAAGTTGCAGCATAGCCAAGGCGTTTTTGGTCTGGCAGGAGGAAGAAGGCGCGGAGTTCGGATGCCACGGCGAAGATGGCCGACTTCCCGATGGTCCAGCCATGGGCTTTGCAGACCACAACAGAGTTCCAGCTTGGAGTTTGGGGTTCTGTTGCGGCGAGAGCTTAGACTGCCCAATAGAGCTGCCAATCCATGCTCGCGGTGATGCATCAGATCTGGCGATAGGAGAAGCACGCTCGACCTTCTCCGTCATAATGACAGAACACTCCGTTGCGCCGTTGAAACGAGACAAAATGACAGCAAGCTTGGCTCGCTGATTAGTGTAGGTTCAAGCGTCAACGAACCCCGTCTCGGGAACAGGCAGCCGCTCCGGAGACCGCACGCGATGTGGTGATCGCGGCCCCGCCGGTACCGTGTGGGAGAGGGGCCGCGAACAGTACCCTGGCTCGGGTCAATGCTGCTCCCCGATCAACCTTGGCTTCGTTGCATGCGCTGCGAATATTGCCGTGTCTTCTGTAGAGATTCGAGGAGTACCAGCATTCAGACGAGCAGAAAGCAAACGTTGCTGGCCATTCGTTTCTCCTCGTGACACGTCTTGTTGCTACCATGTCGAACAGCGGGAGCTTCTGTTATCTCCGCTGGTCTGCGTTGGCCGCATGCGGCCATGTATGATGGTGTTTACCGTTGTAGGCGGTGGCTGAGCGAGGCCAAGCTTGCAAGTGTCGTGTGAACGACCGCTTTCAGACCAGACTATGTGGCTCGAGCCAGTACATCAATCTGGCAATCTGGATTACAGCTGGAAAGTTGGGAGCAATGTGACAGTGCTATCAGGCTGTAGTAGTACCGCATGTCAATCCGCATCATCAACTGCATCAGCGAATACTTCAGACGACGCGGTGCGCCCAAAACCGGGGAGGCATTCAGCGTTCCAACGCGCCCCTTGCATCTTTGCAGCGGTGACACATGGCGGGAAAATGTCTTTATCGGGATGCCGGGAGCGGCGGCAATGAGTCTCGAGGTAGAGCAAGGCAAGGTAGTGAGGTCGCTTTGCCTGTTGCTGGCACAGTGACGAGTCGAGGGCGTAGCGGCTGGAATGAGCATGGCCTGAGGCGAAGTTGAGCAAACACGACCGCCACGCGCGGATATACAAACTCAGCCCCACGACCGTACATTGGGGTCGGGAAACTCGGGATGGTGGTAAGCTATTATTCGTAGAGCATGTCGGGTAGAAGCTGTCAGCAACACGAGGTTGACGATACGTTAGTTTTATGTACTATGCGCAGGTTCAGCCGCACAACAGGACTCACCACGTGGACGTGGAGAATCCCAAGCGGCTCAAGATCCGAAGTCGAAAGGAGAGAGTTTCGAACAGATGGATCCGTGGTCCAGCGGGTGGCGATTCGAAGCATGTCTGCAGAGGCAAAGCAGGTACCGGGGACGAGGAGCAGGGAGCTGTCGAAGCTTGTTGGTCACGCCCTCCTCTTTTCACCGTACCATGTAGGGTATGCGTACCGCGGATGGGGTCGAAAGGGGGCCGCCGATGGCGAGGTGAAATTCCGTCAATGATCCTGGACGACGAAGGGGGCGAAGAGGCGAATGCGAATTAGGATGATGTTGGGGCGAACCTGAGAAGGTTGAGCAAGTGCCCATTTGCCTTTGAAGGCTTCGAGAAAGAGCTGACGGATGGAAATTGAATGGAGATACAGGGCACTCACTGTAGGTACGTACAAGCACTGTATCTTTTACAGTGCCAGTTAGTTCCATTGGCCTTGAAAGGTGGTCGACGTTGGTCGGAGCTCTCTCCCGCCCCCGTCCCCTCCCTCCACACAGTGCAGGCGATTCTAGCGGGCAAGAGCTCTTTCGGTGAAGTGGTCAGGGTACAGAGATACTTTGCAGGTATCCGCACCTTCCGCACCCTCCGCCCCTTTAGCTACATATGGCCCGGTTCGCCGGTTTGCAGCACAGGTGGACCCCACCGCGGCCCATCGCCAATCGACAGGGCAGGCACGGTGCAAGGGAAGGGGGAGGGGGGCGATGGAGCCAGGAGCCCTGGACGGGTGATTTGCAAGCCCCATTCTGCAAATGAAAGATGAAAAAAAAAGAGAGAGGAAGGATCCCCAAAACGGCTCCGCGTGGGTGCAGGGTCGGGTCACTGCGCGTTGTCGAACAACGGCGCGTGGCCCTCGACGACGGGGGCAGCAGGAGGCTGTCTGAGGATTCGATACGCGCCGCGCTGTGGTCTTACGCATCACGGACAATCGACCGAGGCAGTGCCGTCACCTTGTCTTGTCCCCTCTCATTGCTTCTGCTGCTTATTAGTGTCGCGTCGTGTCGTGTCGTGTGTCGTGCTGTGTCTGTTGGTCGAGTCTCGTCGGTGCCACGGGTGAACAGGGCAAAAAAGTAAGGAAAAGGTATCCGTTCGCCGTGCATCCATACCTTTCTGGTGTAACGTCAGGTACACCAGCAGGGTGCGGTCGAGCCGAATATCGTCCAGTCCAGGGAAAGAAAAGGCGGGAATGAGGGTCGACCTCCTCTGTATGGTTGCTGGTCGGGCGAGATGAGCCGCGCGCACGGAAACCGAGGCAGCTCACCTCGCCTCGCCTCCCGTGTTATTAAAGCAATCAGTGCGGTGGGGCTGTAGGACGACAGATGCGATACGTCTGTTTCTGTTTCTCCTGTCGTATCTGGGTTCCTGTTCGGGATAGAGTCCGAGGAGAAGTGTAGGTCGCACCATGATGGCGCCAGCTGAGAGGAAGAAGACATTAATGCCGTGGTGATGATGATGATGATGTTGAATGAAGTAGCGATGGTGTTGATGTCGACGTCGATATGCTACTCTGCACGTATCGAGGCATTGTCATCTCTTACGTGCATAAGTAAGCTCTTCCACGATGTCTTCCCTGATACGTACATGAAGCGCCTCTTTAAGCTGCAGGACCCCACTCACGATGTACTCCAGTGTCCAGCGTCCTTCCATTCCTGCCCTTGCGCCCCTGCCGCCCCTCTGGAATTGCCGCTGGCGTCGCTGCACCTCAGTTCATTCGGGCCCCTGGGCGGCCCCTCCTTCGCCCTCCACTGCTTGCTGCCTTGGCCTTTTCCTCGGGACGGAGCTATGGATCTCTTGGGCCCTGATGAGTGAGGTATCCCATCTCGCGCCCATATCTCAGTCGCACATTGCACTGCACGCAACACCAATGGCTGCGCGAACCACGCGCAACGTTCGGATACCCAACCCCCCTTGGCCCCCCTTCCACCCGCAGGTTTTCCCTCACCTCATTGATCGTGAGCGTGGGCACCCCCTTCTCTCCCCTCCCCCTGGTCCTTGGACCCCCTCGCTCTTTCGCTTCTGGAGCCTGCAGGCGTCTGCACCGGGCCTCTTTTTATGGTTCCAGCCTTCCCCCTGCTGCAGCCGACGCTACTGCACGAGGAGGGCTGCCGACAAACTCAACCAGCGTCCCCTTTTTTTTTTTCTTTCTCTTTGCCTCTGTCAGGGTCGTGTTTGTAATTGTATCCCCTGGTCACTCTTGAACTTCCGGCGTCTCTACCGGACGCTATCGTCCAATGTTTGATTTTCTTTAATCGTTTTAGGGGGGCGTTGCAGTCGGTATCTCGACTGCCAATTCGAACCCAATTTCCATTTCCCAGGTACCGAGGCCTGGGACGTGGAAGGTACCTGGGATGCGGTACGGTACTTCCATGGAGCAAAGTATCTTATTGCCGCGCCCAGCCCTTATGAGGGAGCAAGCACCACCTCTTTCGGTCGGTCGATCGGTGAGCTGCCGTGTTGGCGCCGCCCGTCGCAGTACCTAGCGCTGCCGCCAGCCAGATGTCTATCGATCTGGTATGTAGCTGGGCGGCTTGCATGTGTAATCCTCTGTGTACTGTCCCTCGACATTAGTGTGTGTGTGGCAGTGTGCGCGTGTGCTTCTGGATGGGATACGTGTGTGAGAGAGAGGAAGAGTGTGTGTGCCTGGGCCTTCTGCGACAGCAGCCGTCAAATCACGTCCCCAGCGCTAATGTCGAGCCCTCGCCGACCAACCGTCTTTGCCCAATCGTGTCTTGGAGGATGGCAGCAACTAGTAGTTGGAAGTCAAAGTGCCTGGTGCTGGGTAAGGTAGAGCGAGCGAAAAAGCGCGGGGTGTGGTAGAAACCACGCGCATTGGGTCTCCCGTCTCGTCTCATGGAGGGCAAGCAAGAGAGAAGATGGAGGATTTGAGAACCTCGAGGCACTCCAGCTTGCGTATGGGGGTGTCCCGGAGTACAGTTGTATCTCGATGAAAGAGTACCTATTTAAGGTAAGAAAGGTAGGGCGTCAGCAGGGCAAGGTACCGTTTCTGGACAAGGTGAATGGGTATTAGAAGGGTGTGATACACTAAGAGGGAGGCATTGGACGGATGTTGAGGCCGGGAACACCTTACCTCCTGCTGCTGTACCTGCCTCTGCTTGTGTGGCAATTGAAGTTGAGAACGTCTCCCCATACCTACCAAAAAAGCATAGAAGCTGGGCAATGGCAATAAGCTCGAGTGACACCGCCTAGAGGTGTGGACAGGAAGGAACCTAGGGATGGAAGAAAAAGACAAGCAGAATGCCCCAGCGCACTGGTCACTGGCACTGCTGGTGTTGCTGGTGTTGCTGGTGTTGCTGCAACAGTAGGTACCCCGGCGCAATACCTCCAGGTCCATTTTAGTGCCGTCGGGTGGCCCTGAGTAGGTACCTCCACTAGGTCGCGTCTGGTACGTATCGTGTCGCTCGCGCTGGGTACCTGCCGTGCTAGTGAGCATGCAAGGCAGGGTGCCTCTGCCTCTAGGGTATACATCACTGGCGGCGTGTAGCGTACCTTGGGCAGGTACCTAGCTAGGTAGAGGCTAGTGCAGTGGGAAAAGTAAGTACGTACCTGACCTGGTGTGGGAAGCTCGGTGGAGCCGCCTTAGGTAAGGTGGTGTGCTCCCCCTACGACTGGACCGACCCGTTCCCCCATCTCCACATTTTGCCAAAAAGCCCCCCTAAGCAACGAAACACCACCCCATCCTCTCGTTCTCCTTCTCGAAAGACTGTCTGCTGTCAGTCCCGGATTCCTGCCTATCGACCTCGTCGTTTCACTTTTAAACTTCGCAATCCGGCCTGTGCCGTCCAAGAGATTCCCACCCGTCGCTTCGCTCGCTGCTGCGAATCCCCTCAATACCCTTCGCACTCCCAGAGAGCCGCAGCGCCGTCGATTTTCCCTGTCCGATCGCTCAATCCGCTACCGTCCCAGCTCGCCGCCGTACCCTTCGTGCCCGCGACTGCCTTCCGGATTGCACCTTCCTCGAGCCATCAACAAATACCGCGACCGAATTCCTTCGTCATCTCCTCCATCCACAAACACATCAACACATCACAATGGCCTCCAAGGTGAGTCGTCGTCGCGCGCTCCTTCCTCGTTTCGTCGCCCTCGTCTCGCTCGGCGCCCTGCCGTCTCTTCGGCCTCGCTGTCGCCTTCGCCCTCGCTTTCACCTTCGCCCCTGCCAAGATCCGTCCCTCGCTAATCCGTCGCTCAAATTTTCAGTTCTTGAGAGAGTACAAGCTGGTCGTCGTCGGCGGCGGTGGTGTCGGTAAATCATGCTTGACCATTCAATTGATCCAGAGCCACTTCGTCGACGAGTATGACCCGACAATCGAAGGTACGTCGCCAGCACGATCGATCAACATTCCATCGAACCCCCCTCGCGACCGCGACAATTTCGCATGCTGACATGGCCAACCTCAATGGCAGATTCCTACCGCAAGCAGTGCGTCATTGACGAGGAGGTCGCCCTGCTCGATGTTCTCGACACCGCCGGCCAGGAGGAGTACTCCGCCATGCGAGAGCAGTACATGCGCACCGGAGAGGGTTTCCTGCTCGTCTACTCCATCACGTCGCGCCAGAGCTTCGAGGAGATCACCACATTCCAGCAGCAGATCCTGAGAGTAAAGGACAAGGACTACTTCCCCATGGTCGTCGTCGGCAACAAGTGCGATCTGGAGGGCGAGAGAGAAGTCACACGACAGGGTACGTTTTTTTCTTTCTTCTTCTGCTGTGCTGCTGCGCTGCATTCTCCCTACTATTTATCCAACGCGTGGCAACTGACTTTTTTTTTTTTTTCTTTACAGAGGGAGAGGCTCTTGCCAAGTCCTTCGGCTGCAAGTTCATCGAGACCTCGGCCAAGTCCCGCATCAACGTTGACAAGGCTTTCTACGATATTGTCCGCGAAATCCGAAGATACAACCGCGAGATGCAGGGCTACTCGACCGGCAGTGGTGGTGCCTCTGGCATCAACGGCCCGCCGAAGCCCATGGACGTCGAGAACGGAGAGCAAGAAGCAGGCTGCTGCTCCAAGTGCGTAATAATGTGAGCGGCTTATCCTTCCGACTTGGAAGTGAGCGGGAGGGGTAGTGGTGAACCGAGCGGCAGCAGACACGGACATGAAATACCCAGACCTTGACTGGTTGGTGGTGGCTGCTGGCAGATGCTGAACGCACGGTTTCTCCCATCTTGACTCTCGGGCGGTCCAAGCTGGCCTGGCAGGAGTCAAGCTCAGAGACACACGACATGTTGACACGGGGATCAATGATCAAAAACTTGCTTGTGCTGCATCGGACGGGGAGTCGGGTTCTGACTTGCTGCACTTTTTTCCTTTTCTCTTTTTTTTCTGGCACGCGTTCTTTCAGAGGCATCTTCATGGACACAGCTGTGTCGCCTTTGGGTTGTACGGTGACGCAGGAAGGCCTTTGACGAGGCCACAGGGCCAAACGGTCGACTCCTTAAGGGAGAGGCCATTGGGGGAAAAAATAGGGCGACGGACATGTTGGTTCGCTGGTCCCGAGATTGTGTTGGTCACAAGACCTCGCGAGGGGCAGCCTCGAGATTCTTTACGCAGTGGGAGGACTGTTTGAGACCCCAACATCTGGCTTGTCTCTGTCTCTTCTTATACCGGTACTCCCCCTTTTTTCTTTTCATATTGTAATTTTCTTCTTTCTTCTGAGACACCGCGAGGTTTTCCGAGGTCAGAGTCAGTGGTCACAAGTCATACAATTCCCTTTTCGTTAGCTGAAGCCAGAGGCATATGCCTGTTTTGAGTTGTTTCTTAGTGATTTGACATAGAGCCGGCCATTGCTCTCTGCTGCTCTGCTCTGAACCCCGGGAGTTGGGACAGGTCTTGATCATGTGAGTAAGAGCTCCTGTGGGATTAGAATAGTACTGTCTTGTAATAGCAATGAGATGTCATGGTGAGAACGAGAGTGTGCAAGTGAGTGACCGACTGCAAGTGAGTGACCAATTTTGAGATTTGACATGCTCTCCATGTCCAGGTCTTTCTCTGCCTTGACAGTGAAAGAGGATATCACCTGTCAAAGAGACTGCCAGATGCCAGATTTGAACTGCAGTTGACAAGTGACAGCAACAGAATTTTCAAGCTAGCTGTCTGTCCAAACGCGTATTCAGATCCAGCCAGCCTCAGCCTCAACAACTCACATGCCAATCGCTCACCTACATTTTTTTTATTCCTTTTTTTTTCTTTCCACTCCTTCCTTCCTTCCGACCCCCCTGTGTCCCCCTCCCCGCCTCGCTCGCTAATGCAGCCAACCTGACCCCTTCTCCTGCATGGAATCTCAACGGTGGTGGTGGTGTGGGTTGGCAAGTTGGGTTGGGCGCAAGAGAAACGCCAGAAGGCCCAGTCAATGCTTTCTTATTCCTACTTCCATCCGAAACACCTGCAAGCCCGGCCTCGTCTCACCACTCACCGCTGCGGTGGTATCACCGACAATGTCTATCCTTTTTCTAACCAATGGGCAGAAGACGCCTCCAATCCTGACAGTTCTGGGTGTCCTCCCGCGGGGTGTATAGCTGCTAACCATCCGTAACTCCGCCCCAGTCCCGGCACCGAAATCATCATAGCCAACATCACAACTCTCCCTTAGCCGCTCCAGTCCGGTTGCGTCAGAGACGGCGGATTCGCCGACGCCCCGAGCAGCCCCTCCACGCCGGGCCTTAGCTCCGGCGCCGGACCGGGTTCCGAGGCGACCCCCTCACAGTTGAGGCACAGGTACACCAGCCCTGTGCCGGCCGTCCGGGCCTTCACCTTGTCGCCCTTGCAGAACAGGCACCCCTCGGCGCCGAAGTTGGTCACGGCCCACTCGGCGACGAACATGGCGTGGATCATGAGCTGCGACGCGAGGCGGTAGCGGTGGTGCGCGCAGAGCCTGCGGCCGATGAGTTTGCTTGCGCAGGAGCAGCCTGTTATGGGTTGTGCTGGTTGCGCGGCTGGGAAGCCGTAGTGTTTTGTGGCTCCCTTCAGGGGTTGTAGTTGTTGGTCTTGTTGTTGGCCCTGGTCTTGTTGTTGCTGCTGTTGTCGCTGCTGTACTTGCTGGACCACGTCCCGCGCCTCCTTGGCCGCGCAGTCGTAGCACGCGTAGAAGCGCATGCGGAGGAACTCGCCGTGCGTGAGCGGCTGCATGCCCTGGAAGAGGTTGCGCTTGTTCACCACGTCGCACGCGTCGCAGACGGGGTGTCCCTCGGGGCGTATCATGTGTTCTAGATTGTCGCAGACAGCGGGCGCGGGCTTTCCACACTTCGTCCCGTCGACCTCCGGTACGGTCTTCCACTCCTCGCAGGTCTTCTGCCGCTCGGCGCCGGGGAGCCAGGCGGACCGGTCGACGGGGTTGTCGGGCACGTCGCGGAAGACGTTGAAGCGCGGGCGCTGCCACTTGCGCAGCAGCGAGCGCATGCGCGTCTCGTAGGCGATGCCGCTGTTGGGGATGATCTCCGGCGCGAAGGGCTTTCGGGAGGGCGGGGAGGCGCTGCCCGGCTGGGACGTGAGATCGAGGAGGACGCGCTCCGGGGCGGGGACCTGTGCGGTCTCCGGCACGTCGAAGATCTCTGGGACGGCGAGGTAGCGGAGCGCGACGGGGACGAAACGGCTGTCGCGGAGGTAGGACATCATGGCCTCGCTGATGGCCCTGACGACGGCGTTCTGGTCTGAGGCGTCTATTCCGTCGATGTCGTCTTCCGGAGCGCGCGGGGCGACGCCTGCGGGGGCGGGTGCCTGGGGCGGCGAGGGGCTGAAGTTGACAAAGTTGTCGAGCTTGAAGTAGTCCGCGGGCAGGTTGTCCAGGTCCATGCCGGTCATCAGGGAGTCCTCCCCCAGGATCCGGGAGAGCTCCTCCTCGACCTCTTTGCGGTTCTCGAAGGGGAGCAGGGTGTCGCCGCCGATGGCGTCGGAGGATCCTGGGACGTTGTAGCCGGTCAGCCAGGTCGCGAAGATGTTGCCGTCCTGCGCGTCCGATGCCGTCCCGTTGTCGCCGAGGAAACCCGGCGGGCTGAGGCTGCCGAAGGGCTGGGCGGTTGACGAATTGCTCGCGGGCGTTGGCGTCATCGTGAGGCTCGGTGGCGAAGACTGCGGCGTCGCGGAGCTTGTGGGAGTTCGCGGGTTGAACGAGTTGAAGAAGGCGTTGTACCCGGCGCCGACGGTGAAATCTTGGGCTAGCGCCGGTGCCGGTGCGGAGGTCGGGCCCAGAGTGGGTCCGCTAGCGCCGAAGTCCCGCGCCGGCGCGCTTCCGCGCTCCGTCTCCTGGTCGTCGGGCTTCTCCTCCTCAGGCTCCGGAGGATTCATGTTGCACCACTTGGGCCTGTTGGGCCCGACCATGTCCTCGTCCGGCATGCTGAGCCGGTTGCTGTCGACGCCGTTCGGCCCGTAGCCCAGCGCCATGTAGTACAACGGGCCGTCGGCGCCCAGGGTCCTCTCCCGGTTGATGGTGCCGCCTCTGGCCGTGAAGGGGTCGCAGGCGGACTTCGAATTCACGCAGCTGTCGCAGGGCCGCTTGCGGTCGCAGTTCCGGTTGTTGACGCGGCACGAAAGGCAGGCGTTGAAGGTCATGCCGAGGTCGCCGTTCCTGCGCGCCCAGCCGATCCACTTCCGGTCGGCGATGCGCAGCGAGCCGGCCTCGGTGGGGATCTGGCACCGCAGGCCCCAGATGGCGCACTTGCTGCACGCGTAGCCCGGGTAGTTCTGGACGCCGCGACAGTTGAACGCGTTGATGCGGCAGTTGGTGCACTTGTACCGCCCCTGGCGCTGCACGCCCCGGCCCTGGACGCTGAGGTTGTCGCCGACGCCGGGCCAGGCGTAGTCGTCCTTGAACTCCTCCTCGGTGTAGGGGTCGATGCAGGGGGTCTTGTTCTTCCTGCACGACGAGCACCGGTAGTCGCCGAGGCGGAAGTCCTCCGTCCAAGAGCAACCAGCGAAATTCTTCTCCTCGGAGTGCGAGACGCACGCCTCGCACATGTGCCTCCACCACGGCTTCCGGCCGTTCTTGATCGTGTCGTCTCCCGGCGTGGGGCGGTGCCACATCCTCTCCCACGGCTCCAGCTCCGTCTCTAACTTCCCCACGGCGCGTTCCTCGTTGAAGGCCAGGCAGCGCCCGCCCTCCTCGCGGCAGGGGGTGCAGCCGATCTTGACGGTGGGGTCCACGTCGCAGTAGGTCGGGTGGCCGGCGGCGCGCTTTATCCGGCACGGCGTGCAGCAGCTCGCCTCCCCGTCGTGGACGGGGTACATGGGCCGCGAGTTGGCGAAGCGCTTCTGCCAGTAGTCGTACCCGCGCACCGTGCAGAGGTGGTTCGGGTCCGTGAGGTTGCGGTGCCTCGTGCACTGCGAGCACTCGATCTGCTCCTCGTGGTTGGCGTCGCAGGGCTTGCCGCGGTCGCCGCCCGCGCGGCAGTGGTCGCACATCTTCGCGCTCGAGGACGGCCGGAGGTTGCCGAGACGCCGCCGGTTGGGCGGGTAGATGACGTCCTCCAAGCTGGCCCTGAACCGGACCCTCTTCTTGGGCTTAGACGGGGCGCCGCCGACGACAATCTCGTCGTCGGTCTCGTCGGGGTCCTCAGCCGGGGGTTCCTTGCGCTTGCGCCCGCGCCCGCCAGCGGGCGTGGCCGCGAGCGGGACTGCGGGGGTCGCGGCCTTCATGAACCTGAATTCGTAGGTGCACTGGTCGCCCTTGCCTATTGAGATGCAGTGGAAGCAGGGACTCTTGCCGGTGCACTTGCGTTGGATCGTGCGGCAGTGGTTGCAGGTCTTGTAGTATACCGGGACCAGCGAGCCGGCGGCTGGTGCGCCGTCAACCGGTGCCGATGGCCGCAGCGCCCTCACGGCGGCGATGGCGTCTTCCGCGTTGGCGTAGCCGTCGGTGACCGAGTACTGAGGCTGTCCATATTGGTACTGAGGCTGTACGTCTTGCTGTGGTTGCGGGGCCCGCGGTTGAAACTGGACGGGGTCGTACCGTTGCTCCTCCGGGGGGTAGGCAAAGTCCTGCGGATAATACTGGCTGGGCTGTATGTCGGAGGAATTGAACAATCGCGGGTCGATTGTAGGCTCGGCTTGCACCAGTTGTTCCATTAGCTCGAGGTCCTCCCGCCACTGCTGCTGGCGCTGCTGCTGTTGCTGCTCGATCTCGGTACGCCGGCGTTCTAGTAGCCATTCCGGAGGATAATTGTAGCCCGGCAGCTGGTAATCCTGCTCCGGCTGTTGTGGTTGGTAGTTATTGCCTATTGCCGGAAGGGTAAGCTGGTCCAGCGTCTGGTTACCCTGCAATCCCGGGTCGAGTTGCATAGGCTCAGGTTGTTGTTGTTGCTGTTGCTGTTGCTGGCTGGGCTGGGGCGCGGGAGGGGCCTGTGGTGCTGTCTGGGGTCGCCATTCCGGAAGTGTAATCTGGTCTGGCACTCTGTTATCCCGCGGCTTCTGCTGCGGTCCGTTGTTGCGTGTTGTGGGAAGGGCGATCTTGTCTGGGACTCTTCTGGACATCTTGCGCTCCGGGCGTTGGACGTCGGCAGTTGACGTTGGCTTTGGATATCGGCTTTTCTTAACCGTTGAAGTTTTAAGGTAGTAGGTACAGTGACTTGTGAAGAGAAATGAAGAGAAATGAAGTTGTAACAGATCATTCGGGAAGCATGCACTACAACATCTCGTCACTCTGGCTGACGGACTACTTGTTCTTATTCTCGTTCCGATTTTTGGCAGCGGCTGCCATCGTACTCGATTGAGTGTCTTTGGGCTGACTTGACAAAGGTGGACGCGTTCAATCGTCTCCTTGTGGCATGGGCGTTTGTGTACTCAATGCTTTACTCGGGAAATGACCGTCGTTGCGAAGTCTTTGTACTAATTATGGCAACGAAGTCTAGTTTCTTGTGATACCTCGTCGACGATCGCCTGTATTGTGCCTCGCTGATATGGACGCATCCGGTTCACTTGGGGACTCCGGTCTCTTGAGGATATACATCAAACACAACTTTCTTTTGTTGCAGTGTCAGAATCCCCATCATTCATTCTGGTGTCTCTAATTTGAATTGAAGGACGCTACGTTGTTCTAGCGCCACCTCGAAGATCAAATAGTGGTAGTTTCGACAATACTCCTTTTGTGATGGCTGCTACTGCCACTGCTACCATTATGACCACTACTGCTAAGTGAGTAAGGGCAAAGAGGGAAGTGGCGACAAGGGCAGGCAGCCGTGACGATGACAGATAGTAAGCACAAGTACGGGCAGCAGCAAACAGGGCGGGTTGTAACGGTGATGAGGGACGGCAGTAGCGAGAGCCGACGCCGCTTGTCTGCATCACAAGAGCCAATGGGCGTCAGGAGCGACTGACGTGCAAAGAGCCCACCTAATTGGACCAAAGTCATGTCAGGAGGGGAAGTACTGTTGTGGGATCATTGGATCATCAATAAGGCTGAGAAGTTTCTTGCCCAAAACAACGCTCAAGACGAACCACGAAGAACTGCCTGGTGCTCGTCACCTCCTACACGCCTATGACGATGAAACAATAAAAAAAAAATTTATATTGTCTTTAGTGCAGGGGCAGAAGCAGGTCACCGAGTCGAGGAGCAACCACAATGTCCCGGACCAAGCCGCGCCGCCGGTTAGTCACAAGTCACAACTTTGATGTTAACAATAAGGTCACTGATCTCCTATCGCTACAGACTCGAAGCAAGCGAGAAAGCCAGTCAAAAGCCCGACCTGAGTGTATCACCTGTAAAGTCCGCAGCCTTGAGTGCGACAAGCGCAAACCGACCTGTTTCCGTTGTGAAGAGGCTGATACCATATGCTACCGCTATGACGAGGATGTGCCCGAGGTGCTGCTGAATTATGGCTGGCTGCACTACCTGAGGGAGCGCAAAAAAAGTCGGCAAAAGCGAGGTGGAGAGCAAAATTGAGCTGGAGAGGTTTGAAGACGGCGTGAAGAGACTTGGGCAGAAGTACCATGAACAGCCACCGGTGTTTGCAGAGATCAAGTTTTACCGATTCGGTCTGATTGAAAGCCGACTTCTTGCCAAGGCCGTCGATTATTGCCGGGTGCGGAACTCGGATGCGAGTTTGCTAAAATTTTCTTGCGCTGTTGAAGCGATCGAGGCGTTCAAGAGAAGCTTCAACAAGCTGGTCTTGAACCAATTCGGCGAGAATTACCCACCGACCAGTTCTGCGAAACCCGAGGCCGCCGTCGGAAAAGGGTTTGAAGATTTGATTATCGAGTTAAGATCTCAGCGAGAGTCAATCTTCCAAGGATTAAGGGAGTGCGATTGGAGAGGGTGAGTCAAGATCGTGTCGTCAACCTTCGGTATGAGACTGACAGCTTTCAACAGGGTGACGAAGGCAGTCCTAGAAGCAAAAATATTGGGACAGGCAAGAAAACCCATTCAAGAGCCAAACGACGATGAGAGAGTTGATTGGCCCGACTGGGACTCCGAGTCTGACGCTTCCGCCTTCACCGGCGCGCAAAGTGCCAGTACTCAGTCATCACTCAGCCGCATGGTAGCCTACGCCCTCAGAGAAATGCTTATCTCACTCATCACCGAGGATGCGGATATTACAAGGATATATCTGGCGGGCCTGGGCGACAGGTTAATCGGCGGCAAGGATATCACGCGTGCCCTCTGCTCATGCTCATATGTACACTACTAATGCTGTCGACCTGAAGCAGAGAACGTCCAAAGTCCCACCTTTGGTTGTACAGTGAATTGTTGACGACTCGAGCTGTGGCATAACCAACTCAGTACCTAACTAGCCCTCGAGATATCAAATCTCGCCCCCAACCTTGAACCTCCAGTAGCTTTCATTCAGCTTCCCACCCGTGCTCCTCCATAGCCAGTTCGAGATCTGTCAAGAAAACATATCAGCGACGATTGTGCATGGACCGCCCAGCCCTGATCGCGAACTCACGCCTTGGAGCCAGCAACCATTCAACATGACGAAAACAAAGCCCGACTCGACCCCGTTAGACCCCCATGGTCTGACTGCCAGGTCCAGATTTCTGTTCACGGGCCTGTACGGAGGCACTTGTCTATGCTGGTCGTACCAGTCGGGTGGGTTCTCAACTGTCGGCCGCGGTGCGTCTCTAGATGGCCTCGCGTATGCCTCCTCGACGCCGCCGGTGAGTCGGATTGTGTAGTCGTGAAGTTAGTCTTGCTGAAGCGCCGTCGTAACGGGGTTGTCTGTCGTTGTCGCGGACATGATGATAATGACGGTGCCTTCTCGTGGTTCTGCCAGTCGTGATGATGGGTGAATACGTGAATGTCGCAAATAGCAACGCCTGCGCAAGCTCGGAGAGCAACTCGGCGAGCGTTCAAACACGGAGCAGCAAGCGTATGCCAAGATCATTCGTAGAGGCGCCAGTTACATAGCCGAGGGGGTCGGGCGAAAGCATGATCCGGATTTCCGCGAGATGCAGCCTTACATGATCGAGGCTCCGATGACGGAGGAGGAGAAGGTCTGGTACGTCATGCGCATGATCAAGGAGAGCCGTAGGTCGGCCACCGACCAGTCTACAAAGACCAGGAAGCTCGACTTGGACTCTGAAAGCAGTGGCGACGACGAAGACGAGCCCAATACCGAGTCGATATTGCTGCGCAGGATGAGAGAGGTAGAAGATTCCATATGGAACCACCCGTCAATGACGTTGATGAAAGACAGTCTTGCAAGTTTTGTTTTGGACAGCCTTTCCAGGGAGCCAAACATGCCTGAGCTGATCGACAGGTAGTTTGGGTGGACTCCACGGCTTGAGCCCCCTCCGATTCCCCCAAGAGCGAAGCGTATCAGCTGGAAATGCGTAAGTTCATTTCTTTCACGTCGAGAATAACTCCGTATCCGAATTTGCAGAGGATGAGAACCAGGGTGGGAAACCATGCTCGGAGAGTTCTAACAGCAGCAGGACTGTGGACTCGATCTCTTTGACGATTACGTCGAGCTTGGGGAGGGAGGCTTGGAGGATATACAGAGCTCGATGGGCATCAGAGCAGTTGTAACAGCGCCGACACCGCCTCAAAACCATCCTTGGCTACGGTCTCCGAGGGCGTGGCTCGGTTCTTTGCTCAAGGCTATCAACGGAGCGCTTGGGCGCCCATCGAATGCCGGAATTCCCGCCCCGAACAGCGTTGGAGCACCTCTGCCCCCTCCAGGGAGCATTAATCCCGGTCAAAGGCAGACTCTCTACCTCTTATGCTGTATACAAGCAGGGGACAGAGGTTACGGCAGAAGACTCCACCAAGCCCTCACGCCTTTCCTGCGAAACGATGGAGCGCTGTTCGCGCTGCTAAGGAGCGTGTACTATGCCAATCGCAAGATGAAATCTAGATTTACGCTTCGAGCGGTGTCCGAGTTTGGGCATTGCAAGGTAGGTTTCTTTCTACGATATGAACAGTTGATGTGAAGTAGGCTGAATTCTTCATACCCAGATGTCGATAGACTTCAGCGATTACGCCTCCGTCGACAAACACAACAACTTGTGCACCTCCGAAACTAGCTCTGCGTGCCAGTGCTGGCCGCCGCAAGATCTCATCGGCACCGAGTACACCTGCGCCGCCGGCACATCGCCTGGAACGAGCCCGGCCGTTGGGCCGAACTACCTACTCCACTACTTTGAGCACCCGGAACACCTCAGGCCGGGACAGAAGCTGCTCATCCGATACGTCCCTCTGAAGATGGGCGCCAGGCTGGCGGCCGGAGAGGACGAGATGAAGGCCGGCTGGGGCCTCTATTTGAGGAAGGATGGCACCTGAAGACCATCTGCGTTGTCCTTTCGGCGCTTACGCTCGTCACTAGTATGATATTTGGTATTACGTGGACGATGGTGAAGGGAGATATTAAGGCTGTAATTCTCTTGTTCTTGCCAGTTACCTGTGGCCAATACCTATCTAGGATCAAGCAATTTCTCATAAACCGACGGACTTGGTCGCCGATGACGCCATAGGTACACTGTCACCCACGATATCTATCAGTTCACATCATGCCAACATTTAAACACTAAGTGAGGTTCGCTGTATCACAAAAGTTTCTTTTCACGGGGTTCCTTTTTCTTTTGTTTCAGCATTTGCTTCGGTATTCTCAGAAGACAAGCCCTGAACGTCCTGGCGAAAGAACCACCCAGTTCGCGCTATCATGTTGTGGCTGTGCCATCAGCCCCTATTTAACTAGTCACCGGCCCAAAAGCCTAGTAGTAACAAAACAAAACGATGTCACGCCGAATATTACTTAGTGCGCGACGGCTACGGTGGCCCTCCGGGTTTCTCCCACCTGGCTGGGTAGTGGTATGCTAGTTATCAAAGCCACTGCAACTTGGTCCACCAGCGTTAGCGACCGAGGCGCAGTTGATCTGCCTTGAGCGGCTGATGTTAGGGCGCTCTCACTCGGCATATTGTTGCTTCGTGAGACACAGAAGCATGTGGCACAAAACAACCCCCTGCCTACTTAAGGGGTGGTTTATGTCTGACCACGATGCTGCCTCTCCAACCCTGTCTCCATTCCAACTTCTTAACCGACACATCGTCCCATACCTGAGCCCAACAGAGCAATCATGGAAGCAGTGGCTGCGGCATCCAGTATAGTCGGCCTTATTGCCGTGGCCGGCAGCGTCATGGACGGAGTCATAAAACTGAATGGACTCGTCCAGGACATGCAGGATATGGACGAACGCGCCAAGACTTTGGGCGAAGAAGTCAGACTTTTCACGCAGAGCTTGGGTAAGGTCAGGTCCCTTCTACTGAACCTCGACAAATCTTTCGTCACTAGAGACAGGACCTGGTGCAAAGACAACACAGCGAACGTCCGTTCACATCTCACCCAATGCTGGTCGGATGTGGGAAAATGGACAATCAATATCGAATTAATCCACTGCGATCAGTCGAAACGCCACAGGATTGCCGAAATATTTTCAAAAAAGCGTCAGCGAGAGCTTTCTAAGATCCATGCCAGACTGAAAAGCCACAGGTTGCAGTTCAGTGTTGATATCGGCACATTGAACATGTGAGCTGTTGACTTCGTGAGTTGACACTGGCCCTGAAGCTCACATTGTGGATACAGGTTGGCTTCATCTGTGGGTCTTCAAACACTCGACACATTGCAAGGAGATATCAAAGAGTTAACTGAGTCGAATTTGAAACTCAATGCGACAAACCAAGAACATTCGGAGACTGCGCTAAAGGAGTCGCAGAATTGCCTTTCCGAGCTCAAAGAGCAGATATCTAGATATTCAGCAGAACAACTTACCCAAAGCTTCAAAATGCATCAGAAGACTCAGAGCCAGATGTCGGAAGTGAGCGACAGCCTTAACAGCATTGCAAGTTCTCTCGATCAGCTTCAGAGATCTCCTCTGCCTCCATTCCTGAGAAAGCGGGCCTCTTCCGACTCGATCTTCTCGGAAATGAGAAAGGAGTTGTTGAATCGGCTGGAAATACCGAGTATAAAGAGCGATTCTCTCAGAGGTGACTACCCAGTGGACTCCGAACCGAGGGTCTGGACGTGCGGAGCCTTTATCGGCATCGATGACTTCTTGATCGAAAATTTTGATCAATCTCGAGTTCGTTGTTTTTTCTGCGCGGTCGATTTTGAAGAAGACGATTTAGCTGGGCAGGCAAGCCATATGTTAGAGCAGCATGAGATTGCCAGTTGCGATCAAGGTGCTGTCTACACATTCAGTGGCTTTGAGGAGCATCTCATCCGACATCATTCTGCCCGCAGAGCTGTTCTGCCCCAACTTCTCGCCTTTGGGTACTTGAGCCGTTTCACGGAGCCTGCTTACCAGATTTCTGATGCTAGGATCAAGCCCTTTTCTGGAACACCAGAGACAACGGACTTGCAGATGCCAGGCGCGTTTCTGGAGTCTCAAATGGCGTCAATACTATCGAGATCACCGTATTTTCAACCAAAGCAGCCCTGGGATATTCGTTCACGAAAAGAATCTCGCGAATCCCGAAGCAAAACCTTCGAGAGGCTGAACCTAGCCATGGCGGACTTGGCTAAGCATGTTTTGTTGTCGCCCACGCCATCGACAGAGATGGTTGACCTTCTGTTCCAGGCTGCGAACAAGGAAGAAGAGATGATTGTGGACTGCAACCGCTCTTTCTCTGAACGATGGGCACCGATACCAGAATGTCTACTCCAAAAGACTTGGCCGGACCTCCAGGTCGCAGATGACACTACGAGGACTCAGCAATGGACGGAACTCGACCCGGAGCTGAGGATAACATCCCTGTTCTATCGGTTGAAAGACTGGACGAGTTGGGCCGAGTGGATGGATCTGTGGATGCGCGGTGTTTTGCACAAGTCGAATCAACTCTTGGCGGTTTTCCGCTATACCGCGTTCGCATCAGGCGATAGAGGGAGTATCCTGGCGCCCTCCGAGCGGGAGGTGAAAAAGACCGACGGAGAGACAGAGGAATCCCAGTTTTGGGGCAGAATGTGGGTTCCGGACCTCTTGGATGCGTTCGACATTTCGGTACAGAACGTAGGTGATCGCACGCATATCGCAGAAACGAATGGAGCAGTTGACAGCCGTGATAGCACGGGCTCAGAGTAGTTCGTACTTGTAGATCCAGGACTTTAGTGTACTCGAGAGATGCGTGTAATGGATGTTTTCGAACTTTTTGTTACTGCCAATCAGTGTAGTATCTTTACCCGGCGCAAGTGATTGCTGTCAGCAAAAGACTGCCACCGACAGTTGGCTCGGGCGATTCCCCCAACCAACATGCAATGCTGCGCTGGCATGCGAGGGCGGATGACACCCCCAAGCCACTGCCTCCGAGTCAACCAATGAGACCAATAAAATCTGTTCTTCCTGCAAGTCTCCTCTCACCGACAAGAGTGCCTCGGGCGTTCTCCATGCGATTACGGACTTTGCTTCGCCACAGCCGGGCTGGAAGTTCGCCTGACACCCACTTACATAGATCCAGTGGTCTGGCACATCTGGGGATCTGACTGTATCACTCCATTTCTCGACCACGGCGATGGAAGCATTCGGTGCAGCTGCGAGCGTCGCCGGGCTGCTGTCCTTATCCGGCCAAATACTCGGCGGCCTGTTCAAGCTAGGCCAGCACATTCAAGATGTCAGAGAGCTTGGAGACCGGACCGAAACTGTCGGAAAGGAGACGGAGCTGCTGGTCAAGACCGTGACTGAGCTCGAGGCGATCCTCAGGAGGCTGGAGGGAGGCGAGATCATCGCAAAGCATCCCAACATGACGCCGGGGGTTTCTGTGCTCCAACACCAGCTGGAGCAGTGCGGGAACGACCTCAAACCATGGATCGAAACTCATCTGCAAGCAACAGAGCCGAGGTCGAAACGCCGAAAGGTTGCGAGTGCACTGCTGAATAGCTCAATTCGAGCGATCGAAAAGCTGGAATCGAAGCTTGCGTCCCACAGAGCTCAGATCGGCTTGGGAGTCAGCGCTCTGAATACGTGGGGTCCCCTTATCAGAGCCTGGACGAGATAAATAGTAGTGCTGACGTTCGAATAAGATCACTCTCTTACCTCGGATTGGAGAAACTCGAGTCGGTTCGCCATGACGTTCTACGACTGAGCGACTCAACCCTGCAGTTCAACCAGCAAAGCGCAGAGCTTTCCTTGAAAAGCACCGAAGAGTCAAATGTCATGCATGAGATGCTGATGGGGCACATCTCGGCTTTGTCGGAGGCACAGATGCAGCAGAGCCTAAAGATCCAGGAGGAGACTCTCAGCCACATCTCTCGTTTGAGTGACAGTCTTTCCAGCATCGCTAGTTTCGCTGGCTCTATGAGCATGGGACAGGGGAAATGGCATTCGCATCAGCCTCCGTCAGAGACGAAAGACGACATCCCTCCTCCTCCCTATTTGCTAAAGAACAGGAAGCGACGCCATTCATCGACGGACGAGTTACACCCAGATGAGAGCTTCTTCCACAAAAGACAAGCTAAAAAGGGGTGGTCCTGTGGAGAGATACTCGGCATTGACGAGGCATTCGTCAAATCCTCCCAAGCGACCGTTCACTGTCTGTTCTGCGGGGAAGAGTTCCGTGAAATCGACTCACATCTTCAGGCACAACACATTGTCGCTCGCCACAACTTCTCAGACTGTGACCAGGGCGCCGTCCTCGGCTCCCTCGCAAAATTCGAAACACACCTGCGGGTGGTGCATTCTGCTAGCCAAGCGGCCTTGACCAACCATAGGCACCAACTTACGGGCCTTTTCAGGGACTATTCGACCATCAATCGG
Source organism: Colletotrichum plurivorum (assembly GCA_014235945.1). Classification (NCBI taxonomy): domain Eukaryota; kingdom Fungi; phylum Ascomycota; class Sordariomycetes; order Glomerellales; family Glomerellaceae; genus Colletotrichum; species Colletotrichum plurivorum. Next base: position 67,414 of record WIGO01000063.1, read on the forward strand.
GATACCCGGATTGCAGTCTTTTCGGCGAGTCCACCTGAGCCGGAACCTTCCGCATCGCTGATGCTTCTGAGCCACCAACTGCAGACTTTGCTGTTGGCGACACAGTATCTCGAAGACTGCGAACATCGTCAAAACCGTGGAATATCGTCGTTATCCCGCAACACGCGGGCTTCAGAGGAACTGAAGATGTTCGGGAGAATGGGCCTCGCCATGCAGAGGCTGTCCAGAGACGTCTTCTCAGACAGCTCCGCGACGGCAGAACTCGCCGGCGTCCTGCATCGGGCTGCTATACTGGAAGAGGAGGCCGTAGTCAAGCTCAATCAACGTTTCCTCAGGCGATGGGCTGCGATACCTGCCTGTTTGCTAAGCACAACGCCCGGCAATATCTGCATGACCGAGAACAGAAAACGGCGAGGCGACGAGAGCAGGAACAGTCACCTACGACCCTTACTGCACCCTTCTCGCTGGTTCTTCGACCTTTCCGTGTTATCAGATGCCCCAGGTCTGAAATTCGGCCTCCAGCCGGAACCGAAGGATTTCGGTCTTGGCCGTGTTTATGAAGGCTGGTTCCAGCTCGAGAGAGGGCTTCGGGTGTCGGCCCTGGCCTCCGCGTTGAGGAACTGGACAACGACAAGGGAGAGGGTCAATCTGTGGATGCTGGAGGTCCTGCACAAGTCCGACCATCTGCTGGCCATGCTGAGGTGCAGCGCCTTTCTTGGTCCAGGCGAGGGACAGTGCCAGGAAACCTCGGGTCGGAGGGAGCGCCAGCCGACGATCAGGCCCGCGGCGAGTCGCAATTTTGGGGTCGCCAGTGGACGGCAGACTTGCTGGGTGTTTTTGAGAGAGATCTGAGCCACCCTGTCGATGATCACCGAGTGGAGCAATCCGTTGGGGCAGTGGATAGCCGTGACGATGACGGCGTCTTCGAGATACCGATGAGGCAGGCGAGACCTACCACGGGCTCAACAGAGCTGTGGGCTACTTGAAGATACTACCGTGTTAGATTAGGACCATCCACCCAGCGTTTTAAGCAAAAAACACATGATTTACATTCGTCGAAACAGAAGCTACCAACCAGTTCTTGTCCACGTGCCGCTCATACCTCGCAACCTCAGAAAGACAAGTGTCCTAGTAGCCTCGAGTAAACAAGCAGCTTCAACCCCTTCAATCCTCCATGTATCATTACCCATTAATCCACTCCTCAACCCTCCCACTCCACGGCCAGACGGTAACATTCCTCCCCTCCCCATCAACAGTAAAATTCCCATACGAACCCCCAACTTCAACGCCCTTTAGGCTGGGAAACTCCGCCCTCACGATCTCCCCAGCCTGCTCCGCGGACCCGATCCTGTCCGTCTCGACCTGCCTGCGAAGCCTCTCGCCGTCCTCGCCGCCGTACGCGTTGCCGCACCACGGCCCGCCGTCGTACGCGATCCAGCCCGGCGGCCCGCCGTGGAAGCCGAAATCCAGCTCGGACGGGTCCGGGAGGTGAAGCATTCTGAGGTTCGGCAACTTGGCGAGGGCGCGGATTACCCCCTGTGAGAGAGAGGTCAGTGTCGGTCTGGAGGAGTAGCTCAGGTAGGGTGTTGATGGGGGGGACGGTTACCTTGAGAGCACCCCCACCCTCGCGGGAGCGGGACGATCTTTCAGCAGCCTTCTCAATCGACCCTATCCAAAGCTCCTCAATCTCGGGAAACAGTTCCGGTATGACTGTAACCCACAAAACTCGTCAGCTTTCCCTTCCGTCGAACGAAATCATCCGCAACTTACGCTCGGTCATGTCCGCCTCCCACTCTATGGCCCCCATATTCAACCCCCTCAACCCCTTCAACTTGCTCGCAGCCCGCAACCAGACCTTGTAATAATCGAAATGGTTATCCGCCCTATCGAACCCCCAGTCGCCCCTCCCGACCTCTAGCACCTTCACCCCGGGCGCGGCGTCGAGGAGCCAGGTCGTCGCGTACATGTTCGCTTTCACCTCCGCGACGGACAAACTCATACCGTCCTCGTCGACGAAGTTCTTCCCGAAGACGAGGTTCTCTTCGTAGCCGCGCAGGGTCCAGTCCAGCTTCTCCAGGTTCTTCATGGAGGTGAGGACTTGGGCGAAGAGCTGCGGGACGTCGGCGGGCTGCGCCTTCTTCTCGGGGTCGTGCAGCCAGATGTCGACCTTCAATTCGCGAACTTCGTCCAGAGCCCTGGGGCAGTCCCTCATCTCCAAGAGTCTGTGGCGTGCGTTATCCCAGCCGAGGCGATCGATACCCGCACGATTGTTATCGATCTCCAACCTGTGAAAGAAATCCCCTGGCACGTCCTCGCCACTTAATCCTCGACTGTCAAAGCCATGACCGCACTCGATAGATTCAGGATCAAAAGACGTGTCGACAACCAGAGGTGCGCAGAGGAGGGATGTTGGGTCGTCGAGGGCTGCTAACTCCGCGGCGTGGGATTGCAGCCAGGGATGCTGCGCGTCGAGGATGAATTTAGGGACGTTGGGCGTTGGCGGGCTGCCGCCTAGCCACGTTGGCACGAGGGGGAACTGCAAGGAGGGAAATTGCCAGGCGGCGGCGAGGCCTTGGAAGAGGAGGGCCGTGACGAAGAAGAGGGATAGTGTGGACGTCGACTTCATTTTGCGTCGCATGGTGTGTGATCACTTGCTCGCATTGAGGTTGCGAGGGTCCGGATAGATGTATTTAATGACGGACATCAGACACTGGATGAAGTCGTTGATGAAATGTGGCTTCAATGAGCGGGAATTGGACAACGTCGTAAGTTGCGTTGGTTCTCCTCGCTGCCTAGCGGTCGATCCTTGGCGAAGTTCGGCCGAAGGATCGGTTGGAGTGCGAGCGCAGTGCGAGCGCGGGGGATCGACGAACCTTTCACCCCACGACGACCTCTTACGAGAGGACAAATGGCTATTTCTCGGTGACTCCAAATTCAAGCAAGGTGAAACAACACAAAATACTCCAAGTTGGGAAATCAAAAGGTCATTAACGCAATGGATATCTCGCTCTCACGTACAGCCGTCGGGTACAAAGAGGCCACCTTGCCTCTCCCAGTACCCGTCGTCCCAATTACCAGCCCCCGTTTCTAACGTTTGCAATCTCAAAAAACCCAGGTGTTCCTTTCCTTCTCTGTCCCCTCTTGGTGTATCCTCGCTGTTCCCGTTCCAAGAGGCCTCGCCGGGCTTTGGACCATGTGTATCGTTGAATGAGTGTCGGGTGGGTATCATATCCATAAAGTCCGTCCATTAAATATGCAAAAATAGCCAAATCCTTCTACCCGCCCATAATAGATGCCGATGAATTATTCATTAATCTTTAAGGAGTGTCGTGAATTCTGTCATTGAATCATGCCGTGCCAAAGGTTCGTCGTCAGAAACGCAGTTTGAAAAAGGGTGTCGGCCAGGAGCCGGCGAAGGGAGTGTCGTGAATCGTTGAAAGTCAAACAAACTTTTGCCGCCTGAATGTATAAACCATGAAGAGAATAAAAAAGGTGTTTCAATGATAGGGGTGTTCAGAAGGAGTGAACGAGAAGATTAAATGACCAACAGCGCCAAAAGGGGGGCAATGATGGCCATGAGAGTGGAGGCGGTAGGCCTCACGGCGGCACCCGTGGGCACCGTGACCGGACCCGAGGTCGTGGCACTGGGGCCAGAAATGGTCGACGAGGCGCCGGGGGTAGAGGACTCCCCGCCAGTCGCAGTAGGCGCAGCGGTGCCAGACTCCGAGGGGCTAGATGCCGATGCGCTGAAACCAGCGCTGGTGGACTCGGTTGCGGGTGTGGAGGTGGAAGGAGACGTTGACGGGCTTCCGGATGGAGTATCGGACGGAGTGTCAGACGGAGAAGCAGCCGATGTTGGAGAAGCAGCGGAGGTCGACGACTCGGACGGGGTCGTACTAGACGGGGATGTCGTCTCAGGTGTTGTCTCGGTTGCGATCGAGGTTGCCGAGGCGGTCGCGCTTGTCGGTGACGTCTCGGAGGCTGACGTAGGAGGCTCGGATGCACTCTCAGATGGAGACGATGATTCCGAAAGAGTAGCTGTGGGCGTAGTCTCCGAAGAGGGAGTGGCCGAGGGAGTTGTCTCGGTCACGACCGAAGAGCTGCTCGGCGACGGCGTGGGAGTCGGCGTGGGAGTCGGAGTCGGAGTAGTAGTCTCCTCGGCAGCGGTGGTGGTCGTGGTGGTGTCGGGGATGGGCACTGCCGAAGTGTCGCTCGATCCGGGATCTTGGGTGCCAGTGGTCACAGGGGGAATTGAGGTTACCTGCGACTGAGGCGGTCCGATAGACGGAGAAGAGGTCGGCAGGGGGGGTTGACCGTCGCAGAAATCGAGAAACTGCGCGAAGTCGGGTTCGATGTTTATAAAACCGTTCACCTTGGTAGTATCGGTATTCTCATCGATACATATTTTGCAATCTGCATAACTTTCCATGAAAGCAGAACCTGTGGCGCAGAGACTCTCGGTCTTGCCGAGTTCCTGAGCATTAAGGAAGCAGTTGTTGCAATTTTCATAACAAATGGACGGTATAGTGTTTTGAACCCTCTTGACGAGCAGAGAGCGCCGCTCGTACTGGATGTGATGCTTGCCTCCCGTCCCTGGAGTGGAAACCGGTGCCGTGACAACCGCAGGAGTGGCCGAGGCTGGAAGGGGGAATTGAGTTATGCCGGTTGCGGACGCCCAGTTGCCGGTAGTGATGGTCGTCTTCTTCCATCCGTGCTTGCCCTTGACCTTCTTCACAATGACCTCGTAATCAAAGATGTCGTACGTCAGACCGAAGGCGTTGGGATTGAGGTTGAAAAAGCCCTCATTTGGAGGCACGTAGCCAGTCTCGTTTTCCTTCCAATTGGCCAGAATGGGTCGCGGCGCTGGAATACAGTGCTGTGGCTCGCACACGAACTCATCTGCGGGTACGTCTGCCCACACTCTGCAGCCCGCAGGCTTCGGGGGGTTGCAGACCCATCCTGGCGCGCAACCCCATGTGAGGTTGGAAAGAGGGTTGAAACGGATGTCAGGGTTAACACCGGGAGTGTTCGACGGCGCGGCACACGTAGTTTGGGTCGTCGTTACAGGAGGAAGAGTCAGGGTGATGGGAGGTAGGGTCAACGTGGAAGTGATGACCGAAGTCGGGCCGGGGATCACGCTCGTGATGGTTATCCCGTCCTCAGTGACGGTGACTGTGGTGCCAGGGGCAGTCTCGGTCAGAGTCGTGATGACGGTGGTGCCTGGAAGAGTGGTCGTCTCCGGCGGCAGAGTGATCGTGTCAAAGTCCGTCGTGGTGAGAGTCAACGTGGTTCCGGGCAGCACGACGGTAGTGATCTCGCCATCAATCGTTGTCGTCACCGTCTCACCAGGTAGCGTAACAGTCGCGGGAGGCAAGGTTACGGGAGGCAGGGTTACGGTGCCCGTGACCGTGGCCGTATCGAACTCGGTCTCCGTAATGTACGAAATGACGGGAACTTCGGAGACGATGGTACTGATGTACGTCTCGACCACGGTCGTGAAGGACGTCTCCCTGATGGTCCGATCGTTCGTAACAGTGACTGGAACAGTGACAGGGTAGCTGGTCGAAACAGTGATGGTCTCGTAGAAGGTCTTGGAGACGTAGATGGTCGTCGATGAAGTGTACCTCTCGGTGTACCTTTCAGTCTGCTTGTCGGTGACTGTGGCTGTGGCAGTTGCGGTTGCGGTCTGGACCTCAGTGAAGGAAGCCGTGATTGTCACCGGCTCGGTGCGGGTCACGTAGCTAGTCCAGGTCGACACGCTCCAGGCCACCGTGGTTGTGGTGTGATCGATCGTGATGGTGTAAGGAATGCTCGTGGTGTACTTATAGGTCGAAACCACTGTGGTCGGGCTTACGTACGTCGTCACGGAAGTCACCGTAGCGGTTCTTGTAACTGGCTTGGTAACAGTAGCCGTGTCGGTGAGCCTGTTGGTGACGGTCGCCGTATCAGTGAACTTCTGGGTCAGAGTGTCCGTGAAGTAGAACTTGGTGGTGAAGGTCTCGACCGTCGTGTACGTCTCCGTGACGTAGATGGTCTTGCTCGAGACGACCGTCGTGGGAATCTTCTTGGTGTAGACGTGCGTCGTGACGTATGTCGAGATCGAGGTCTTGGTGACGTGCTGGGTCTCGGTGAACTTCTGAGTCTCGGTCTGCTTCTTGGTTTCGGTGAACTTCTGGGTCTCGACGTCCGTGAACTTCTGAGTGACAGTCGTGGGGTAGTTCTTGGTCACGTGGACGGTCGTCGGGACAGGGACAGTCGAGAACTCGGTGAACTTCTCGGTGGTCGTCTTCCAGGAGGTCACTGTGCGAGTCTCGCAGACCTCGTGCGGCGTCCGCTCCCCGTAGCCACCGCCGTAAGTCGGAACTGGGTACCCGGGGGCTTCTGCCTCCGTGGTAGGGTAGCAGCTGATACTGATTAGCACAAGAGCTTATAGGAGCAAGCGGCGCAGCTCCACTTACATGGTAGAAGTTGTCGTGACCGGGTACGAGGTGGTCTTTGTGGTGACAACCGTAGTCGTCTCGTAGTCAGTAGTGGTGTAGGCTTCAGTCGTGTAGACTGTGTGCTTGGACACCACAATGACACTAGCGGCTGATTAGCGATGGCCATAAACAACAAGGTTGAAGAGATGGTACTCACGTCGACACCACGGGCTTCTCAATCTCCTTGGTGACCGTAGTCTCCTCGGTGACTGTGACCTTCCCTCCCTTTTCGGTGACGGTGACAGTGTCTCCCTTTTCAGTCACGGTCACCTTGTCACCCTTCTCAGTGACGGTGACCGTCGCTCCCGTGCCGGAAACGGTTACGGTCTCGCCCTTTTCAGTGACAGTGACCTTGTCGCCCTTCTCAGTGACGGTGACCTTGTCTCCCTTCTCGGTGACTGTCACAGTCTCGCCCTTGCCGGAAACAGTGACCGTGTCGCCCTTCTCGGTGATGGTAACCTTCTCGGGCTTCTCGGTAACCGTGACTTTGTCGGGCTTCTCGGTCACAGTGACCTCGTCAGGCTTCTCGGTGATAGTGACCTTGTCCGGTTTCTCCGTGACAGTAACCTGGTCGGGCTTCTCGGTAATGGTGACCTTCTCGGGCTTCTCGGTAATCGTGACTGTGCCGCCCTTCTCCGTGATGGTAACCTTCTCTCCCCAAGGACACTTCGAACCCCAATGCGCGCAGTCATCGGTGTTGGTGCCGTAGTCCTGTCTGGCGGCGGGAGCAGTAGTTGGCGCTGGCTCCGGCTCCGGCGACGCGACGGGCTCCGCGGAGTATGCCTGGGCAGTCTCCTCTCTAGCACGCATACCCCCGTCTCGCGCCGCGGCACTGACTGCCAAGGTCCCGAAGACCAAGAGTGATCTCAACAGCATGATGATCGATCAGCTGTAGCGAACGAACGACTGAATGTTCTCCCAGGCGCGATCTGCAACCTTGCCGCGTGTGCGAACACAAGCTAACGAGTGTGGAAGGGTTGTTGGCGCACACAAAGAGTGCTGGGTGGGAGTTGGGGGCAGAACAAAGTCGGGCAGGTGAAAGATGGTACCTGGGGGCCCATATGTATGTATGTAGATGGGATGCAGCGAGCGGGGATGGACGGAGGCTGAGAAGCTGAATTGGCGAGGCAGCCTTACCAGAGACCAGAGAAAGAGGGCTCCGTTGAACAGCAGGATGAGATTCCCGGCTAGCTTGGCCAGAGAGAGTAGTCCGTACCTGGTAGGGTAGGCTAATAGCGCAGAGTCTTCTCTCAGCGGGACCTCCGTCCGAGATGGTGTTGATGAAGTAGGGTGGCCAAAGAGTTAGCTGCTGGGCATCTTGCGAGCCTCTCTCGGAGTGAACGGGGGGGTTAGCTAATTAAGCCTGCCAGCAAGAAAAGGCGAGAGGGAAATGAGATGACGAAGGAATCCAGCAACATGAGAGCTAAATCAGACCCTCGTGTGTGCTGTACTGACGTGCCACCACACTAACGGGGCGTGCCTTGGACGGCAGTCGGGGTAAATGGAGTCGCGGTCTTCTGCCATGAGGCTTCACTCGACAGCCATTGGCGAATGCAAGATCGGGAAAAGAGCAATGGGGCCCAAGAGGCGAGAGAGCCGGTGGAAGTGGGCCACCGGAGGAGGGGTGTGGAAGGCCACGGGGGACCCTGGCTCGGGCCTGCAGAGATGACGGCAGGGGTGTTGACTGTTGATGGCAAGCTACTGCCTTGAAAGGCAGGCGAAGAGCGAGTCGAGTCGGATGGATCTCTACGACGGTGGCACACAGGAACGGCTTCTAAGGCGCGGTCGCCAAGAGCAATACAGGTGATAGTGGGCAGCGCAGCGCAGTTGGGTACGCGTCCCGGAGGAATAGTCATGCAGTGCGCATAATACGGCGATGCTGCGAGTTGTCTGGCCACCGATGCTCTAGTGGCAGCCTCAGAGAGCGAAGGAGCCGAGGCTGACCACTGAGCAGAGCCAAAGTTCAGACATGAGAAGCAAGCCAGAGGCAAAACTGGCTCAGGCTCGCTCGATACCTGCTCGACCCGGGATATGGCCTGACTTGAAGAGTAGAGCTGACGGAAGTTGTGGGTCAAGCTGAATAGCAGAGAGAGAAAGAGGCAAACAGGAAGAAGAGGATGAGAAGAACATGGGCCATTGAGTCGTGTAGAGAGTAAGACAGCAGCGCAGCCCGCTACGTACTGTGTAGTGGGTGGTGAGAAAAACGAGCCTCCATTTGCAGTTGGACCGCAGTCCGAGAGCCTGGACTCCCTCATACATATCCGTAGTATAGTAATGTGGGCGAGTGAACAAGTGAGGTCGGGCGGCGGCGGGGCGGCATCGGCCGGCCGTCGTCGTCGTGCCTGGACTGGGGGCGGGTGGCATTGGCAAAGGCCAAGACCGAAGAGACTCCTGCACATCCAGGGGACCTTTGCCCTGGGCATAAGACGTGAGTGGCCAGGGTCTGGTCCACTTGTGCAAGACTCGACCATCACGCTGCATACCAAGGTGACAAGGTCAAGGCTGCGGGTACGTATGCCTGCTCTGTAGGATCGGCCTGGGTCTAAAAGAGGTAGACGAACGTGGTGGAGTCGATAAGTAACGTAGCAAACACGACTTCTTCACGAGTGTTGGGCCGAGAAGAGCCATGCGGGCCGGCCTATACTACATAGTACCAGGCATGTTGGCATGTCGGGAAGGCGGTATACCGTAGGGTAGGGTGGTAGACATGCGGGATGCGAAGCGCCTGCGACGGTTCAGTTCCCGGCGTGGGGAACAAGATTGAAGATCATCGACCCAGAGACGCAGACCGTATCGATTCCGGCTTGACTTGACAGGCACTACGGATAAATTCTTGGTCGAATTGACAGACTGTGGCAAGATGAGGTTCGCGAGACAGGAAGTCGATCAGCTAGCTCTAGCTGTACGACCAGCAAGGGCTGGACGGCACCGTCCGACTGTCCCTTGCGGAAGATCGATCATGGTCAACAAAGAACGAGGGTTGTCATCCGGTCGTCCAAGGCGCAGTTTCCTGGTCGACTGCAGCGGGAGAGGATTGACTGCGAGGCGATGCACGTAGCACAGCATGAGTCCGGAGGTGCCACTTGTGCGCTGCAATACGATTTGAGAGAACAATATGTGGCAGAATCTTGTCTCAGAGGAGCGAGGCTTCGATAGACGGGGTCGTATTGACGCATACTGATGCAATCATCGACGATGCAGCTCAAGCATACGAGGGGAATCCGGGGCAGACAGCAAAATGCCGGACGACGACTACGGCGGCGATGGTGATGATGGTGGTTGGTGATGATGATATGCAGCCTTGGTACTTTGGAAGCAGGCTCCCGTTGGGGCCCCGAACCGTACAACATCCCGGCCGCCTTTTTTCCAGGGCGTGTGAAGTAGGCACTGGGCGAATTGTCAGCTTCGGTTTAATACGTATGACGAATCATCAAATTATTTGTGCCATGGGCGGCGGTCTCGGGCTTGCCCATGACATTATAGACTGCTCTGCTCGCACTTTGCAGCTAGGTAGCTGTAAGTCTCGGACTCGTGCCTCGGAGGTAGAGGGGTAGAAACCACGGCACCACCGTCCATGGCAATCTGATTTGTGCAACTGTGTGCAATGATGCTCATCCCAGCCCACATCGTTCGGATGACATCTCGGGTGGTTGGGCAGGTCGGAGGAAACGGCGGGCAGGAGAGAAAATGAAGATGAGAGCGAGATGTCAGCAGAGAAAATGGGACGACCAGGAACAGGGGACGAGATGGCAGAGCTTACAATAGAGATGCGCTACTTCCAGACTGGGCTAGCGCAGGAACCTGGGAAAACGTGCCGCTGCCCTATGAGAGTAGCTGCTGTGGATACGTCTTCCTATTTGGGAGTAGCGTGCTGATCTAATACTGGAGAGGGAAAGAGGGGTAATGGAAAAGGGTGGGGCCCTTTCGTCCGTGCCTGCCCGCAGCCCAAGCTCCTGCAGTGCTGCTGCACCCGCGCACACCTCCAACAAGAGCGATTACCTCATCCACACCAGTCCAATAGAGGCAAGCGCGTTGTCTACGTGCCTGCCTGCCTGCACAGCGCCTGCCACTCACGGCCGCCCGGCCGCTGCTGTCAGTGACACCTTCCACTTCTCCCGCCCTTCTCTTCCCGTCCACCTCCACCTCCGCCATCAATCAATCAATCAATCAATCACTCAATCCTTGGACCCTGTTTCCGACTCTTGCGCCCGACAAGAAACGAATCTACCTGGGAAAGCCATCGGAGGCCGTCTCGGCGTCGACCCGATGTCGACCCGATAATGGCATGATTTTCCGTCCATGCTACGGCGCCATGTCCGTAAAGTTTGCTGCTACCAAACCTCGACCTTGCAACGGTTCACCGACTGTTGAATTCGCCCGGGATTCGTCTTACTCGCCCCATCCTACAGGGCTGACGCCGTCATGCTACCATACATAGTACTACTGCTATGCTCTGTAGTATTACTCTGTTTGGTGAGCTTCCGCGTGCCTGGCCTAGAAGGCTATGGTATTCGATGCTGGTCAGTTTCCCCTGCTCCCGAGTCTCGATCCCAGTCCATGCCCACAGCTCCAACTGTGCTGGTCCCATTGAGACCTTGCAGGACCGACTTGGCGACCCGTCTATTGACTGACTTGCAGATGTTCGTCCCTTGTCTCGACCACTGCCACTACACCACCACGTATGCATGCTGATGCCGGGACCGCTGCGCCCACACGGCCGGTGGGAGCCAAAGGCAGCAACTATCTGCGCGAGTTGCAACTGCCCTTCCCACCGGCTAGCACGATTTTCTGCTCTTTGCACTCGTTTTACCACGTCTAACTACCAGTACGGGGATTCATCTCGCACTCCCTCGGATTCCATGTCACTAGGGAGCCCCGAGACTCTCTCTATGGGGAGTAGACATGTGTACCATGTACCGAGCCTTGCATAGGCCCTTCCACGCGGGAGAAGCGCGCAAGTCGACGTGAAAGGTTGCAATATTCTTTGTGTGGCAAACTGGTACTCGAATCTGATGATCTATTCTGCCGATAGGACACCATCTCTGCTTGCCAGTCGGCCCCGCAACCTCTGCCCTCTCGACCGCAGATACCCATGAGCGATGTGGCTGGTCAACCCCGACAGCGTGCGTTGGAAGGCCAAGTGCGCTTGTTGTTCTCACAGCTGTCCCAGTCGGAATTGCGGTGCTGCTGCCGTGTCTCCGCACGCTTGAGCACAGCCTGATTGTGCCACACCTCTCGTCCTGCTTCGATGTTGCGGTGTTTGTTGCTTGTACTCAAGTTTATACGAGACAGTGACACAGAAAAACAGCGAGAAGAGACGAGGGATAGCTCGCAACCTGGTCTCAGAGGGACTCGGGGCCGAACCAAGTTATTCCACCACATCGCTCCCGAGCTCAATATATTCTGTCAAACTATGGCGCGACATGGCTATGCCTCTTTCCCTACTGATTTGCCGAGCAGACGATGAGGCTGAGGATACCAAAGAGTTTCCTCTCAGCGGCACAACCACACACCTTCGCTCGTGTTGCCAATCCGCACCCCCCTTTACCCACCAATAGCGATCAAAAACGACTCTCACCCTCGAGTGAGCCGGTACGAGCCACCTCTCGTCGTGAGTGGCCCAATCCAAAGACCCCGCCGAGCCCGGCCTCGACCGGGGCCTAAGACTTGCAGACACCCATCGCATCCTCGGCGACCCCCCATCTTCTCGGTGCCTCCTCCAGTCGCGAACTGCCCGGCGGGCCTAGCCTTACACATCTCTCCCGGTCAGGCTGTCGGACGGACTATCCTTCGTGGCAACAATCTTATCTGGGTCTTTGCCGAGTCGCAGGGTGTTTCTCATAGGGCCGTTGTTGCCACTTGACTGTATCGATCCCGTTCGTTCGGTCACCCGGCGAAAGCGAGTCTGCGGGGTTCGTCGATCTCGAACCTGGATTCGAGCCATCCGTTCTCATTCTCTTTCGGTTGCTTCTGGAAACGTCGTCCCTCTCCCAGTCTGTGAAGTTTCCCCGTCATAGGATAACTTACTGTCAACCCTGTCAGCCTCAAGGCTGTCGCAAAGCTTGGCTTCTTTTCCCAGTAGGCAGGCAGACCTGCTCACCCACCATAGCCTCCATCCTCGCCCTTTTCTCTGCTTACACCCGCCCGGTCAGTTTCTACTGGGTTTCTCTCGAGACCCTTTTGCCACCGCTTCCAGCAGAGCAGTGCTGCCCCTCCCAAATAAGCCCCTAGGTCTGCCGCTATGTGCTGAGACAGCAGCACTTTTCCGTGATTTCTCGCATTCCCCCCAAACATCAAGCGGATAGACACAACGTTGTCGAGACGATGCCTTCGATGCTGTCAATTCTCTTCGTGGCCATGGCTGCCCTGGTAGCAGGTCAGTCCGGATGGGAGCCCGCACGAGTTGGAGAAGAAAGGATGTGCACCTGGAATTCACCCAGAGGTATGCCAGCGTCTCTGAACCCGAAACCAGCTCAACACTGACTGCCGGTCCATCAGCTGCGGTCATTCGAGACACACTTTGGCTCGATGGAGGGACTCTTACCTGGGTGTCAGTTGTGACCGACGGTAGAAACACCTGGAATTCGTATGGTACGTTTGTCGACAATGATGATAATGCTGTTTACCAACCGGCACAGATAATCCGCATGGGATCATCTACTCGTTCAACTTCAGCAAGTCATTCAACACAGAGAGCGATCTTACCACGTTGATCGATGTCAAACCCAAATTTGATTTCAGCAGTCCGCCGCCGAACGTTATAGATGGCGCACTTCTTCACAACAACGAGCAGTTTGTCGCTTACGGGGGTACGCTATACAAAAGATCGGACGTCACCGCCCCTCCTCCCGGTAATGAGGTCTTCGTCTCGCGACTGTATCAGTATGGGGCAGAAAAGTCGGCATTTAAAAACGGCAGCGGCCCTCTTCAGATCAAAGGCGACGCTACACGGTATGTCGCTCTTGGAGGAGCAGCCAGCGCTCCGTCTGAGAACAAGGCGTGGTACGTCGGAGGCATGCGCTCGCCTATCTGGGGCGAGTTGTACCTTACCCGCAGCAACCGCATCACGTCCGCGAACACCACCTCGGACCGGCTCATCACTCTGGACATGACCGAACAGCACGTTGAGAAGTTCTCTAACGACTCCTTGCCCAACGAAATCAAGCCCAGAGGGAACCCGTCAGTTGTCTGGGTGCCAGTCGGGTCACAAGGCATCTTGGTCGTTGCAGGCGGTGTCACGTACCCTGAATTCTCCAACTATACCTCAAGGAAATCTGACGACCCTGAACTTAACGTAAGCTTCCGCTGCTCCCCTCTTTCTTGTCGATGCTAAAACCCCATATAGAAGAAAGAGAGCCCCGAGTTCATGAAGATGATTGACGTTTACGATGTGGCCAGCAAGAAATGGTTTCAGCAGGAAGCGAGTGATGGTCCACCGGCCCTCACTAAAGGCTGTGCTGTTCTGGCCACGGCGGAGGACCGTTCCAGCTTCAACATTTACTACTACGGCGGGTATGCCGGTATAGATGGCATGACGGGTTTCAGCGACGACGTCTGGGTTCTATCTCTCCCATCATTCCAATGGACCAAAGTGTACGAAGGGAAAGACCTGCACGCTCGTGCCGGCCATCAGTGCGTCATGCCCTACCCGGACCAGATGATGGTTATCGGTGGATTTACCCCAGTTTCTGGCACTGGCCACCCGCCTTGCCTTGACAAGTCCATCTTCCGGATGTTCAACGTCTCCAGCACGGAATGGCTAGATGAGTACAACCCAAGCAAGTGGTCCAACTACACCGTCCCAACGGCGGTCCAGAGCAAGATCGGCGGCAACGGGAGGGGTTCGGCCACGGCGACGAAACCAGTGTCAGAATGGGCAGACCCTACCCTAGCTTCTATCTTCGCGACTCAGTACGACAAGAAGATCAAGACGTGGTACCCGTACAGCGAACTGAAGGAGACGGGTCGCCCGGATTTGGACCCTGCCGACGGCGGAGGCGGCGGCGGCGGAACACCGAAGTGGGTCGCGCCGGTGCTCGGTGTTGTCCTCGGGCTGGTCTTCGTCACCGCCATCCTCGTCGGATGCTGCCTCTGGCGTCGGCGCAAGGTCCTGCGGCGCGGCAACGGAACCGCCACAGTGACGGAGGACAACGGGTCTCGTATTATCTCGTGGATCAGGGGTCAGCCTAGCGAGGCGCCCAAGGCCCCGACTGTCACCACGGAGGAGACTCTGTCGAACCCGGACATGACCGAGGTCCGCACGCCGCCCCCGGCCCCGGCGGCTAGCCCGGTACCATTCGTAGCTCACGAGATGGCGGACGACCACATCGCTGAGCTGCCAGGTGAGCACCCACCCCTCGAAACTACCACGAGACTTGACTAACCTTTCACAGACACATCCCCTCGCGCAGAGCTCCACGGCGTAGGCCTCACGCCCGTCGAAATCATCAACAAGCACACCCACTTCGGCACCGGGTCCAATCCTGGAACTACGCACCAATCCTCCTACTACGCCTCCATCTCCAGCAACGAGAACGCATCGTCCCTGTCCCGCTCCTCGGGCGTCCTCGGCTTCCAGACGCGCGCGCAGTCCCCCGAACCGGGCCCGCCCTCGCCGCCGATCAGCACAGCCGCCCCCGTCGAGCGTGCCGACCGCGTCGGCTCCGATGTCTCGGGCCTCAGCGACCACGACGCGCGGCACCTGCGGCACGTCAGCCAGGCGACGGTCAGCTCGGCGTCGTCGGGCGGGGAGCAGGAGGCGCCATCGGGCGCGCAGGTGGGCGGGCGCGGGGTGCCGGCGACGGTGCCTGAGACGCCGACGCCGGGGCACCCGAGCCCGCTGAGCCCGCCGACCGGGGCCTCTGATGGGGATGATTATATCACGGCGAGGATGCTGCCGGTCAGCCCTGCTGGGACGGCGACGTTGAGGAGGAGCATGTTTCATGAGAGCGAGGATGATTTGGGGGCGAGGAAGTGACGGCTTCGACATTTCTTGTTTCCTAGGCTTTCTTTGAGAAAATGATTTTGTTGCGTGCTATTGGCGGTTGTGCTATCGCTCAGGCTTTTCCGTCCGGTTCTATTAATCATTCCAGAATGTAAACTTGGATAAATTTATTACTGATGACTTGATGCATGTCTGTTGGCTGCCTGTAATGTGTGAATTGTAGAGTCGATCGTGTGGTACCTATCCTCGTTGGCGTCCATACTTTGAAGTAGTCTGCACCCCGGGCATAATTCTTTCCCATGCCATCTAGAAGGCGTACCTACTATGTAAGGGCCGGCTGCAGAAGGGCTCCGTCCATCGTTGTTGTCCTTGCTTGGGTACCTCCACTACACGCAGTGCTACCACCGTAAAGCCGATCTCGGGCAGACATCCGCTTGAAACCACAGACGTCTTCGTAGTTCATACCCGTGGCACCCAGTCCGCAAACTTTCACGTATTTCATGCCCCGAATCTCCATATTCCTTCGCAGAGATGCACTGTACCTTACCAAGCACCGTCTACATCAGCCAATACTGTATTAAGACACACCTTGTCGACGCTCCCACCCACGACTCTCGCGCGCCTACTTTAAGCCCTCCGATGGCCAGAGTTTCCACAGAAGCAACCCTTGCAATCGTCGCCATTTTTGTTGCGCTGATACCCCCGGTTTTGGCTGTCAGTAAATGGACGTACCGGGGTAGGCCAACACAGGGCGCATCACCACCCTGGCATAGCTCACCGGATGTATGGTGTTAGTTGTTTCTTGGATGTGCTCCAGATTTTGTTGCAGTTGTTTTCGAAACTGACTGGAAATCCTCGAAAACGACAGTGCCGCCTGCAGAAAGATACTACGCTCCCGGCTCGCAGCCCCGGCTGGCGATCGATGGGTGCCGGCCCGAGCCGTTGCCCCTGCCGCAACACTGGTCTTCCCGGGAGATTGTTTCTGTCTATATTGAACGTCACACCTACTTACAGTCCTTGGATCGACGTTGATCGTTCGTGGTCGTTATTGGAAGTGGTGGAAAGATATTAAAAAGAGGGAAAAGCATCGCATAGCATAGCAATTAAATAATTCTTTAATAACAAGTCAGTCCTGTGTGAGGATGCCGGCAACGACAGTTTTGCATGCGACTTATGTGTCGGGCTTGGTTGCTTCGTCCTCAGAACTGATGCCTCTGCGGCGCGATTGCGGTCCAAAACCATCGGCTCCCCCGCAGTGCTCGGCATTATCATCATAGCGGCTGTCGGGCCCAAAAGTACCAGGCTGGTCGAGCGGGAGTCCGTAATAACGTAGGTACCGCACCTATCGAGACCGTCCAGGGTAATGGCTCACTTCAAAGTCTCAGGCCAGGCTGCCTTGTTGGCGCAAAGAGGCCTTGCAGAAGGGATGGGGGACATGGCCCAGAGGCGCCTGCGCCTGATGAAGGTATTCTCAGCTTGAACGGTTGAGGCAATCCGTCCATTCAGTAATAAGTTGCTAGTGAGTTTGGTTAGCTGGTGATCACTCACAGAAGGAAGAGCGCGTACCTACGGTTGAGAGTCGGGTATGCTACGCCGGTACATAGGCACTTGTCTGCCGTGAGGCTGCCCGCGGCCCATGCAGCCATGCCAGCTCGCCTTCCATCTGTTCCTCACCTTCTCACCGCGGCTTCATCCAGGTACAATACTTCGAGGATCTCAGCACCTCGGAAAGATCTAGCCGTAAAGGCCGTAATGTAATAGCTTGGCTTTAGAATACGCACGCTTGTTCCCATCTTCGCTGGAACGCCCATCACGTCAATACCATGCATTCCGTGGGCTTTTCTTGCTCCGCCACTGATGCCCCCCTCACTCCACGCCTCCACAGCTCTCATCCCCTCGGTGCCCCTCTCTTATCCTACCTGTTCTTGACCTACATTTTCTAGGCACAAAGGGTGATATTGTTCTTGCTGTCTTCTTAAACTCCTTTTCTTCACAATGTACACTTCTATCACACCTCCCGAGTACCACCAGCTGAACACACAACATGGCCAACAAATCTACAGAAGAACCCATGTCTACAGAAGCAATCATTGCTATCGCTGCTCTTTTCGTTGCGCTGATAGCCCCGGTCTCGGCTGTCGTCAACTGGGCATACAGAAAGCGTCCAGCCCACCCGACGCGAACCTCACCTTCATGGCGTATGCCTCTCGACTGCTGAACATTCATACCAAGGAGCACAACTGACCAAACTCAGTGCCGCCAGTTGAAAGATACTCCACGCATATGCAACCAGACGATGACAATGCTTTCGCTCTGAGTCTGCCTCACCTTCTACAGACCGGTACCGACAGAGACTATCGCGGCCCTTCGCCGTTACTACAAAACGGGTCTACCAGAGAGACCATCGCCATCTACATCGACCGTCGCACTTCGTCGCAGTTATCGGTTCGCAGCTGACCCTCTTTTTGTGAGCTCTTATTGTAAGTTGCTTCCAGGCTTGCAGCACTGAGAAGACACTAACACAAGGCGCTCGGATACAGGCAACCACATTGTCCGGGCCCGAGTCGGCCGCGATAGCTCTTTCCACCGGGTTTCACGCGGCCGGCGTTCCACCACCAAAAACCAATCGCGATACCGTCGCAGCTGTCGACAGCCAACAACCGTCTTCGGGGTTAGGCGCAAACGAGGCAATGGGATATAACGCAGCGGGAATTTATTTTTCATTTGTTTTCCTTTGCGGGTCTGATTTTCTTCTTGTATCACTAGATGGTGTTTTCTTAGAAATTCGCAACGCGACGTCTCTTCTGTGTAGTGTTCGTCCGCCGCCGTCCCATTCCCTTGGTCCGTCGTCGTGATGGCGCCTCCACATCGTGAAGTAAAAGACGAAGTGCGGAAAGTCTCTTGCCTTTTATGATGCTACAGGTCGAAGCGAGAAAAAATGAAAGATGGTGCCGTCTAGCTAATGCTGTTGGCTCAGTCCTGCCAGTTGGATGGTGTTGGAACAATGCATCCAACCGGAGGCCTCGGAAGCCGGCGAATCGATTGTTCCGCGACCCGCCCTTTGGGCCAATAGGGTCGCGTGGATTCGTCGGTGTTGGCGGCCGGCCAACACCTTCAAATCGGCTCTTACAGCCACTCCTTTCGTTAATACATCATCATCGCACCCACAACCACACAGGCAATAGGATCTTCGTGATTACTACGTTGCTACGTGGCAGGGTGCAGGCGACCAATAAACCAACAGATGGACTTCGCTTCGCGATGCCTCGTTCTTGGCAAACGGTGGCTCAGTCGGTTTCCAGTCTAACCGACCATGGCACCATTGCAATATATCAAACACGACTGAGCTGTTGTTGGATCCTTTTTTTCTTTCTTTAACTTTCCCACTCTTACTATCAGCCTTTTACGTGCTTTTGTCTCCTTGCAGCACAACCACACCATCCATACCAGAGCACCGCAACACACATTCAGAACCGCCAGCCACAAGCTCTCTCACCACCCGCCTCAATAAGTGCATCGAATGACCAGCATTTCGACAGAAGCAATCATCGCAATCGTCGCTGTTTTTGTTGGACGTATACCTCCGTTTTTTTTGGTCTTCTTAGATGGGCACCCAGAAGGACGCCATGATCCCCAACCACAGATGCCTAGTGTAAGTTGTGCTTGAACGGCGCCGCCCCCACGCCGACCCACTCGCTAACAGCAACAATAGTGCCGCCTGTGGAAAGACGCGATCAGCGCTTCGCGCCCATCCCGCAACCCCTTCTGGCGATCGATGCCTGCGGGTGCCCTCCAGCCTCGGCGCAGCAGCACTGGCACTCTTCCACCAGCACCGTTTACATCAAATTCGAGCATCACCATTCGTCGCATTCACCAGCTCACTATTGATCATTCTGTTGGTTGGCCTCGGGCCTGCGGCCATGCCAAGATTCCGACCATACGCCAAATCGTCGCAATTGAAGTCCATGTCTTGCCGCCAATCGATTCCACTCACCGGCGTCGGAAGCCGAGTGCGACCGGGAATCTCAACATGCGGAGAAGTACGGACCCCCTCCGGCCCGCCTCGTCTTCGGCGTCCTCTGCATAGATTCTCTTATTCTCTTACACGGCCACGTTTGGCCTTGGATGTATACGAGGAGAAGGGGTGAGGGAGGATAGTCCGAAGCCTGGTTTTTCTCTCAGTATGGAGTCGGCTGAATCATTTAGTAAACTACTGCATAGCGTTTCCCCAAGACTTTGATTGACATCATGCCGATTTTGTGACCCTGTCAAGACGCATCTGATCATAAGCCGTCGTTGCTTACTTAAAGCTCCTACCGCCGATATGATGGGGACGTAAAAACTACCAGAGGTGGAAGCACGACTGTACGTCACGTCACTTTTCGAGTCGCCACTTAAGCTGATGCCGTTCTGCTCTGATTTACCCAGTCCCTGCTATCGCCATCGCAAGTACCTCGCCCTCGCCGCTATCGTCCGTCACCGCTTGAGTATTACCCAAGAATCTTGCCTTGACACAACAACTGCTCGACCGTTGCAGCTCTAGTAGCTCTTCTGCGCGAGGAACACCGTCAAGAGCGCAGCAAACTCAACGCAGTAGCTCCCGGCGGCTAAGGCCCCTTGTATGTCCGACATGACGAGCCACCAAGTCACAGAAAACGCGAAGGTGAAAAGCATCAGAACCAGGACGACTACCCAGATCGTCTTGACGTGTACCCCGCCTCCAAATAGATCCCCCACCCAACTGTCAGCTTGTCGACCGCTCCCTCCAGCCGCGTGTTCTTCTTCATCGGGATTTGGCTAATCATCGAAAATTGCATCGCATTCAGGCATTCTGGGCGTCTGAAACATTACAGAACATAGTTCTTCTCTGATTAGTAGACGACCACCGTCACCGCTATTTACTGTCAATACTACAGTTCTCACTGTCGTCCCTAATTTATAAAGTAAACATGCAATGAATACGCAGAGAACAGTAGTGACAGCCAGAGAGGGGAAATGATATATCCTATGATAGAAATTCCTTTGAGACAGGTTAGTGGACACTGGATAGTGACCAATGCATAGGGAATCACGGAAATACGCCTCAGTGCTTTATTATGACAGAGTAGTAAAGCGTTGTAATGTAAGTATATCCTGTAAAGTTCGCCGCATCCGGCTCAAGGTTTCCTAGCATATATCGAATACCTCCTAAAGTCAACAAAACAACCTTCAGACTAACGCATAGTTTAGAAAACTCACAATCGAAAATAGGCGTGTATACTCCGATCCACCAGCTCCCTCCGACAAAGCGCGACAGCAACCATAACCTCTTCCCTGCCCCACCCGTATATTCTTGTAAGTGTCGCCATGCAGAGCCCCTCCCAGCCGGAGACGACGTTCTCGTGCGCCCACATGCCAATCTCTTTGTACTTGTGATCCCGCGGCCAGGTGTTGATGGGCCACTTGTGCTGCGACACGCGCACGTCGACGAAGCCCGCGCGCAGGAGGGCATCTCTGACCTGCGGCATTTCTACCACTTTGCGGCCGACGGCCTTGCCGGCCTCGACGACCAGGGTTGCTGTTTTGACGATCATGGAATCTGGGGGGAGGGTGCCGTCGTCGGATTGTGGGATTATTGTCGCTTCTGTGAATTCTGCGTAGCCTCCGGGGGTTAGGTGGCTGTTGCTGGTTGATTAGTATGAGGGTGAGAGGGTTAGGGTGAGAGGGTTGGCACTTGCTCGAAGCATTTTCTCGCGTAGGCGTCCCAGTTCATTATGCACCCGTTCATCATGCGGCTGTGGATGTAGTCGAATGGCCGTGAATATGTCCAGGGCTCTTCGAGGTCGTCGATTTCGAATTTCACGTTTGGAGGCATGCTATAAGCTCTTGTCAGCGGAACTCACTTGTAACTTGTCTGAGGCCATCAGCCATCGGAAACACTCACAACTCGGGAAACGTCGCCGAGAGGTCGAAGCCAAGCACCTCCGCCTCCGGGTGCTCATCGCCAAAGTCGGTGGCCCATATGCCCGTCCCGGTACCGACGTCCAGGACCCGCCCGACTCTGGCGCCCGGGTCGTTTGGTGGAGCACTGCCAAGCCTCCCGTCGAAGGTGAGGAGGAAGAGGTTGTGTTGGAGGTCTGCGGAGCCGGTTACATATCAGCACTATCGCAGGTCCGCTTGGCAACCCGGGGAGACCCTACCCAGCCTGTCGCTTTCGATCTCGTCATTTGGGATGACGTATTCTTGGGCATATGGTTAGTGAAAACATCTCTAAGCAGATTTCGGTGTTTTGGCGCTTACTGCCGTCTTTATATGCGTGGTATGTTCTTCCGTTTTCTTGCCTGTAGTCCAGGATCGAGGCGGTCACGCTTTTGGTTGATAATGCCGTGGTCTACATTACAGTGATCAGAATGTTGCCAATTGAAAATGCGAAGGTCGTGAGTCTTACACTGGTTCTGTCGGAAAAGGGGTCATCTAGATCCTGCGGATGAGTTTGAGTCAGCAAGTAGACTACACCGCTCATTGAGTGATAACGATCCTACCTCATCAGCCGTGATGACGACCTCGTTTTCGTACTGTAGCCCAATGCCCTCGTCCTCGTCCATGTTGGGTCGCTGCCAAGTGCCGTGTTCGGTATTGCTCGTCTATCGTCCCGGGTATCTGGGTCACAATAAAGTAAGAGAAAAGAGAAGCATCCGCTTTGGAAATATCTGGGCATTTCACGTCCTCGGACTTTAGGACTTGTTTCTTGATTCACTCGCAGGCACCACTTTTTTATCCCTCACTCCCTGTAGGCGGAGATGACTTCCGCAACGGGGCATTATTGTACGGCGCCTTGATCGGAGCGGAGCGGGGTAACCTTCAAAACGATGGGCTCTCATTTGACGCTGGAGCAATGCCTGGACGTTGACGTTGCTCGTGCGTTATAGTTATACGGACTTTGCTATAAACAGGTGTTGGCTTGGGCCTTTTCGCTCTCGCTATTGGTATTTTACCACCGCCTCCTCCTCCACTCTCTTCCCCGCCCGTTTTCTTCAGCAATTCTGCAAGACCGCGGGTCAACCCGCCGCATCCAGGGCCCGCATGTTGAGATCTGCCTCGGGGCCGGGGTCTCCGCATCCGATCGCGACGACTTGCGTCGGTTATCGTCACTTTTGGTCGGCCTGTCGAGGGAACCTGCTTCTGCCTCGTTTTTCGTCTCTTCGGGGGGCGTGACGTCTTCACAGACGCAGTCGGGCGAACGTACGATCATCCTGTCGGTGGGCGCGATGCATCTGATGCAGTGAGAAGCGCCGTCGCGGTGGACGACCATGCTGCATCCTTGGGGGAGCCACAAGTTGAATCCTTCTACCAGCTGTGGATGCCTGTAGAACAGCATCGCCACGTCTACCATAAGCCCCACTGTGTTGATGCTGTGTCGAGAATGAAAAAGAAAGTTAGTCGTCGGTGGGCTTGGCTCAACTTCACGCCCCCCTCGTATTACTAAGTTTTCCCGCAAAAAGCCACTTACCTCCTCACGTGGAACTCCCTCATGAGATTCAAGAATGCTTGGTACATGCCGGGGCAGTCGGGGTCCACGGCTTCTACCCGCTCGAGGAAGTCCTTTTGTTCTTGGGGAATGGGTTCTTGCGGCGGCGGCTGAGGCCCGCGTGATATCCTCTGACTCCTTTCGCGTGGTGCTTCTGTTCTGTTTGGTGATGTTGCCTGAGAGGATGCGTGGTTTTCGCCTTCTACTTTGACGGTTTCTTGGCTTCTATCATTGTCTGCCTGTCCGTTTGGAGCGGTGGCCTTTTTTCGGGGGTTCAGCGTCATTCGGAGGAGCAGCGGGAGGGAACGTGGCAGGCGTGTTTAATTTACCTCATTCTTTTCGATGTTCACGAAGCCGTCCTCGTCAGTCTCTACTGCGGTATCGGATGACCACCCTCGCTTCAGCGACCGTCCCTCTCGTTGTTCCCCCATGCTCTGAGAATCGGCCCAGCGGCTCTCAGGCAGTTGTCATCACAGACGATACAGGTGAAAGCGGTATCTGCGGCGGGCGCGCTTGTCTTTCTCTCGGACCTGTGTGATGGATATCGATGTCGCGAGGTGGCCTTGGGGCCGCGGCGACGATGCTGGCCTTTTATAAGTAGAGGAGCATCTCGATCTGGAGCAAGTCACGCAGAAAGATGCGTCTGCTGTGACTTGTCACAGTGAAGGTACCGCGTATCGATGGATCCGGTGAATTACCTTACTGTTTGATGTAAGGCTTGCCTAAGGTTCTGGCCGTGGCCGGTCGATGCCAGGTGAACTTGGTCTAGGTTGAAATTCAAGGTCACTCACTGCCATTGGCATATGAGATGCTGGTGCGTACATAGCGACTGGAAGTTGACCCCCAGACAGGAAGGACCTCCCATCAGGTTCGTGACTGCCTCCTCCAAATTCATTTCGTCACCATGCCCGTGGCAACACAACCACCGGCGAAGGCACCATTCACCCACTGATTAAAACTCAATTTGAACCAAATTTCGCATCGTCTACCATACACTGGTTCAGATTGGGTGTTGTTGCTGCCGTTATTGTCTTTGGTTGACGCTACTGCGGCCACGCCCGCTATAACGGGCGTCTACGTAGTTTGGGTTTCGTGGAGAAACCGTAAACGACCATTCGAAGAACCAGCTTGCTCTCAATGAGCCTCATGGCTGTAACAATGGGGATAAGCTTCGATGCAATGCAACGTGAGACAGGACGCAACCGACAAGTCTCCCGCCCGCCCCTATCTGGATGCCAATGACTGGCCAGGTTTATGTCTACGTGGCACGCCTGAGAACTGCAAAGTCGTCATGTTATCCTTTAAGCCTTCAGCCCTGTAGCAGTTGTGGGCTGTGGCTTGCTAGCTAGTACAGACGTAGGCAGTTAGGGCACATTGCGGGCTGAAGAAACGTGGCGGAACTTTGTCCCAGCTCGGCCGAATGCCGGGCACCGGGTCTTTCTCGGTGGATGGGGGAAGCAATGTCGGGAATCGCATCATCATTAGGAGTATGGCCTGAGTATGCAGATCTGCTGCCTGCCCAACATCGTCCGCCCCAACACCGGAAATGGCAAGTCTAGTAACGGGCACGGACATAAGACGGGATTGTCGTTGAGGAAGACTTGGGGACAGGTGAGCGACGGATGGAGTACTCTACTACGTACAGAAAAAGAGTCCCAGACGTCCTCTCAGCCCAGCTGGTGAGATTTGTACGTGTTTTAGTAGGTTCTGCGAATCAGCTTTTCTGTCACATCCTTCCCAGAAAGGGGACCGGCCCGGCGGGACGAGCCGTCGACGACGACGATGGTCGTGGGGGTGCATATGCACGATAGTACGAAAAGGTAGGTGATGTAGGCACCAAGCTGTCCAACGAAAGTCCCGTTCGCGCCAGGTATGCGGGAAACGCGGACGGCCCGCGTACCCCATCGACGGCCTGCCCGGCTCGTAATGTGTGTCCAAAATGTGGTGTGCCCAGAATGAACAGCAAATCCAACCCTGAACAGAGACATATTGATGCGGAACTAGCGAGAAGACGGCAGGTGTTTCCCGTTCTGGCCGTCTTACGTGCATATGCAAATGGTCCAACGCGGGCATCTTGACGATGTCTCGGGCATCCGAGGAGGGGGAGAGGGTTCAATGACGATATAGCCGACGGGAAAGGAGAGCTGTGTCTCAGATCGTCATCATCCTCGGGGCGGGCCTAGCCGGCCGCTGTTTGGAATATCTAAAAGCTCTTGGGCACATGGCTTATCTTCCCCCATGCTTCTTCATCTCTCAGAATAACGCTGTAGTGAAAAAAGAGCGCGAAAAATGGCTGAAGCAAGACGCGTCGTCGACTCGGAGAAAGGTACGCCCCCTGAGTATTTTATGAGAGGATCTTTGGAACTCACAAGCTGCACATAGTCTGGGCCAGCCTGATCACCAAGACGAGCTACCTCCCAGGCCTCCTAACCCTGCACCACTCCCTCGCCTCCTCCGGCACGGCCTACCCCTTTGTCGCGCTGTACACCGACTCCCTCCCGCAGGAAGGCCGCACCATCATCGCCGCGCGCGGGATCCCGCTCCAGCGGGTCGAGTATCTCAAACCCGGAGGTGCTGGACGGGATTACAAAGCGGACCCGCGGTTCGAGGATACCTGGTGCAAGCTCTCCGTGTTCTCGCTCACGGGGTATGAGCGGGTCGTGCTGCTTGATGCGGATATGCTGGTTAGGAGGAACATGGACGAGCTCATGGAGTTGGAGCTTGATGGGGAGAGGAGGGTTATTGCGGCGGGACATGTGTGCTCTTGTAACCCGCTGCGAAAGCCGCATTATCCGGCTGATTGGGTTCCGGAAAACTGCCCCTTTACTTCGCGCCACGCGGACCCAGACGGTGCGCAGACGGAAGGGGAGGACTTGTCACCGCGGCCGCTGGGGTTGCTTAACAGCGGGCTTCTTGTCGTGGCGCCCTCGGCGGCGAGATACAACGAAGTCTTAGTGCGCTTGGCGACAGCGGACGCGGGCTGGGTTTTCCCCGACCAAGAGTTGCTGGCGGACGTGTTCCGAGGACGGTGGGTGCCGCTACCGTATGTTTACAACGCGCTCAAGACGTTGCGGTGGAGGGGGGTTCATGATGGGATCTGGCGCGATGGGGAGGTGAGGAACGTGCATTATATTCTTAGTCCGAAGCCGTGGGCGGATGCTGATGGGGAGGGGAATGGGGAGGAGACGCATCGGTGGTGGTGGGCTGCGGACCGGGAGAGGAGGGCGATGGAGGAGGCGCGTGGGATCTTTGATGCGTTGTCTGCGACGCAGATGCGATTGGATCGGCCGTCGCTTCGAGGGCGTCGTGTTCGAGTTGGAGGTGATGGTCGAGGGTTCGCGAGCTGTGACTGAGAGGTAACGCCCCCAGCTGAAGGCGCTGGAAGAACACTTGTCGAGCTCCCGGTTCATCGAATGTCCCCGTCCGCGGTGGTACCACGTGGCTGCATTCCGTCAAGACCTTGGGTCTTTAAACTCAACTGGCCTAGCAAGCGCGATTAGGTTTGGTACAAGTCCTGCCACGCAAGAGATTAGCTCTGAACCCGAACAATAATGAGAGTCAATGATCCTGGCGGTAATGCGTTCTTGCGACGTTGCGTGGAGATGTGTTTCATTTCTCATCTTGAGCCTTTCCTTCCTCGCATCGTAAAGTACATTAAAACAGTTATATCTCTTCCTGCCTGCGTGGTCACGCCTCGCCCGCCCTGCGCTGCTTGTCCCGGATCGAGTTGGTGGACGACGAGATGCTGGCCTTGGACGACGAGTGGCGCAGCGACTGGTCGGCGACGGCCTCGGCGCTGGACTCGGACCGCGTGACGCTGCTCTCTCTCGCGAGCGGGGACGGTATCTCGGGGGTGACGGAGCGGGACTCGATGTTGGGGCGCTTGCTCTTGGAGATGGAGCCCAGCTTCTTCCTCCTCTTGTCGGACGCGTTGGAGCCGGTGCTGGCCTTCCTACTGACGCTGCCGTCTGCGTCGTCGCCGGCGGCCGAGGCCGCGACCGAGGCTGCCACGGAGGGCGTCAAGCTGCGGGACGAGCTCGTGGAGCTGCGGCGGTGGGCGCTGGTGGTGCTGCTTCGGCGACGGTGCTCGCGCTCGATGGCGGCGGCGCGGGGGTGGATCGTGGCCTTTTCGCTGCCGTGGCGGGAAGGGGTTCCGGGGGACGGGGAAGGGGAGTTGCCGGCGCGGTCGACGCGGTGCCAGGGGAGCCACCAGAAGATGCCCCATCGCTGCTTGGCGACTTCGCGGTCGCGGGCGGCGAGCTTCTTCTGGATCAGGGCGCGGCGCTCGTTCTCCTTTTCCCAGTACTCTGTGCGGTAGATCTCCCAGTTCTCTCTGAAGGTCGGAGTGAAGGGCTTCGCCAGGAGGAGCAGCTTGACGTAGTCGCCGCCGGGAGCGAGATCCTCCTCGTGACCGCCTTTTTCTTCGTCCTCGACCAGGATCGGCAGGGTAGGGTGGTTGTCGGCGGTAAGGCTCAGCTCCTTCTCGACGTCGCGGAGGATGGAGGGTTCGACGTAGCGGTAGGACGAGCTCGCGGTGTGGGAGAAGAGACCGTAGGTCAGGAAGAAACCGACGGTAGAGACCATCTCGGCGTACCAGGGGCGGCGGATGATGACGAGCTTGCAGTTGAAGGGCCGCAGGCCGCGGTTGGAGGTGGGAAACCAGCGCCTCGGCCACCTCACGCCGCGCTCCCATATGCCGGTGGCCCAGACGAGGATGGCGGTCATGACACCGCCCATGAAGCAGAGCTTCTCCATGGTCTCGACGCCCCAGTAGACGGAGCCGCCGACGCCGCGGCCGTCCTCGCGCGGGGCGAAGAAGAGGGCGTAGCCAAAGCCGCAGATCCAGGCGGTGAGCAGGGCGAAGAAGAAGGTGTGGTGCCGGCGACGGGCGCGCAGCTCGAGGTACTGGGCGCGTAGCGAGGCTTCGAGAATCAGGAGGTTGAGGTAGATCATGGAGGGAGAGCTCGGGGTGTGGCTCAAGGGGTCGCCCTGTTTGCCCGAGTCGGGGACGACGCCCGAGGTGCCAACGGCGGCGGCCTTGGTCTCCTTGCCCGGGGGCGGAGCGCCCTTGACGATGGAGTCGAGCTCGTCTGCCATGGTGGTTGGGGTCGGAGATGGGACGGGGTATCGTTTTTTTGTTCCGTAACGGCGGTCAGGTACGATCGCGGGACGGACGGCAAATCGAAGGTTTCGGAGGCGGTGGGGTCCCTAACCTCGGCGCAGGCGGGTCAGCAGCAAGGTGCAGGCATGCGCGGTGATCGGAGCGGAGCGGAGAAGGCGGAGGAGGAGGTGCGGTGCAGTGCAGGAGACGGGAGATGCAGCTGCACTGCCCTTGGGGAAAAGAAGTTTGTGCGGAGCGAAGCGTTGCGGACTGGCGATGTTTCTGCCGGGCGAGACAAGGGCGGAATTGGACGGTGGTCAGATGTCAGCCGGCGCCAACGGTGTGGACTGGTGGCAGCTGTGGAACGTCATAGCGAGAAGTGGCCCGGGCTTTACGTAGGTAGCACCTGGAATCGATAAAGCGATAACGATAACGATAAGACTTGTTGGGGATAGGTACCGAAGTTCGAAGCAGAGGAAGGTACTCCGTACCGCTGAAAGCTAGGGAGGTCCCTGAAATTTGCACCAATTTAGCTCAGGCCAGTTTGCAGAGTCATTGACGAATGACGAATGTTGAAGAATTGTTGGTATTATTACGTGGCGTAAACTAGGCATCCAGGGTCAGTCTGGTTCAGGACAGTGTATGAGGGCATTCACAGTGATTGCAGAGACCCCTGGGATAAGGCAAGTCCGTTCCGTGTGGGAGGGAGCTTCGCAATTCCCATCTGCAGTGCCGTCTGAATCGAAATGGAACGTTTGAGTAAGCGGAAGCCGGGCTCTTTGCAAACAAGCTTCGTCCCGTCTATCGATTCTTGGTAGGTGCCCTCAGATATCACCGACCATAGTATGCAAGGCACGAGTCTTGATGTCATGCATCGGCGTGTCCAGAGGCTGAAGGTTGTATTATTAGGCAGTGGCACATGTGAGTTTTTCTTCAGAGCAAGTAGCCCATAATTAGAACCAGATTGTTGTCTTGTTTGGGCAAGTAGAGGCCGCGCCATAATCCGGCGTAACTGCTGGCTGCTGGCTGCTTACGCCCCGGTACCAGAGTACCTACCTAGGTACCAACAGCCGCGTGGAAGCTTCTGGCCGGGACATCGGAAGTTTGGTGTTTTCCTACCGCCGGCGTGACTGGTGGCCCCACAATTCTGCCCGCCAAACTCCGAGTGCTAAAGTCCATGAACCCGATCCGCATCTCTACCGGGGGGGGCTTCAAGGCTCCAGGTCTAGGGGGGCCCCCCCCCCCCCCCCCCCCCCCCCGACCCCCTGTCCCCTGCCGCTCAACTGCTCAACAAGCTCCCATCTTCAGCGAATCCAATGGCCCCCGTCCCTCCACAACCCACCAAAGTGACTGCGGCCCTGCCTGTCTGCCTGCCTGCCCGCAGCGGCGCTGCCCGTCTTCGTTCTTGTCTGCGTCACCACTCGGATACGCCTCCATTGGAAGTATCCCATCTTTGATCCAATCTGAATTGACTTGCCGCTAATACCGCCCGCGTACGGCGTAACCTTCAACCCCGGCCCGTACCCTCTGCTGACTGATGAATCGTCGCAAGTTTCAAAGGCCCCGAGACAACGCAAAATCCGTTCTCCGGACGCGCTCCTCCGGCCGTCACCTCAGCCACACTGCCACCGTTCTACGCTCTCTCTCTGGCCTTACGTCCTTACCCGGCCTCTCGGTACCTGCTTATCCTGTCGGCCCGCATCTTACCCATCTATATAGCCCGGGTCCCCCTTCGCCACTCCGTCTCCCGGCATGCTACAACATCAAACTGCCTTAGCTGTCGTGAACGGGTCGCGACTCAAGTTTGCCTCGTCCGTAATAACATCCTCCTCCGCCAGCGTCAAATCTTCTCCCAGCAAACGAGCCTCCTCTGAAGAGTCCGTCCCCCGCCGATCTCACCAGACAATGGCCGCTACCGCCGTTCCCGCCCGCCCCGATGCGCGCACTCGCCCCGTCGGCGCCTACTTCCCCTTGGGATACAAGGACGCCGTCTACCAATGGGTGAGTCCTCCGTCCTTTGTTGGATTGTCTCTCGCGACCGGCCGCTGACTTGTAAAACCAGTGGACCAGTGTTACCCCCCAGATGGCCGAGCGAAACGTCCTCTCCCACATCCCATACCTGAAAGAAGCCCGCGATAATGCCGCGTCCCTCGAGGTCGGCAAGCACGACCCTTTCGGCCAGCGCGTCTGGCGCTCCCAGATGGTCGAGCTCTCGGGCAAGAACCGCGCCTTGAACGAATACTCAGTGGAGCGCGTTGGCGAGGAGGTCGACAACAACCTTGTCATTGTACACGGCTACGGCGCCGGCCTCGGCTTCTTCTACAAGAACTTTGAGCCCCTCTCCCGCGCAAAGGGCTGGAAGCTCTACGCCCTCGACATGCTCGGCATGGGTAACTCCACCCGTCCTCCCTTCCGCGTCACCGCGAAGACACAGGAGGAGAAGACCGCCGAGGCCGAGGCATGGTTCATCGACGCCCTCGAGGAGTGGCGCAAGAAGCGCAACATCGACAAGTTCACCCTAGTCGGCCACTCCCTCGGCGGCTACCTCTCCGTCGCCTACGCCCTCAAGTACCCGGGCCACCTCAAGAAGCTCATCCTCGCCTCCCCTGTCGGCATCCCCGAGGACCCCTACGCCGTCAGCGCGGCCATGCCCGAGCCCGAGGAGTCTACCTTCCAGAACGAGTTCACTCAAGACCAGAACACCGTCACCGCCGACGACCGCAACTCGGCGACGTCCCGCGCTAAGCCCGGCTCGTCCACGAACTCCAACAACGCGCCCAGGCGTCCGATGCCCGGCTGGCTCGTCTGGCTGTGGGACGCCAACGTCTCCCCCTTCAGTATCGTCCGCTTCACAGGCCCGCTCGGCCCGCGCTTCGTCTCGGGCTGGACCTCGCGCCGCTTCAACCACCTCCCCGACGACGAGTCCAAGTCGCTGCACGACTACGCCTTCTCCATCTTCCGCCAGCGCGGCAGCGGCGAGTACGCCCTGCCCTACATCCTCGCCCCCGGCGCCTTCGCCCGGAGCCCCATGGTCCACAGGATAGACGGCGTCGGCCGCCAGATCATCGAGAAGGACGGCCAGAAGCTCAAGGAGACGGGCATCCCCGTCGTCATGATGTACGGCGAGAACGACTGGATGGACGTCGCCGGCGGGTACGCCGCCGAGGAGAAGCTCAAGCAGGCGAGGTTACGGGCCCTCGAGGGCGCCACCGACGAGGAGAAGGCGCGCGAGAACGGCTCCGCCAAGGTCGCCATCATCTCCAAGGCGGGGCACCACCTCTACCTCGACAACGCCGACGAGTTCAACGAGTACATCCGCAAGGAGATGGAGGACACGCAGAAGAGCAAGCTGTAGACTTTTCTTTTCTCTGTGATCGGATGGTGTTAGAAAAAAAGAGGAGGGCGCGGTGTTTGCATGAATGTGGCGTTTTTGATATGGGAGTTGCATTTTGCATTATTACAGCTACGGCTTTTTACGAGCCCAAGATGGCCGATGTGGGAATATCCAGTAGGAGCGTTTGGCTTGGTTTATTTAGAGAGTCTGTCTCTTTTGTAGATGGCTCATATTCATAGACGATGATACATATTTTACTCTTTCAAGACATATTTTCAGACAGATACGTTGCAAACGGGCCGTGGATAACCGACGGTGGTCCCCGCAGCTCAACGGTCACCAACCCGGGGATCGGCATCCGTGTTGTCGGCCCGGCGGCCCCGCATTTTCGACTTCCATTCCGATTCTTGCGGGACTACGAGCGTGCTGGACCGCTACATCGACGACATTTTCATGAATGAGTTGGAAATGGATGCATGTTCTTAACCAGCTGATAGTTTTGGACCTGCTGCTGGCAATTTGTTGAGAACGGTAATCTTCGAGTCAAGACATTGAATTGCCATCTCTCCTACCGGGGCCTCAAGTAGATCAGTGAAACAAACGCATAAGGACATTGATGTATTGTATCTTTTAGCTGGTAGAAGTTGAATTTATTCGTTGGCAATCGCTTTTCCAACGGCGTCTCGATCGCCTCAGCTGCGAGACTCTTTTCTTCCAGAATTCGCTTTTTCCTATTTTCTCCCGACAATGCACCAGGGGAGGAATCTTGTTTCTTTCGCCAGGTCAGTTTCGTATATATAGCTGTGGGACAGGCTTCCTGAGAGAGGCCGACAATCTCTGCTAGATCTTTCAGCGTTTCTCGAGAAACGCTAGTTTGGTCTCCAGACGATCGGTATATCTCCAGGTTCTCTCTCGCACAGGTATAATTGGGTCGCCTTTCATACGAGTCCGTGTGCGGAAATCAGCTTGCGTCGGAAGTTTTATCTTTCTCTGTCCTGGATTCCTCGTTTATACATAAACCCAGTCTCCACGGGTGAGGGACGGCGAGGATAACTAGAGACATGATAGACAGCTTCTAGGAGGATGATCAGTGAGAGAATGGTAGGACGGACCTTTCCAACTCGACCTCTCGTGCACTTGGAAGAGAATTTCTCGACTGAGCCAATCGGACCTGTGTTGGGACAAAGATGAAGTACCTTCGTCCCCTCCATGGTGGTTGAGTAGTTGTGAAGGAGCATCGATTCGGTGATGATCGTGGCTGACTATCGAAGGAAGAAGAGGGCCCTCGAGAGGGTTGGATCCCTCGAGGGCAAGGTGAATAAGACCGACCCTGAGGGGCCTGACGCACGGGCCTACGGCTGGTCACGTGTATAGTCACGTGGGGGCCTTAGGCTTGTCAACAGTAGGCCAATTTGAATAAAGTTGTTGCTTTAAATAGTCAACGGCGCATCCAAAAGATACGTATGAAGGTCCTCGGTGGGTTTTTCGGACTACAGATGAGTGAAAGTTCAAGGGTTTTTTACTGCAAGTGATGGGAAAACTTCAACAAGAGACTTGAATTACGCCAGTCCAGCAATTGTGTCATTAAATTGACAGAAATCTGGGGAGGAGGTAGTTCCTCCATGCACGGCAATCAATCAAAGCTAAAGGTTTACTCTGACTTGGACTGGAAGCAAAGCAAGAAGTAGCCGCTCATGTCATTGTGGTCAAACACCCAGCACAGTCAAGAGCCACAAACAGAGCTCTGTGCCAAAGACGGTGTTTGTTCTCCGCCGGTCATCCCATGTCAAAAGAAGTCACATGACGCCCATAAACACAGGCAGAAGCCCCGATCATGAGGCCATCGTGGGGCTCACTCTGCCGCACTCCCCCTCTTTCATCCGCCCGTTGACGAGTCGGTGATGAACTGCTTAGTCGTCCCATGAGCCCTGATTCTTTTTTGAAATCTCCCCTCCTGCCCTTGACACACCCTCTGCCTTTCAAATCCCCCCCGAGTTTTGAAACTAAAAACAAAACATCTCAACTCTCTCCCTCTTCGACATCCCATCTCTCACCCCCTGATCAACAATCTCGTCTGGTGACGAGGCTCTGAATCGGCGGCCTCTGAGACTCGCTCGAAGGTCCTTATATAAGGATGTCCTTCTTCTCTCTGAGTCACTCTTCTATTTCCCATCGTCGTTGATACGAACAGTTACCCTCGAGATCCCGATCTAACTGCTTTGTTGCAAAACTCGCGTTACAAAACCACACTTGCTCGTCAAGAGTCATCATCACTCCAATCACATCACCAAACAAGCCTCCAAACACTGATCCAGCTCCTCTGGCAAGCTTCTTCTCTCAACTCAGCACCCCTCAATCCTCTTGTTACCCCCATTTCCCGTCAACAAGCAATCCCCAGCGCTCGTCATTAGCCATGGACTTTTCCCCCATCAACAAGGTCGCCTGGAACAACGCCGACGACGAGGTCGTCGCGGGTTTTGACCCTGAGGTCCAGCGTATCTTCGACGCCGGACCCTGGCCCACCCTCCCCGGCCCGGACATCCCTCATGCTGTCCCTTACCAGCCGTACGACATGGTCGCGGATGCCATGAGCAACTTTGCGTTGGGCTCTTTCGCCCCCGGTGGTCAGAACGTCTTTTCGGGATTCGAGAATATCCAGCCGTTCCCCGAGCCCATCGCAGACGCCGCCGCCGAGCTCCAGGCTCTTGGCATCAACCACGGCGGATACGACAACATCCACGCTCTCGGCATCAAGCATGGATACGACACCATCCTCGACGAGCACCCCGTCAAGCGCCAGCGCCTCACCGAGCCGGACCACTACGTCCGCGCAACCACCCCCGACTACCCTCCCCCCACCTCCTTCACCCCTCTCCCGGGCAGCCTCACCGGCACAGTCTACGCCCTCTCCATCTCCTCCTCCACCCTCCCCTCCGACGTCGCGCGCCTCCAGGCCACCGTCTCGGCCATAATCAACCCGGCCACCGCGCCGGGCGCTCTGCCTCCCCCCTCCCCGCGCGTCAAGCACATGCCCGTCGTCCAGGACAAGAAGGTCCTCGACGCGCTCAAGAACCGCCGCGCCACCGAGACCGTCACGATCAAGGAGCTCCTGCCCAAGGAGAAGTTCGAGCCCTACGAGGACGTGAGCAAGATTCCCGAGGGCCCTGAGCGCGAAGCCGCCAAGGAGCGCAACAACAGCCGCTCCGAGTATCGCACCATCGCGAACAAGGCGCGCAACTGCGTCACGGCGAAGCGCACGCGCGACAGGAAGGACAAGAAGATTGCGGTTCGCGGGGAGAAGATTGCGCAGGTCTCGGCGGAGAGGGACTTTTGGAAGGCTGTTGCTGTTGGTATGGGCGCTGACGAGGGTGCGTGGGAGAATTTGGCGGAGAGGTTCCGCGAGGAGATGATTGCTGACCGACGGTTTTGGTGGGAGAAGGACTATGATGCTGATGACGAAGCTGACGAGGAGGAGGGCGTGAAGGAGGCGCCGAAGAAGAGTGCTGGTCGGAAGAAGGCTGCGAAGACTGCCGACGAGGCTGGCGCTGTGGCGAAGAAGGTGACGGTTCGCAAGGCTGCTGCGAAGGCCGATATCGAGATGACTGACGGGGACGGCGACTATGTTGCCCCCAAGACTCGCAAGAGAGCTACCAAGAAGGCCCAGGAGAAGAGCCCCAAGCAGGTTGCGAAGCAGGCGTCGAAGAAGGGAGGAGCCGCCAAGCTGAAGTAAGGAGCGACACTGGGAAGGATCAGGATGTTTTGGGGGAAGCAGTATCCGTTGGCAGCTTGTTCTGGCAGGACGGGTTTCGTTTGGTTTGGCTTGAGTTTTTGCAACTTCTCCCGGCTCTGATAATTTCTTCCAGGGCTTGACTTCGGGTTGTTATCTTCATACTGAACAGAGCAGCTCACGGAAAGGGAATCAATGAGAGGACCGCGGCATTTGTGGGAGTATCAGGAAAAGCACTTTGCTTTTGTTTTTGGCCGAGGTTGGCAGTGAAGCATGGCCCGTTGAGTGGAAACGGGATTTAGCAGTAGCACAGATAGGACAATCAGACTGGAAACCATTAGGGTCCTGGACTTAGCAGCAAGGTTCCTCTCGAGTGACTAAATCTCTTGCTGCCAGACGTGGAAGTCGGTGGAACGGTCAGCTCCCACGCGCGAGCCAGAGACCTCCATCTTCATCAAGTCGAACACCTCTCCAAAGAAATGTGAACTCGAGATATGATGCTCAATAATTGTGATCAGCCATTTGTATTAGCTACTAAGAAGAGCTAGTGGTATCTCTCGTGTAAAGCATCAGAACCTCGAGTCATTACGCTGTGATGAAGCGGCCACAGGACGTGAAGACGTCCGTGATCTCGCTTCAAACCTCGCTTCGAGACCCTTCAAAACCTCAAACTCCGGTCATTACCCAGTCCATTCCATTTTCTTTTACCTTCCGAAAATAGTTCGACAGTCATCAAACCAAACACCACCCCTCGTTTACATCTGGGAGCCCCCTCGCAGGGTGCTCTCATTACTGCTCGGCAGATGGGCGGGCAGGCTGCTTGCCCTCCGCCTTGCTCTCCGCCTTGATGGATCCCATCTCAGAGCTGTGTCCCGTCGAGACGCCGTAGCAGTCGGGGTCGGCGAGGCAGCCCTTGACGAAGTACACCAGGACGATGATCATCATGACCCTAGAAACACAACATGTCAGCATTCGTCTCCGCAGGGTCCAAGCACGAGGAAGGGCGTACCAGTTCACAGCGCCGACGGCAGCAGCAGCCGCCATGCTCCCGCCGTACTTCTTCTCCTCGGTCGTGGGGCCGAAGCACGTGCTCCCGATGCAGGCGTCCCCCAGGAACAGGGCGGCGATGCTCGCGGACCAGGCCCAGCCGGAGAGCCAGAAGAGCACGTTGGTGCCGTAGGCGATGAGCAGGGCGAGGCGGAAGTAGAGGTGCGGGGCGAAGCGCTCGAGGGCCATGGCGCCGCCGAGGACGACGAGGGTGAAGATTGCCTGGAGGGGGAAGTTAGTGACTGGCTCATCATCGCGAGGGCAAGAGGACTGGAAGGAAAGACGGAGACGTACGACGAAGAGCATGAAGCCCGGCGGCCCCGTGTAGCTCCCACTATATCCGCCGAGCAGCGACAGATTGTACGCGCAGGCGGCCAGGACGGCGAGCGAGAGGACGAGCACGGCGAAGCGCAGGATCGAGAAGAACGTCGGCGTGGGCGGGACGCCCTTGCCCATTAGGCCTCTGATGCTGCTTGCGCCTGCCATGGTGGATTCGTTTGTGCGGTTTTTTTTCTTGCGGCGGTTGAGAAGGGTGTATCGAGCTGAGAAGTTGTCGGTCATTAAACTATTTGCTGACGGGGTGGTCGACGGAATAGGTATTACGTTGTGTGTGTCGTCGACGATGACGAGATTTTGGATACTAACACTAAGATCGAGGAAAAAGCCAAGACGTAATTATCGCGCGAGCCAAGGAACGAGGGTCGGGGTGGGAAGGAGCACTAAGATATGAAGAAGAGCGCCTTTTTTGTCTCCTAGATGAGGGCTGCGTTCCAACGGAGAGACCTTGGACGACATGCCGCGCGCGCAAGTTGGGGGACCTCCGTTTACCTTATACTACGCCCCGAGAAACATACCAGTCTGTGTGGTCGTGTCTTGGGCGCGCATGAAGCCACGGTCCCCAAGCTCCCAACCAAGAAATGAAAAAGAGATCCAAACGCCCTTGCGCCACCTCCCCATCCAAGCAACAGAAAACGCCACGCCCCCTGGCCCACCAGCAGACCACGGATGCGGCGCTGAACGGTTTTCCTGGTGCTTGGTCCAAGCAGAGAACGATGATGGCAGATGATCGACAGGGCGACTGCCCCTCCATGGAACATAAAAAGGGGTGGTGCATCACTGCATAAAGAGCCTTAATTCGCACCTTCCCGGGATTCTGTCCTTCGATGTGATCATGTGATTGGCTGGTACCTGAAAAATTGTGCCTGGATGCTGTGCGAGGTACGTACCGCCGCGGCAGTGCCTTCGTCGATCTGCGAATGGCCGGGGGAGCCGAGTGCCGGACGGGCCCTGTGGGCAGTGGGACGCACGCTAAAGTCCCCTAAGGAGGTCCTCTGTGCTGAGAACCACTGAGGCGGCGGAACCGCGAGGAGAGAATCATGGAAGTCGAGGTTTCAGATATCATGAAATTGCCCGGGGTCCTCCCTCGTCATAGGTTTCAATGCAAGACTCTTGGAGCCGTTGGATTGGATCATTCCCAAGCCCCTTTGTTGGGAATTCCTGTTCCATAGTCTATCTTTGGCTCGCGTTCTGAAAATTCCCTGATGGTTGCTGGCATGTCCCCCTCCCCTTCTCATCAGATGAACCACACGATCATTGGAACACACGACGCGCGCCTCTCTCTCCAAAAAGACAAACGTTCTCAGACCCTTGGAGAGAGGCACGAAACTGAAAACCATCTACGTACATTTTTAGGTAGCAGCACCGAGGCCACGCGCCAAAAGTCCAAGCCCAAGCTCCCCCTCCTCCGCCCGCCACCGACCGAGTTCCTGCTTCTCTAACAAAACACAGCCCACCGGCGCCACCCCTTGGACAATCTGACGTCTTGGCCTGCTTCTCGAATGCACGCCTTCGGCCCTCATTGAGTCGCTCTTCCTCTCGACGCGCGAATTCCACGCGCCGTCGCAGCCACCGGTGCTGGTGAGCTTCAAACGCCGCCGTCATCTCAGACTCAGCACTCCAAGTCATTCCTCGGCATTCCATGCCGTGCCATGTCTCTAGTATCTACCCCAAGAGCCTATGCCTCACCGCCGTTCGTCCCATTTCATCAGATGCGCGCATGGCTGATCAATCTTCTCTCCTCGTGTGGATTATGCAATACAGGGACCCCGCTGCATGCCACCGAGCCGGATCGTCGCCCGTTCACCGTTACCCCAACGGTTTGGAGACGCTACGGCACTTCCATCACAGATGACTCTTCAATTGCGTGTGGAAAAGGACTTGGATCGATACAGTTCTAATGTGGCATGAGGAACTAGCAGTCTATAGTTTTGCGCCGTTCCCTACTCGTGCATTACTCGTCAAATCATCCGACGATGTGGGTGCAACGACACTCCTCCCAAAGTGTCCTTGCAACCTCTTCTCCCAGGCTTGTATGTTTAAAAACACCATCGAACCGAACAAGACAAGGTCCCACGCCTGCCTGTATCCCAGAAACTAGAAATCACTATACAGTCTATCGCCCATTTTGCTTAAAAGTTCGCGACCGCGACTGCGATCGCCTGCGAGTCCGAGTGTGAGATGGAAACGCTGATGTCCTTGAGACCGACCTTCTTGGCGGCGGCAGCGGCATCACCGTGGAACTGTGTTCTTGTTAGCGTTCTAAGTCGTGAATCATCTTGGGTGTTCGACTGACCTTGACCGCGGGGGCACCCGACTCGTCCTTGACAATCTCGATGTCCTTCAGAGGAGCACCGGCACCCTTGCTGGGGACGCCGAGGGACTTGAAAACAGCCTCCTTGGCGCTCCACCGACCAGCGAAAGAGCTCTGGGGGCTGGGTGCCTTGGAGCAGTACTGGATCTCGCCAGCGGTAAAGTTGCGCTCAATGAACGTCTCGTTCTCGATGTTGATGGCCGAGATGTCCTCCACGTCAACACCGACGTTGCTGTTTTTGGAAGCCACCTTCTTAGCCAGCGCCTCCATCATGTCCTGCGTGGCCTGCGCCGCCTTGGGGGCCACCGTCTTCTCCGACGCCTTCATGAAGTTGGCGGGGTAAGAGATGGTGGACGTCTTCTTGTCCTCCGTGACGCGAGCGTCGGGGTTGAGCAGGACCTTGCTGAGCTGCTCGTCGGTGTAAGGCGCGTTCGATTTCGCAACGAAGAGCGTGTTGTTGACCAGACCATCGTGGAAGAAACGGTAAGCCTTCTTCTGGCGAGCCTGGACCTTGGCAGAGTACTCCTCGTACGTCTTCTCGTCCAGGGTCGCGAAGAGGTATCTGGGGTGGATACCGATGGCCTGGGCACCCTTCTGACCGAAACCGAACGACGTTACCGAGAAGGCCTTGACGCCGTCCGTCTGGATGCTGCGGCTGGGGTAGACAATCAGGTCGAACTGCTCCATGACGGGGTCGACATTGTCGGCGTTGCGGTTACCAGGAACCAGACCAGTGTTGAGGACCTGCAAGCAGCCGTTCAACATCCAGGCGCCCGCTCCGCCCTTCGCGTGACCTGTGAGGTCTCGATGATTGTTAGTTTTGAGGTTCTCGTGAGTTCTCGTGATGGGCTTGGGTTGGGTTGTGTAGGTTTTTTTTTTTTTTTGGGTGCGGGTGGGGAACGGGGGAAATTTAGGTACGTACATTTTTGGAAGATACCCATGACGGCATTACCCTTCTTGCGGCCGAGGTGGCGGAGCTGTTGGCACACAACGGAAGACTCGTTCTTGTCATTGGCCTTAGTTGAGGTTCCGTGG
This sequence comes from Colletotrichum plurivorum, assembly GCA_014235945.1. Taxonomy (NCBI): domain Eukaryota; kingdom Fungi; phylum Ascomycota; class Sordariomycetes; order Glomerellales; family Glomerellaceae; genus Colletotrichum; species Colletotrichum plurivorum. Next base: position 107,238 of record WIGO01000063.1, read on the forward strand.
AAGGAGGCGACGTCGAGGTCGTCGATGGTAAGGCCCCAAGTAGCCAGGGCACCGCGGAGAGGAGCAATTTCCGGGTTGTTCTTCCAGAAGTCGTTGCCGAGGCTGCGGAGAACCTCCTTCTCCTGGCGCTCAGCCTCCTGTCTGATGTGCTCGGCACGGGCGTGAGAGTATTCCTTCTCGTTGAAATCGCCGCCCTGGGCCTTCATGGCCTCGACCTCGTCGTACAGGTACTCGAGCTCAGACTCCTGCCACTGCTTGATTTGCTTCTTGCGAAGGTTGATCTGGCGACGGCGGTAGTTGATGTCAAGCAGAGGCGAGGCGAACTTGCCGGCGTGCTCACGAGCAGTCGTCAGGACACCTTGACCGGGGGCGGGAACGGAACGGCCAATCTTGTCGGTGGCAGTCGTGGTCAGAGCCAGGATACCGTGGATGGGCATGCCCATATCAAGAGCAAGCTTGGCGGTCATCAGCAATTGCGTGCCACCTCCCCTAAAGTGTTTTGTCAGTATTTCATCCCTTGGTCAGAAACAGGAACATTCAACGTACTGTGACTCCATGAAACCGCTTCTCGTAGTTGTGGTGGGGCGAGACATCTCGGCAGGGGTGCGGCCGTGGGCCATTTCCTCGACCGAGTTGCTGGTGGCCTTCATGTTGGCGAATTCGTATGAACCCTCCTCACCAAAATCGTCGACACCACCGACCAACACAATCTTGGCCTTACCCGCAGTGATGGTTTCGACACCAATCTCAACAGACTCGACAGCGGTAGCGCAAGCACCGACAGGAGTCTTAATGGGACCGGAAGAAGAGAGCAACAGCATGTTAACCCAGGCGGCCATGGTGTTGATGAAAGACTCCTGGAGAATGTCGTTCTGAACAGGCTTATCCTGGAAGCGATGAACGTGCATGGCACGCAAAGCAGCGGCTCCGCCCATTCCTGAACCGACGCAGTTACCGACCTCAGAGACGTGGACGTACTTGTAGAACTCGTACGGGTCGGTGATACCTGCGGAGAGGAGAGTCTCGGCAACACTGACGAGGACGAAGAGGGTAACGGGATCGACCTGGGACACAATGTCTTCGGGAATGCCGTAACGCTTGGGGTCCCAGCCAGTGGGAATCTGGCCGGCAACGAGTCTGTCGAAGCGAAGGGCCTTGGGAATCCAAAGAGCAGCTCCCTTGCGCATACGGACGGTGTACTCGCCAGACTCGGGGATCTCAAAGATCTCAACCTTGTCGCCGTGCTGGCGCTTGAACTCCTGGGCGGTCTCCTTGGAGGCTTCGAAAGGCTCAAGGTCCTCATCGATGACAACCTCGTGGAGAAGCTCCTTCTTGTTGGGGTCGTAGCCACCAAAGAGCTCGGGCTCAATCAAACGAATACCAGAGTGCTCGAGGATGAATTTCTCGTACTTGGACTTGATGTCCTTGTCCTCAACAGGCTCGCCAGTCTTGGCGTCAACCCAGCCAGAGTAGGGGGCGGGCTTGCCCTTGATGGGGCCGTTGTGGTTCTTGATCAAACCCATGATCCAGGCCATCTCGATGCAGCCCTCGATAGAGAACTCGCCGTGGGCCTCCATCTCCCAACGGGTGCGAGAGTTACCCCAAGGACTAACCTCAGCGAAACCAGTGACAACGACAACCTTGTCGAGGTCGACCATGCCCTTGAGACGGTCGTTGAGAGGAGCGATCTCGTCCTCCCAGTCGGGAAGGGTGGGGAAGTCGAACTTGATGTTCGCACGGGGCTCGATCGTCTTCTTCTTGTAGAGGGCCTCGGAGTTGGGGCCGTTGACAATCTTGTTCTCGATGGAGGTCTCCTTGGTGACAGCGCGGCGGACCTCGCTGGTCTCCATGATGTCCTTGCGGAGCTTGGTCATGGTCTGGTTCAGGTCGGGGATGAACTGGAGACCACCGTTGAGATCGGCGAAGACGGGCTGGCTCTGGCAGAGATCGACAATAGTAGGCGACATGAGACCGAGGAGGTTGAAAGCCATCTCCTGCTGCGAGAAAGTGCGGACGCCAAACGCCTCGACACCCTCAGCGACAACGTTGTTGGCGCTCATGAGACCAGTACCACGGGTCCAGCCAATGACGGCACCGCAAATGGTGAGGTAGTGGCCCCAGTCCTCGGAGTGCCACCTGTTGAACAAAGTCTCAAGGGCAAGCTTGGACTCGGAGTAAAGACCATCGTTACCGAAGGTACCGTGGTTGGGAGAGAGGGGCAGGACAACCTGGGCGGGACGGGTCTCGAAGCCGCGCTCGGATTTCTGGGTCTTGACGCTACCGAGAATGCGCAGGAGGTTCGTCAACATGATGCGGTGAGCAAGCTCAGAGCGGGAGTCAATGTTGTCGATCTGGCGGCCGTTCTCGGGGATAGCGGCAAAAGGAACGATGAAGTCCAGATCCCAGCCCAAACCGTCCTTCGGGTCGTAAATGTAGTCGATGAGAGCCTCGCAATCCTGCTTGCTGCCCTGGTTGAAGGGAACGACGACGAGCTGGGAGCCGCGAGCACCAAAGCGAGTGTACATGGACTGGTAGTACTCGGTGACCTCACGCGAGAAGCGGGAGGTAGTGACGACGACCTTGGCACCGCCGCTGATGAGACCCTGGAGGACCTCAGCACCAATGGAACCGGCACCGGCACCCGTCATCAAAGCATGCTTGCCGGCGAAGGAGACACCATCCTTGGCGGCCTCCTCGAGAGACTGCAGGTAGAAGCCCGTGAGCTTCTTGCTGTAGTCCCAGCCGTGAAGGTTCTTGCGCTTGAGGTGCAGGAAGGGGATGGTCTCAACCTTGCCCTTAGGCTTGTCCTTCTTGGAGGGGGTGTCATCAGGGATGATCTGGTTCTCGTTCATCGCAAGAGAGCGGAGAACGTCGCTGTAGAGGTTCTCAATCTCAAGCTCGGACGACTTTGAGACCTTGTGCTGCTCCTTGATGACCTTGTAGATGCGGCGCAGGTCGTGCTGGACCTTGGTACGGTTACCGTACTCGGAGATCTTGCCGCCCTCAGCCATCTGTTGGACGTAGTGCTCCAGCTTGCGGCAGCTGGCGCGGGGGACTTCCTCGTAGTTGAGGTTGCCGCGAGCGTCGACGGTGGTGCGCGGTCCGGTGGGAACAGCGACGTCCTTGTAAACGGGGTTGGCACCCAGAACCTCCTTGCAGTTCTCGATGAGCTGCTCGCCGAGCTCCTTGGCGAGCTTGTAGGTCTCACCACGCTCGGTCGGGCACATGTCGATGTGGTACTGCATGAACTCAATCAGAGTGGGGTTGGAGCGGTTCATGATACGAAGGCACTGGCTGACAATCTCGCGGTCGACGGCCTTGAGACGACCGAAGATGATGTCGTAGTACATGGTGAGAGCGTCCTGACGGGCCCAGTTCCAGGAGGAGTCGTAGGAACGAGCCTTGAGGGAGCTGAAGACGGGAGCAATGCCAGCGGCGTAGAACTCTCCATGCTCAGCAGTCCAGAGGTCAAGCTGAGCCTGGAGCAGCTTCTCAGACTCTTGCGAGTTGATGTAGGCCTTGTCGCCGGCACGGAGGTCCAGCTTGAGGTACCTGGCCAGGAGCTCAAGCTGCTGCTTGAACAGGGCGCGCTGGTCCTTGGTGAGAGCGTCGATGGCAGCGGGGTCCATCATCATGCCACCGCCAGATCCGGCAGCGGGGCCGGCAGCCGCGGCAGTGGTCAGGCTGATACCAGCGCTGGCAGCATACTTGTTGGCGACATCGTCCAGGAAAGCCTTGGCGTCGGCCTCGGATCCAAGACGAGCGGCGGGCTCCATGGTGATAGCCAGCAGCAGGGTGCCGTCTTGTCTTCCGGCGCCCAAACCCCATCTCGACTCAAGGTATTTTCTCGCAGCGGTGATGTTGAAGCCACCAGGCATCTTGGAGGAGATCAAACGCGCAATGAGAGCCTGGGACTGCTTGCCGAGCTGGCCATCGAAGGTAGCCTGCATCGAGGCACCGAGCTCGTCGAGAGGGGTATCTTCAGGCTTCTCGGGGGTCGATCCGAATTCCTTGCCGAGGTCACCGAGGATTTCGTTTTGGAGTGTTGACTTGCCTGCAAACAAGGGTCTCGTTAGCACAATGTGGCGGTGAGAACACAGAGAGCACAGCTACTTACCACCAACAAGGTCCTTGATGGCCTTGCCCAGAGGCACCTCGGAAATTGGCTTCTTGAGCTTCTGAGAGATCAAGGCGCGCAGAATGTCAATGGCCTGGACAGGCGCATCGGCAACGGCCGCGGCCGGGCCGGCGCTGGGGGCGGGAGCAGCCGCAGCAACGGGAGCGGCAGCCGCAGGGGCAGCAGCCGCGGCCGGGGCGCTCGAGGCGGCGGCAGCAGCAGGCTCGGGCTCCTCCTCAATTGGGTCAGCCTCGTAGTAAATCTCCTTTGCGTCCTTGTTGTAGCAGAGGATCTGACGCTGGACAGACTTGGCGGCATCGTAGGCTTCGTATTTGGAGGCGAGGGTGCGCTTGGCCATCACGCCGAGGGTGTCAGCGGGACCGATCTCGACCACCCTCTCGGCGGTCTTCTCGGCGAGGAAAACATCTTGGGTCTCAATCCACCGCACGGGCGAGGCGAACTGGTAGGCGAGGAGCTCGACAAGGAGCGTGTGGGCAAGCTCTTGCTCGACTTCGGGACGCATGTTGGGCAGCTGGGAGGAGCTGGAAGCTCAATTACGCGGAGCTGGGAGGGGAACCGGGAAAATTGAGCTAGAGGAGTGGGTATCTAGTCGTCGACGGAAGTGACGTGGTTGCAAGAGTGAACGTCTCGTTTGGAATCCGTGGGAGAGTCGGAATCCGAGGAGACAGTTGCTGTTGGTGTTGTTGCCTGCGTGGTGGGAGGGTATATGTGAAGCAGAGCAAGCTCGCGAGACTTTTTTTTTTCTTCTCGACAGTGGGAGGGCTGTTCAAGGGAGATTAAGTCCGCGCCAGAGAGAGGGAGGATCAATCCGGCAGAGGGCGAGCGAGGGAGGTGTGGAAAGAGAAGACAGGAGAAGATGGAACTGGCGAGGCCACGGATGAAGGGAAGAGGTTTGGATATGATGGAAAATGAGAGACAAGGTCAAGTCGGTGGCTCTGGCCCGTCGATATCGGGTCACTGGCACGCTGATTGACTTTCTTGGGGGGGACTTTGAAGAGACACCGCCGGCAAGGGATGGGAGGGATGGGATGGGACGGGACAGCCAGGAAAAAGATGATTGTTGAACCAGGCAAGGGCCCCCACCGGCTCAAGGAAGCGGTGGTGAATTCAATTGGAGAGGGTGTGGACGTCGTGGTCGTGGCGTGTGGGAACAGTTGGTAGGTACGGTGTACCTATGGACTTCACGGAAGGGAAGGGGCGGCAGCAGCGATTGCCAACAGTGAACACCCGTCTGGTCGAGGGGCAGCGGCAGGTGAGGCAGGAGGCGTGAGGTGAGGTACTTGTTCGCGATGTCACTGCCGTCGCCGCTCCAGAGCGACGTATTCGGGACGTACCTTGCCTGTTGGAGGGGCTCAGGAGTGGCGGTACCCATACTTGGGCGAGAAGGGGCCATGTCTCGAGACATTCGACTGGCTGTTTCTGTTTCTCTCTTAATTTTTCATGGGAGGGAAGGAGGGAGAAGGAAGGGAAAAAAAAAGAAGTGGGGTTCCTGCCATGCTTCGCGATGGAGTTCCCGGCGTTTCCCCCATGCGAGTGGGAAGCTGCTGGTACGCAGAGCCTGCAGCAAGCTCCTCAACCATATTCACACGCTTAACCCAATTGAGCATGGGACGATCAGGGGGGCCTTCCCCACAAAACCATTTCATTGGGGGAATGCAGGGTGGGACTGGTGGAGCTCTTGTGAGGGACGCTCACGACAGGGAGGGGACCTCCATCGTCCACGTACGTCGTCACTGTTGCGAGGTTGACGTTGGAGCTGGGGCTCGGCCGCGAAACAATGGAACACATCTCGTAACTCGGGGTGGCGGAATGGGACTCTCTCGCTGCGAGATGGATAGCCGCTGCGCCGTGATGTGTGCCGTGAGCGTAAAGAGGCCACGATGCCATGGCATGGAGCTCTCGGCCGGGCCATTTTTGTCGTCAGCCTAGCATCGGACCCAGTCCCGAGCTGATGCTGCATCTGTGCGTGGAGCTTGGTGATACTCGAAGCTAGTATCTATCAACCGCATTATCAACATCTTGCCGAAGCTGCTGCATGCAATGCTCTTTGTTATCGACAGCTGCCGGGTCTCTACATTTCCTAAGATTGGTAGCTAGGTACCTAGTTGTGAGCTTCGTGAACCAGCCTGCCATGATATCGAGGCGGCAAGACACTTCACTCCCACGCTGGACGTTCTCTAAGTTCCAACTTGACGGGTAGCTTTGTGGCGCGCCTTGTCTCAACCCCGTTCGTGCCTGTTACCGTCCCTGGCGTCCCTCTCCCGAGCTGCCGGAATGTTGGTTTCGGCTTAGTGGCGCTGTACCTGCCCCTCGATCGCGTCCCTAGCCACCCGGCGGCGCATGAGAGGCGTTAGGCTGGCGCGAGGCTACTCTAACCTTGCCTTGTGTGTCCGGGACCTTCGAGCTTGGCCTGACCACTCGACCATATCCGTACCGAGCTACCTGAGTACCTTACCGAGGTAGCCTAGCTTCTCAAGAACTTGGGGGCAACCGGGGACGTAGCTTCCAATCTGGATGTACCCGTTCCGACGACCCTCAACTCTGTTCGAAGCTCCTATCGTCCGTCCTCTTATCGGAGCATTCCCGTTGGCCGCCACCTAAATCTTGCGACATTCAACCGACTTGACTTTGGGAGCTTGGCGGGAAGGCTGACGGGACGACACTCGCTTGGACGGAAGTTGGAACTCTGTCTTCGGGTTAGTGATCATCGATACGTGTCCGGAGTGATCATTATACGAGTGCGGCAAGCTGTGAAAGTGGTGTCATGATAGCAGCCCAGCCCTTCAACAAACGGGGATCGGAAAGCAGGAGCCGTAGCATCAACTTCTGCCTCTCAGTGACGGGCCCCAGTCTCTCAGACGACATCCAGGAGCCGCAGGATCTGAAGGTCCGACAGGGGGAGGGGAGATGGGAATTGAAGGGAATGGAGGGGCAAAAAGTGGCCGCTGCTCCAGGAACCCGCCAAAGTTGAGGGGAGAGGGGCAGATGGCCAATGTATCGATACGTCAGTCTGGACTCGATGAGGTACCTACCTCTCCATCTACTTACGTGACCCAAGCTTTGGGGGGGAGTGCCTCAGCTCCAGCCCTGGGGAGCTGGGCTGGCGGGAGCTGACTTTGGCCGTGCTGCGCGGCATGCGAATCTATGGCGCTTCGGTCGATATCTGGGATGGCCATTGCCGGATGCTGCTGACCTTTGGGCGAGCTGCGACGGGCTCTTCCGGTTCTTTAGTGGGCATTGGGCCAGAACGACGAGAGAGTGGCAGTTCAACGGCGGCGACCTACTCTAGGTGTAGGTGGGTTGAACAAGAGTTGGATCCAATGACGGGATCTCGCCTCATCCGTCAACAAACGATTGTGATGCGCAGGAGTTGCTGCGGGATCGCCGTTTGTCTCTGGCCACGTCCAATTTTTCTCCGACACATCCAACACATTCCCAGGCCGACCATTATTGGCTCTTCGCTGCAACAAGTGTGCAGAATTTCGAATTCCAGCCTTCTTCTGCGCCGTCTCACGCAGCCATGCAGAAGGTGTTGGCCACCCGTCGCGGTCTCGAAGCCCCTCGACAAAAAAAGAAACAAAGACAATCCATCGATCATTGAGGGGCGCTTGTATCCCTGAATAGGTAAGCGCCTGTCCGCGTGGCATGGCAGGCGATAGCTCCCGCCCCGTGGTCGTGGCGGCGTTATACAACAGCCAGTACCGGTATCGGTACCTGTACATGCCGAGCGATGTCTCCCTTCCTCTCTACCTAAGGGTCCCAGGTACTTCTCGCCCTCTCCCCAGCATCAGCCCCAGGCGTGGGGTGAAAGCGGTGGGGAGAGAACAGCGGCAGAAAGTCCGTTACAACGCTGGCACCCCTGACCGCCCGCCAACAGCAAGGGAGTTGCGGGAACGCAACGGGGGGTCATGAATACCGGGAACTTTTGGTTGGACGGATTCCGCATATCTGGGACTGCGTTTTGTCGGCCCAGGCACCCAGGGGCACGTACTTCGACGGAAAAAGGGTCCAACGTAAAGTGGACATCGGCCGAGCGAGGCCGCCGAGGCGAGGGAAAGTGATGAGATGAGGAGGGTGGACTCGGCGAGAGGACAGATTGTGCTCGGCAATGGCAAGGAGGCGAAAGATGGAGGTCTGTCTCGTTGCCTTCTCTTACACTCGAGGACCCGATGTGGCCCTGTTACCTAGAGGTCGGTCTCGCCATCGTTATCGATCAGCTTCTGCTCTGCAAGCAGGATCGGTAGCATCTCGGCATCTTATCGGCGTGCGCATTGAGATGCTTTCCATACTTACCTAGTCGCCGATAGCCTGCGACGGCTCGGCCGTAGTTGCTCGCAAGTCTGAGGGATGGGAGATCTGAAGAGCCGAAGATGCTGCCGTTTGGCCGAGCAATGGTGCGCCCACCACGGATTGAAGGGTTGAGATACGCGGGAAAGATCCGGATGCAGGAGAAAGTAGCTCGAGGTAGACTGAAGGCCCAAAATAGGGAGACATGGGAAGCTAGCGCTGGAAGCCAAGTCGTTGCGTGCCGCCAACAAAAGTATCGGTACATGGCCGCCCGTTCTCCAACGCGGCACCCTTGCTGATCCCTCGGGCTGCATGAAGTCAGGGGTGGAGCTCGAGGGGTGGGCATGGTGTGCGACCATCCCCAACAGAACTAAAAAAATTGGCGAGACATTGAGATTTGAGACTTCCATGGGAGGCATGAGCGGCCATCAGAGTAGGTGCAGGGCAGGCAGGGACAACCACGATGACCGCAACGGCTGCCGCAGACCGTCCACCAAGCAGCGCTTGGCCGGATGCACGGAGGCGGCGGCAGTGGGATGGACGAGGAAAGAGCAACAGCTGGGGGCAGGATGGCCAGCACCTTCCTCACCCCGCTGAATTCTGCGTTGGAACCTGTGGCTGGTGGTTGTGTAGATATCTGGCAGGTATTAGTGAGGCAGGCACAGAGACAGAGCCCGAGAAAGACCTTCCATGGCTCCTTCCTTGCCTCCCGATGGCGGGGTGAGGGAGAGACAGAGCGACCTGGACCAAACAGAAACACACTGGGGAGGAGAAACAGCAAGACCTGGAACGGCAACCGCAGCCTCCCCAGGGCGGGCGGGCGGACGGCAGGCGGTCACGGCTCCGGCCAGTCAGGATCCGTCAGCCCCGACCAACTGGCTTCATTCCAACTCTCCCATCAACGGCAGAAAAAAAAAAAAGTGACCCGGCCTAATTTTCCAAGCGTTGAGTTCACTGCAAGAGCTGGCCGGCCCCTCCCCCAAGGAGTAGAGAGGTACGTTCCCTTACCGTCTCCAAAACTGGAACCCGAAACCTCCAATTACGTTGGCGGGATTGACCTCACCTGCCTTGCCCGCACCACCAGTGAGGACCTTTGGACCCATCAACACATCCACACCCACGCCGCCCGCCTCCAAAGCAAGAGGTACCTCTGACGCTGGTATCTCTCACACCCATCCCGCCGTGTGGCTTTTCCCAATCCCAGAGTTCCCAATCATCCCGGTCACCATTGGGAACGACCGGGCAGACAGGCCTGTCCACTGTCCACGTCCACGCCTGTACGGAGTACCAAGACCCAATATCCAGGACCCAGACCCAGGCCGAGCAGGTCCAAAGGGATGCAGTTCAATTGCCTCCTCGTTCCCATCATACCTTAACCTCTCAACCTTCCCTTGATCCTCCCAGATCCCCTTCATTAAGCTGTCCTCTGCCACTCCCGCTCTCTCGCTCCTGCTCTCCCACACAAACTCCACGTCCAGGACAGATCTTGCAGGGCAGTCTTCTCGTTTCCTTTTCTTTCTTGTCCTTCATAGACCATCAATTGCTCTCGGAGACTCGGAGAGACAGCTCTAGACGATCCCCACCACCGTGCCTGTTAAGACAGAACCACTGCTCCTGTTATTACCGCCCACGACAATTCTCCTGCCGCCGCCCACCCTTCCACACCGCCGTCCCGGAGCATCCTGCACTCGCTGCCTCCTGCTCTTCGCTGAGTACACGGAGTCAAAAACACAGGTAAGTCAAGTCCGCCCCGCGTCTCTCCCCCGCTCTTATCGCAGAATTTGCGGTCAAGGAGCACAAGCACGCTGTAGAGAGCAACGGAGAAACAGAATTGTCTCGGCTAACACGTGGCGGAACCAGCTCCATTCGTAATACACGAAAAACCAAATCCTTCACCCTCTTGATACCCCCAAATCCGCAATCACCATGTACGGCACCGGAACCGGCCCGCAGACGGGCGTCTCTACCCCCCGATCCAATGCTTCTCTCCGCCCCCTCACTCTCCGACATGGCTCCCTCGAGACGTCTTTCCTCGTCCCGACCGCCCTCCACTTCCACGCCTCGCAGTTGAAGGACCGCTTCAATGCCGCGCTCCCTCCCGCCACAGATGAGCTTGCTCAGGACGACGAGCCTTCGTCCGTCCCCGAGCTTGTTGCGAGATACATGGGCTTCGTCGCCGACGAGGTTGAGAAGGGCGAGGATGACGAGTCTGGCTCCTACGAGGAGGTCCTTAAGCTTGTTCTTAACGAGTTCGAGCGAGGCTACCTCCAGGGCAACGAGGTGCACGCCCTCGCCGCTACGCTGCCGGGCATCGACACCAAGAAGTTGGTCGTCATCCGCAGCTACTACCAGGCCAGGCAAACAACCGGCCGCTCAATCAAGGCCTACGGCTCGGCGCTCTTCCGCGCCGCCGACGATGGCTCCGCCGACATCTACACCATCTTCGGCGGTCAGGGCAACATCGAGGAGTACTTCGACGAGCTGCGCGAGATCTACAAGACCTACCAGCCCTTCGTTGGCGAGCTCATCCACAACGCTGCAGAGCTCCTCCAGAACCTTTCCAAGCACCCCCAGGCTGAGAAGCTGTACCCGAAGGGCTTGGATATTCTGAGGTGGCTCGAGGACGAGGATGCGACCCCCGACGTCGACTACCTCATTTCGGCGCCCGTCAGTTTCCCCCTGATTGGTCTCGTTCAGCTCGCCCACTACGAGGTTACCTGCAAGGTCCTTGGTGTTCACCCTGGTCTGCTGCGTGAGCAGATCAGCGGTACCACCGGTCACTCTCAGGGCATCGTTCTCGCTGCTGCCACTGCGGCTGCCGAGTCCTGGGAGTCCTGGAAGGAGATCGCCCCCTCCGCGCTCACCATCCTCTTCTGGATCGGTGCTCGCAGCCAGCAGGTCTTCCCCCGCACTTCGCTGAGGCCGAGTATGATCAGCGAGTCCGTGGAGAACGGCGAGGGTACTCCCACTCCCATGCTTAGCATCAGGGACCTCTCCCAGGCCGAGGTTCAGAAGCACATTGATGCTACCAACCAGTACCTCCCTGCCGACCGTCACATCTCGATCTCCCTCATCAACAGCCCCCGTAACATGGTTGTCACCGGTCCTCCCATCTCCCTGTACGGTCTGAACTCTCGCCTCCGCAAGGTCAAGGCCCCCGTCGGTCTGGACCAGAACCGCATCCCCCACACCGACCGCAAGCTTCGCTTTGTCCACCGCTTCCTCCCCATCACCGCCCCCTTCCACAGCAAGTACCTTGCTGAGGCAACGGAGCTGATTGACGAGGATCTGAAGAACATCAAGATCGACTCCAAGTCTCTGGGCACTGCCGTCTTCGACACCAACACGGGCAAGGACATGCGCGAGGTCAATGGCAACATCATCCCCACGCTGATCCGTCTCATCACCAGAGACCCCGTCAACTGGGAGAAGGCCACCGTCTTCCCCAAGGCGACCCACGTCCTTGACTTCGGCCCCGGTGGTATCTCCGGTCTTGGTGTTCTGACCAGCCGCAACAAGGAGGGCACTGGCGTGCACGTCATCCTCGCCGGAACCGTTGCTGGCACTGTCACGGAGGTTGGCTACAAGCCTGAGCTCTTCGACCGCGACGAGGAGCACGCCGTCAAGTATGCCATTGACTGGGTCAAGGAGTTCGGGCCCCGTCTCGTCACCACCTCCAACGGTGACACCTACGTCGACACCAAGATGAGTCGCCTGCTCGGCCTTCCCCCCCTTGTCGTTGCTGGTATGACTCCCTGCACGGTGCCTCCGGAGTTCGTTGCCGCCACCATGAACGCTGGCTACCACATCGAGTTGGCCGGTGGTGGTTACTTCGAGCCTGGCATGATGACTGTCGCTCTCAAGAAGATCGAGAATGCTATTCCTGCTGGTCGTGGCATTGGCGTTAACTTGATTTACGTCAACCCCCGTGCCATGCAGTGGCAGATCCCCCTCCTCGGCAAGCTCAGGGCTGAGGGTGTCCCCATTGAGGGCCTGACCATTGGTGCCGGTGTTCCCTCCGTTGAGGTCGCCCAGGAGTACATCGACACCCTTGGATTGAAGCACATCAGCTTCAAGCCTGGTTCTGTCGACGCCATCCAGTCCGTCGTCAACATTGCGAAGGCCAACCCTACCTTCCCCGTCCTCCTGCAGTGGACCGGTGGCCGTGGCGGTGGTCACCACTCTTACGAGGATTTCCACCAGCCCATTCTCAGCATGTACAGCCGTATCCGTCGCCAGGAGAACATCATTCTCGTTGCCGGCAGTGGTTTCGGTGGTGCTGAGGACACTTACCCCTACCTCACTGGTGAGTGGTCCAAGAACTACGGCTACCCCCCGATGCCCTTCGACGGTTGCCTTTTCGGCTCCCGCATGATGGTCGCCAAGGAGGCCCACACCAGCCCTGCCGCCAAGCAGGCCATCATCGATGCTCCTGGTGTCGAGGACCACGAGTGGGAGAAGACCTACAAGGGCCCTACTGGAGGCGTTATCACCGTTCTCTCCGAGATGGGCGAGCCCATTCACAAGCTCGCCACTCGTGGTGTCCTGTTCTGGGCTGAGATGGACAAGAAGATCTTCTCCCTGCCCAAGGACAAGAGAGTCCCCGAGCTGAAGAAGAACCGCGACTACATCATCAAGAAGCTCAACGACGACTTCCAGAAGCCCTGGTTCGGTCGCAACCGCGCTGGCCAGGCTGTCGATCTTGAGGACATGACCTACGGCGAGGTTGTCCGTCGCATGGTTGACCTCCTCTACGTCCGCCACCAGAAGCGCTGGATCGACCCCACCCTGCGCACTTTCACCGGCAAGTTCATCAGCCGTGTCGAGGAGCGCTTCACTTCTGTCCCCGGACAGGCCGCCCAGCTCCAGGATTTCAAGGACCTCGAGTCTCCTTACGAGACCGTCGAGAGGATCCTGTCTCACTACCCTGAGGCCGATGAACAGCTCATCAACGCCCAGGATGTGCAGCACTTCCTGATGCTCTGCATGTTCCCCTTCCAGAAGCCCGTGCCTTTCATCCCTGCCTTCGATGAGAACTTCGACTTCTACTTCAAGAAGGACTCTCTCTGGCAGTCCGAGGATCTTGATGCCGTGCCCGACCAGGACGTTGGTCGTGTCTGCATTCTGCAGGGCCCCACTGCCGTCAAGTACTCCAAGGTCATCGACGAGCCGATCAAGGACATTCTTGACGGCATTCACAAGACCCACGTTGAGTTCTTGACCCGCGACCTGTACAGGGGAGACAAGAAGTCCATCCCCACCATTGAGTACTTCGGTGGCAAGCTTGTTGACACCGAGGTCCCCGTCGAGGACGTTGACGGCCTGACCGTCTCTTACGACGATGCCCACAAGAACACCTACCGTCTGTCCACGGCGCCCAACGCTACCCTTCCCAGCCTCGACGCGTGGTTGGCTCTACTCGCTGGCCCCGACCGCAGCTGGCGCCACGCCCTTCTCACCTCCGAGGTCATCGTTCAGGGACAGAAGTTCCAGACCAACCCCATCAAGCGCATCTTCGCTCCTGCTCGTGGTCTCTTCGTTGAGATCCACCACCCCAAGGACCCCAAGAACACCAGGATCGTTGTCAAGGAGCAGCCTCGCCACAACCACTACGTTGACGTCATCGAGGTCAAGCTCGAGGGCCAGAACGAGGTGGTTGTCAACATGATCAAGGACACCACTGCCCTTGGCAAGCCTGTTGCCCTCCCTCTCAAGTTCACCTACCACCCCGAGGCGGGCTACGCCCCTCTCCGCGAGGTGATGGAGGACCGCAACGACCGCATCAAGGAGTTCTACTGGCGTGCTTGGTTCGGCGACGAGACTCTTGACCTCGACGCCAATGTTGCCAGCAAGTTCGACGGTGGCAAGGCCACCATCACTGGCGAGGACATCAACGACTTCGTTCACGCTGTCGGCAACACTGGCGAGGCCTTCGTTGAGCGCCCTGGCAAGACTGTCTATGCGCCCATGGATTTCGCCATCGTCGTCGGCTGGAAGGCCATCACCAAGCCCATCTTCCCCCGCACCATTGACGGTGATCTGCTGAAGCTCGTCCACCTTTCCAACGAGTTCCGCATGAAGCCTGGTGCCCAGCCTCTCCAGAAGGGCGACGAGGTCTCCACCACTGCTCAGATCAACGCCGTCATCAACCAAGAGTCTGGCAAAATGGTCGAGGTCTGCGGTACCATCTACCGCGATGGCGAGGCCGTCATGGACGTCACCTCTCAGTTCCTGTACCGCGGCACGTACACCGACTACGAGAACACCTTCCAGCGCAAGAACGAGACTCCTATCCAGCTGCACCTCGCCACCAGCAAGGACGTTGCCGTTCTCAAGTCCAAGCAGTGGTTCAACACTGACGACATGCCCAGCGACATTGATCTCCTCGGTCAGACCCTCACCTTCCGTCTGCAGAGCTTCCTGCGCTACAAGACCAAGACTGTCTTCAGCAGCGTCGCCACCCAGGGCCAGGTCCTCCTCGAGCTGCCCACCAAGGAGGTTATCCAGATTGCCAGCGTCGACTACGAAGCGGGTCAGTCCAACGGCAACCCCGTCATTGACTACCTCGAGCGCAACGGTATTCCTCTGGACCAGCCCCTCCACTTTGAGAACCCCATCCCTCTCAGTGGCCGCACCCCGCTCCAGCTCCGCGCTCCCGCCACCAACGAGAACTACGCTCGTGTCTCTGGTGACTACAACCCCATTCACGTCTCCCGCGTGTTTGCCAACTACGCCAACCTCCCTGGCACCATCACCCACGGCATGTACTCCAGTGCCGCTGTGCGTAGCTTGGTGGAGACCTGGGCCGCAGAGAACAACATTGGCCGCGTTCGCAGCTTCCACGCTTCTCTCGTTGGCATGGTTCTTCCCAATGATGACCTTGACGTCAAGCTCCAGCACGTCGGCATGGTTGGTGGCCGCAAGATCATCAAGGTCGAGGCCAGCAACAAGGAGACCGAGGAGAAGGTCCTGCTTGGTGAGGCCGAGGTTGAGCAGCCCGTGACCGCCTACGTCTTCACCGGCCAGGGCTCTCAGGAGCAGGGCATGGGTATGGAGCTGTACGCTTCCAGCCCCGTTGCCAAGGAGGTCTGGGACCGCGCCGACAAGTACCTGTTGGACAACTATGGTAAGTTCCCCACGTGCACATCATTTTACAACAGCATACTAATCCCTGCTAGGCTTCTCGATCACCAACATCGTCAAGAACAATCCCAAGGAGCTCACTGTTCACTTCGGTGGACCTCGTGGCAAGGCCATCCGCCAGAACTACATGGGCATGACCTTCGAGACTGTTGCTGCTGACGGCTCCATCAAGTCCGAGCGCATCTTTAAGGAGATTGACGAGAAGACCACGTCTTACACCTACCGCTCCCCCACCGGTCTCCTGTCTGCCACCCAGTTCACCCAGCCTGCCCTGACCCTCATGGAGAAGGCCAGCTTCGAGGACATGAGGTCCAGAGGCCTTGTTCCCCGGGACTGCACCTTCGCCGGTCACTCTCTGGGTGAGTACTCCGCTCTCGCCGCCTTGGCCGAGGTTATGCCCATTGAGAGCTTGGTGTCGGTCGTGTTCTACCGTGGTTTGACCATGCAGGTCGCTGTCGAGCGTGACGCGGCCGGCCGATCCAACTACTCCATGTGCGCTGTCAACCCCAGCAGAATCTCTAAGACGTTCAACGAGGAGGCTCTGCAGTTCGTCGTCAACAGCATCGCTGAGGAGACTGGCTGGCTGCTCGAGATTGTCAACTACAACATCGCCAACATGCAGTACGTTGCCGCCGGTGACCTGCGCGCCCTCGACACCCTCACCGGTGTCACCAACTTCCTCAAGCAACAGAAGATCGACATTGAGGAGATGCGCGCCAACATCGACGAGGCCAAGGGTGCGCTCAAGGAGATCATCAAGGGCTGTGCCGAGGCTACGCTCAAGAAGCCCACTCCCCTCGACCTCCAGCGCGGCTTTGCCACGATCCCCCTCCGTGGCATCGACGTGCCCTTCCACTCGACTTTCCTGCGCTCCGGTGTCAAGCCCTTCCGGTCCTTCCTCCTCAAGAAGATCAACAAGACGACGATCGATCCTGCCAAGCTTGTTGGCAAGTACATCCCCAACGTGACGGCGAAGCCCTTCGCGCTCACCAAGGAGTACTTCGAGGATGTTTACAAGCTCACCAACTCCCCCAAGATTGCGTCCGTGTTGGCGAACTGGGAGCAGTACACTCAGGACGGCCCCGCCCCGGCCGGCCTGAACGGTGTCAGCGGAGACCACGAGGGTCCCGGCGCTGCTGCGTAAGCAAAGACAAGAACAAGTGTGTAATTGAAGAAGCTACGCTATGACGAAAAACAAGGGAGCGGACACTAGATGAAGGGCAGGCATGGAATGACTCTTGACGGCGTAATCGTTGTACAAAGTACGGATGTTTGTTTGGTTTCTTGATGATTTGTTTTTATCATGCCGCGCGTTTAGAAAGTTTAGTCGAATTACGGGAGGCGTCAATTGTTAATGGTCGTCGTACAAGGACAAGAAAGAATAGAGAGCAATTATTTCAACGTTTGACTTTGGCCGACGTGATTGGGAGGTTGAGTAACCAGAGATCGTGACACCCAAGGTTTGCGACAGCGACGTGCCCGATGGCTTTCTATTGTGCGACGCCCAACCTGGCGGTCGTGACACGGGAGAAGGCGCAGTCAACACGCGACCGTCACGATGGTTCTGACAGCGGAGGATCGACGAGAAGAGAATGCAAGGTCCCGAACCATTCCCCGAAGAGCAGAGCTTCCGACCTACCTGCCTCAGGCAGGAGGTATCTTGAGTAGCTCTTATCGCCTATCTTGTCGACTGGGTGGTGCTCTCATCGGAGATGCTCTTAACGCCGAGAGAATGTCACTGTGTGGGTGCCTAGATGCTCACACCTGCCTACGGGCCTGTCTCCCAGATTTGAAGTTCGCATGAGCTGGAATTAGATTCTGCGTCTGACTACCTTTCCCGGATTTTCTGCTTCAAAACTGCATTTGCTCCATGATTGCGCGTCAACCTTGGGGACTTTTCTCTGTCTTTTCATTTCCCTCTGACGAAGCTGACTGCCTGCCGTTGCATTGGAGATACATCGCTACCTACAACCAGAGGGCTCAGAGAGGGGAAGGGCCCAAGCTGCCTGGCTTGAGGTTTGCTTATTCCTGCTTGCAAGAAGCCTGGGAGATCCCAGTCCCCAGTTCCGTGTTTTTCAGCCCGTGGATGGGCTGTACCTTGTGGGCAGGTTTGAGATATAGGGGGGAGATTGGTGAAGGAGCAACGCTGGTGTTGAGGAGACCAGCTTATCTTTCCTGCAGGGAGACGTAGTGGGTTACGGCACCTGTTTCCTACTTTGAAATACGTAGGTACCGCGGAGGCAAGCTGACCGCGGGAGGGCTTGTGGATGGGAGCGAGAGTGCAAAGGTGGTGTTGGAGAGAGCAGCTTCTCTCTTTTTGCGAGGCGCGGCGGGTTGCGATGCCTGTTACCTCCTTTCGGCATACATCGGTACTGTGGACCTTTGTTGGAAGGAATGCTTGAGAGATGGATTGGAGCGGAATGGGGAGAAGGAGCAACGCTCGCCGACCTTGCTTAGTGTTGTTGTGACGCTGCAGAAATGGAACTGCGATGAGCATCTGTGTAGTTACCTACTTAGGTAATTAATCGCGCTAGTTCGGGGACACTTGTCACGATACTTGTCACTACACTTGTCACTCGTCACTTGTGGAAGGCTTGAGAGGATTGATCGAAAGGGGGGAAGGCAGAAGATACCTGGGTACCTGGTGCAAGTTCCGTGATCTGGAAGGGGCTGACAGGCAACCTTGAAATACGTAAATCGATCCGGGATGGCGCCAAAGACCTGTATGCTGCTCTGTTTCTTGCACTGGTTCTTTCCAGCCGTCTCTGTTGTGTCGTCATGGGTAGGTGCTGGTATCCGTGGACTTGAATCGTCGTTACCCATCCTGGTGTAGGCGGTTAGATAGCTGTTGTTTCCTGCCAACCGTCTCTGTTTCTTTCGTTGCCGTCCAGTACCGCTGGGTTAGATTGACGATTTCCCTCCTGCCCCCAGATAGAGAACATAGTCCCTTTGTGTATCATGGAAGCTGCCGCAGGTGATCGACCCCTTAGACTATGACACATCGTAGTTTCCGACCAGACCAGGCCTTCCACAACAAGCGCACTCTCTTCCAGGTCTGGCCGCTCTGTCCAACTCCATCTTCAACCCCATCTGGATCTGGCCTCTACCCATCCGCGCCCCAGCTGCCATCCTTGTCGAAACCATACCCGGAGACCATGGTGCATCGCCTACAACCGTCTTCTGTCCAAGGCATGTCGACAACTCACTCGAGTCGTGCGTCTCCGTCTTGGCCTCGGACAAGGACAGCCTCGTCGGACAGCGCGCCCATCGCGACCTCAGAACCTTTCCAGGTCGTCATCATCATTGGTCAAAGCCTCCGTCTTTCAAGGTGGGTTCTCTAATGATGCAAAGGCTCCTGAGGAGCATACTGTGGTAACTCTGAGCTTCGGCAATGAGGAGCTGCAGTATTCTGAAGGTTCCCACTCAGCCGTTCATCATGGGTCGTCATAATGTGGTAAGTCTTTCGACGTTCGAGGTTTCCTGATGATGCAACGGCCCCTGTGAGCATACTGTGGTTTCCCCCCAGCGGTGTGTACATTCTCCTGAGACAATGAGCATAGCACCTCTTCTGGTGAGTAATGAATGACACTCAGCTTTTGGGCATGAAGGCTGACGCTTCACCTTCGGGAAGAAACCTTTGCGCAATCGCACGATGGTGCTGGTAAAAGACGAGTCGAGCTTCTGGGTCTTGGTTGAGAGAGGAAGGGAGAAAGAAGCCAAGGCGTTTTTGGACATGAGAAAGTTGTTGGAAGTTTGTACCGAAGTAGCAGGTCGCACACTCAAGATAGTGATTTTGATATTGGTGTTGAGTGTGTTTTTTGGATCTCTCGTTTGGTCCAGTGTCGCGCGGATGTTGTGGTGTGGTGCAGGAGAGAAGGAAAAAAATTTGCCAGCTCAAGCAGCGAAATCAATTTTATCCTCGTTGCAGTTAAACTTTTCGTCGGCTTCGAGGACTTTGAGGGCAGGATTCTCGGCAAGGGCTCGAGGCCCGAACGATTGGATCAAGCCACTGCCCGCCTTCAGGGTGGACGGTGCAGGAAGTGCCCACGTCAGCAGCGTGACGGTATGTTTTTGCCAAGGTCATGAAATGCTGAAAATTTCGACGACCGCTGGAATTGAAAAATCCTAGATACTGCAGGTATTTTAGCGGTAAGGTAGGCACATACATACGTACCTTCCAAGATACCACCAGGTGGTGATGGCTTGGAGTCAGAGGAGGACTGTGGTATTACATAAGCATGAGAAGTGGTGACTGATCTTGGGTACGTAGAGTATAATTACCTAAGCAGTTTGAGAGAGCCGGCAGTGGGGTGGGGGTGACAGACTCACCCAGTCGGCCAGCGGCGAGCGCCGTGCGACGTTTGACGGCGAGGAGCGCCGGGCGCCGCGGCTGTGCAGCCAAGGTACCTCACCTCAGACCTACCTGACCTGGGTACCTAGATGGGGGTGTCCGTCGAGTTACCTAGAGTTGCTGAGGTTGTGCAGGAACGTATCGTGTGCTCTCGCTTCTGGGGTCCGACTGCCTGGAACGTCGGAGCCTTTCGTCGCCCGCCCGCTGTCAGCTATTCTTGTGTCCGCAGCAATGCGCATGTATCCTTCCTGTACTCCCTCCCCCTTCCTCCCTGCTTTTATCACGTCGCTTCCATACGGCTTTTTTGGTTTGTTACCTACGAAGGCTACTCAAAGGTGAAAAACGAGTGCTACTCGGAGGAAAACATTTCCACAAGATTGTCAGCAGTCGGGGAAGCACGAGAGGCAGGAAGGAACGTGGCCGGGCAATGAGCCATGTACGTACTACTGCTTGATGAGGAAGCGATACATTGTATTGAACGGGCGGGGTTTGTCGTTAGTGCGGGACGAGGCGCTTGTTGGCGGCATTCCAGTACCTAGTGTACGGGGTATCTACACTAAAAGCAGCTGACAGCAACCGCCCTGACCCCCTGTATTATTATCTCGTCTTATCTTTCCGACGCCGCCGGCGGCAGCTGGAGATACTATCGCACCCCCAAGCCCAAGTCTGTATCTACCTAGGCTATTACATACCTAGCAGGTAATTGCCTACCTACCTAGGCAAGGCAAGTACTTACAGGAGGGAAATGCGCGTCATCCGTTGCACTGCATATATCTACCCGCCATCTTTTCTTTTTCCTCCTTCACCTGCCGCCTCCGATCCGCGCTTCCTTTGACCTTCTTCGCCTTTTCGGACACTGTGCTGTACCCGTCGCGATTACACAGCTTTCTTCCGGAGCGACTTCTTCGAGAAATCGAGCTGCACGTCTTCTCCCAGTCTTTGCCTTACTTTGAGAGTCACCCGAATCCTTCTTGTGAGATTCTTGGCTGGACGTCACCTGGACTGGACGGCCGTTGGAGGGGACCTCGGATTGCCGACGACAGCCGAAGCGGCGCTACGACCTACAAGAACATCTCGCCGTCGACGGCCACGAACGTTTCCGGACAACGAAGGCATCCCGACATCGCGCCAGCGAACACGGGCCGAGAGAGAGAAATGGGCGACATGATCAGGGACCCGTCCCCCGGGGCATGCGCGACGGGCGCCGAGGGATCGAGGCCGAACCAGCTGTTCCTCGGTACCTTCGTGCACTCCAGGACCAAGGAGGAGCTCGAGTACCTGCACGACACGGCCGTCTGCGTCGATGCCGCCGGGACCATCGTCGCCGTCGAAGCGGGATGCGGCAGTCTGGCACGCGCCGAGGAGGTCCTGTTTCCCCGGCTGGGGTGGACGAGGGGAGAGGTGCTGACGCATGAGGCAAAGGAGGGCGAATTCTTCTTCCCCGGGTTCATTGGTGAGTTTTGATCGTTGTTTTTGCTGTTCTTTATCATTTCTCTTGGGTTAAGCAGATCACGGCAAAACAGCTCAGAGACATTGTCTTGGTGTTTTGCTTGTGGTTGCCCACCCCGCAACGCAGAAACAGAAACACTAACAAAATCCCAGACACCCACGTTCACGCATCCCAGTACCCCAACGTCGGCATCTTCGGCAAGTCGACGCTGCTGGACTGGCTCAACACCTACACGTTCCCTCTCGAGTCGAGCCTCAAGGACCTGGCGAAAGCGAGACGCGTGTACACGGCCTGCGTGAGGCGGACGCTGGCCCATGGCACCACGACTTCCGCCTATTACGCCACCATCGATGTCGCCTCCACAAACCTGCTCGCGGACATCTGCCTCGGCCTCGGCCAGCGTGCCTTCGTCGGCCGCGTGTGCATGGACCGCGAGGGCCTGTGCCCGGACTTTTACCGCGACGAGAGCGCCGAGGACTCGCTGAAGAAGACCCGCGAGGCGGCCGAGTACGTCCGGAGCATCGACCCGCGCGCCGACCTGGTCGCCCCCATCCTGACGCCACGCTTCGCCCCCGCCTGCTCGGGAGAGGCCATGAGCGGCCTGGCCCGCATGCAGCGCGAGCTCGACCTCCTCGTCCAGACCCACGTCTCGGAGAACGAGGGCGAGATCGAGCTCGTTGCCGAGCTGTTCCCCGACAGCGAGAGCTACACGGCCGTCTACGATGACCACGGCCTGCTCGGCGAGAAGACGGTGCTTGCGCACGCGGTACATCTCAGCGAGAAGGAAGCAGACACCATCGCCGAGCGGGGCGCCAAGATCTCGCACTGTCCGTGCAGCAACTCGTCCATCACCAGCGGCGCCGCCCGCGTCAGGTGGTTGTGGGACAAGGGCATCGACGTCGGCCTGGGGACGGATATGAGCGGCGGGTACAGCCCGAGCATACTCGAGGCCGCGAGGCAGGCCGCGCTGGTCTCGCGACACATCGCCATGACGCTGCACGGCGACGAGAGGGAGCGCGCCAAGCTGACGGTCGAGGAGGTGCTGTACCTCGGCACGCGGGGCGGGGCCACCGTCGTCGGGCTCGGGGACCGGATCGGCGGGTTCGAGGTCGGCAAGCAGTGGGACGCGCAGATGATCACGCTGCCCTTTGTCGATGAGGACGGAGTGGCCGGCGGGGACGGCGACTCGAACGTGGACCTGTTCGGATGGGAGAACTGGGAGGAGAGGGTGGCCAAGTGGGTTTTCAACGGCGACGACCGGAACACGAAGCGCGTCTGGGTCAAGGGGAGGTTGGTGCATCAGCGGAGGTAGGACTGGGTGGTTTAAGCATGGTCTCCGGCGTTGGGGTTCGGGTTTGGGGGCTTCGGATTTGGAGATTTAGAGTCATGATGATGATGCTCACTCGGTTACATACGGCATATCTCCGTAGATAGATGGACGATGTCAGATAGCCACTTACAGACAATTTTGCAGGTATGCGTTTCCTTGGGGGGCAAGCTAGAAGATGTTTGATTTATCACCATTTATTCCAACTAGTATATGCTTCTTAACTAGGTCCAGACATCTCCTTTGGAAACAACTACTCCTGCCGCGGACCTCCCCTCTCACAAGAACGCAGAACCAAAGAACGCCATCCCCGCAAGGACGAGACCACCCAAAGCAGTATCCCTGACCGAAGAGGCGGCAGAGGCCCCCGGCGTCGTCGACGGTTGCGCGGAGCCGGAGCCGGAGCCACTACCGCTGCCGCTGCCACTTCCCGTGCCGGAGCCGCTTCCCGTTCCGTTGGAAACGAGAGCCGTCAACTTCGCGTCGGATCCGAAGGCGGCGGTTACGGTCGTGGCGTTCTTGCAGCTCGCGGGCTCGGTGCCGGTGCCCTCGACGAAGGTGACTGCGGCGCACTGTACATCCTCAAAGTTAGCAACCGTTTTCACGATTTCCTATATCTCAAATGGATGATGTTACAAAGGATGGAGAGGAAAGATTTTACCTGATATAAAAGCCCATCAGGCCCGTCAGCAACAACACTAACAACGCCCATCTTACCAACCCATTTCTCCGGCGCAGTGACCGCAGGCTCGCAGAAGTCCCCCAGCCCGGTCTGCGTCACAATAGGGAAGAGCTGTTTCCATCCCCCGGTGGCGGATTGATCGAGCGTGCCGCGGAAGAGCCAGTTTGCCTGCGGGTGTGCCAGGAGGACCGACACGGCCTCGCCTCCGACGTGGAACTCCGTGGGTTTCGTTTTTCCGGAAAAGTCTGGGGTGAAGCCGCCGCAGGGCGCCTTGCCCTCGTCGTCGTCGGAAAAGCCGATTGTCGCGGGGGCGTTGAGTTTGAAGTGGGCTGTTGCTGTTGAGGTGAGGAGGAGGAGGGAGAGGAGGGCAGAGAGGGTTGGCGCCATTTTGGAGGATGGGAGATTGATTGAGAGGTTGTGGCTTAGGATTATGGAAGAGGTTGATGGTTTTGAGGCTCTCCGGTAGTCGCTATGTATGATCACGCTTTTGCAGAGGATGAGGAGGAGGATTAATACGATGGCCAGCCAGCTGTTGAATGCAGGAGAGATAAAATTTTGTGATAGTCAGCAGTTGAGAAGAAGTTAAATAGCCAGCGTGGAACGAGTGAGCAAATAGTTTCAACCACAATCCCTGGTTCTTTTCAAGGCTTGGACTAAGTTCGTATGAAGCCGTTTTTCCCGTCATCGTAAACCTGCGCGCGCTGGGGGGGTACCGGGGAAAATTGCTTTATAGCGCGACGTTGAGGCTGTTTCATCGTGAGAACGAGGGGTCGTCCCTCTCTCACCCCAACATGCCTCCCCATCGCATCTACCGAGTAGCAAAGAAGCAACAAAAAAAAGCCCTGGTCCAAGACTAAAAAGACAAGCTTTCTCGCTTCTTGCGTATGCCGCCGCTAATACGGCGGGGGGGGGGGCCACGGATCATGATTGCCGGTGGCTGTGGGGGATTGAAGAAAACGGGGAACGAATGGAGCTTCAGTCCGCTCGAGCCGCGATTAATGAGCACGATTGCGCATGTTTTGGCCGGTAGTCATGCGACGGTGGATTTTGTTAGCTTTCTTTCCCCAATTGCGCTCGTTTGGAGATGGCGCTGACACAGGTGACAGCGTCGCGTAACAGGGATGGCCCCTTTTTTGGGCTACGTGAATACGGCATGTTCAACCGATTAGAGAGACAACACCCTCACTGCCCATACATGAGGGTGTTTGCAAGTTGGCGTAGTGCGGGTGATGTGTTTTGGGTCGATGAGGTTCGAAACGGACTTCGCCCGCAGGCGACTTAGATTGGGCGAGTTGTTCGTGGCTTTGGTGGGCATGCGTAATTGTTGTCTGATTCTTCATGTTTTCCTCATGATTTGGATCACATTCTTGCTTCTAGACCCTACGATCCTCTGGTGCCCTTTTGTAAAGTCGACTCTTAGTCTTAGTCTTACAATTCCAACAGTTCGGCTGGCCTCCGATCTGAATCCTCGACTATCGTTTCTTTTCCATTTGATCGAGTTTAACTTGCAGTAACCGATAACTGTCGACTCTGATTCCCCTTAACCCGCCGCCATGGACATGAGCGGGATGGGCGGGATGGACGGCATGTCCATGGGGATGAACATGTTCCAGACGACCAACATGGAGCTGGCTCGCGACTTCTGGATCATCATCGCCAGCGGCCTCGGCGCTGTCGCCGTCTTGCGGATCGTGACTCTATACCAGACGCGCTCAAGGTAGTCATGCCCGAATACATCTCCAACCCGTCGGTTTCCTTTCCATTTTCAGCCCTCAACTGCGTATTTCACCACAAGCTTTCTGTCAACTACACAGAGTCCATTTACTGACATGCTCAACCACCAGACTCCGCCGCCGCGCAACCGGCACCGTCAAACACCCAACCACGCCCTCCAACCCCCTACAGCAAGCTTTCGCAACAGCAACAGCCATCTTCCGCGAAATGACCTACCCGCAGCTCTTCATCCGCGCCCGCGGCCTCTCCTGGCTGAGCCCCCCACCACTGGGCCGGTCCCTTGTCCTCCTCGTCTACTTCGCCATCATCACGTACATGATGGCCGCGGGCACCAACATAATGGATGGCTACTTCTGGGAGCGCATCGGCTTCCGCAACGCCTGGATCGCCACCGCCCAGGTTCCGCTGGTATACCTCCTCGCCTCGAAGTACAGCGTCCTCGGCCTGGTCGTCGGCGCGGGGCACGAGAGGCTCAACTGGCTGCACCGCTGGGTCGCGCGTACGCTGCTCGTCACAGCGACAGTACACGGGTTCTACTTCTTCGAAGAGTGGGTGCTCGCGGACCTCGTGGAGACGCAGCTGTCCATGATGCCGATGATACGCTACGGCTTCGCGGCGTGGGGCGTGCTGGCCCTGCAGGCCGTCATGTCAGCAGGCCCGCTGCGCGCGCTGTGCTACGAGGCATTCGTCGCGCAGCACGCCATCAGCGCTGTCGTGTTTCTGTATTTGCTGTATGTCCACGTTCCCGCCTATGCGCGCCCCGCGATTTGGGTGTCTGTCGCTGCGCTGGCCTCGGACCGGCTTGGACGCATGGCGCTGCTCGTGCGGAATAACCTCCGGATGGGCTCCGGAAAGCGGGTGGGCCACTTGGCTCGGGTCCGGGCCGTTGGGCCGCGGACGACAGTTGTTGCTGTTGATGATGTGCGCTTTGTGTGGCGGGCGGGCCAGCATGTTTACCTATGGCTGCCTGGGGTGGGATTCTCGGAGACGCATCCGTATACCATCGCCCGGGCGCACCGGCGGCCTGGGGAGGATGATAAGTCCTGCGGCGGCAGCTTGGAGCTCGTTGTGCGGAAGCATGCTGGCTTCTCTCGGCGGCTGCACCGCTTTGCTTCTGCGGGGGACGCGGGGTCTAAGGAGCTGACGGCTTTTGTCATGGGGCCCTACGGACACCCGCCTGCGAGCGAGCACTACGAGACGGTGGTGCTCGTGGCGGCCTCGACCGGCGCGTCGTATACGTTGTCCATGTTGGAGGACATCGTGGCGTCGAGCGGGAAGAGCTGCGTGACGCGCGTCGAGTTTCTTCTCATGGCCAAGACCGCGAAGGAGATTGCGTTCTACGTCGAGAGGCTGTACGATGTCGCGGCTTGGGTCGAAAGGGCTGGTGCCGGGCTCGAGCTATCTGTGCAGATTGCCGTGACAGGCGACGAGGCAACGGTGACGTCGAGATCGTTCTTTGGGGAGGGCGGCGAGAGGCCCCGGTCTAGCTCGTCCGTCGACGACAACCCAGAGAAGGGCATCGAGTTCCCTGCTGGCATGAGGCTGCTCACCACGCGGCCGGATCTTCAGGGGTTTATCCGCGACCCCATCGAGGCTGCCGGGGGCGAGTCTCTGGTCGTTGTGTGCGGCGGTTCGGCGCTGGTGGCTACGGTCAGGAACTTCGTGGCTTGCCTATCCGACCAGAGGGCTGTTCATAAGGGCACGGGTGCTCAGGGAATTTGTCTGCACGCCGAGCAGTATGGGTTTTGATAGTCGAGTAATGATTACAGACAACGAGGAGTAATATCAGATTTGATGTGTCAATCCACGCCATCACGACTATGCTTGTTTCAATTGCAGCAATCCTTACGATGGGCATGATAGCAAATGACTAACTAACTGCGTTCAGCAAGTTAGGTCCGCGTCAGTGGCCCCATAGAGAGTGGGAGATCGGGTTCGCCCTGAATGGGATCTAGATTTCCCCTACACTGGCCTTTCGCTCGACCTGTTTGAGTCCGTATATCACTAAAAGGGAAAATGTGACAAGCAAACGCAACGCTGCTCCGCCATTCCCAGTCCGGCATTCACCTGGAAAAAGATGAGTGATTACTGATGGCTGTGCTCTGCTCAGGTAGAATTAACACTCTGCCGGTCGAAATCCATTCTAAATCGCAGGTAATCTCAGCCCGTTGAATGCACGGTTGTCCGTGATCCAACCGATTCTGATCGAGCGCTGTGTCTCTCAGCAAGATGCGACAAGAAAGGACACCAGTTTCTGTAGTTCGCAACCTCTGAGCGTGACCTTTTTAAAGTCATGTCCTCACCAGCGAAGCAAGCAGATAGAAGTATGCAGGTCGATACGCCTATGGCGAAGTGTCTCTGGTGGTCTCTGACTGCAGAGTGTGATGCCAGGGAAAAGATGTTTATAGGGGATCGCCACAGAGGGAAATCCCCATATGCCTAAGAGAGTGGAGCCCCTCTCCGTACGAAACAGCCTTTGTCGTCCGTCACCAGTTGTTGCACATGGGCTTGAGTGTTGCGATAGTGGGTGGCTGTGGTGGAAGGAGGTGGGTCACGTGACTCACCGCCTGGCAGAATAAGCCACCACCCATACCATCTACCTACTTCGCCCATATTGTGACGGCGCAGCTCGTAAGCGGTGGGGAGTAAGCGTAAGTGGCGTGGGCATAAGAGATATGGTTTACTGAATACGCCTCCGAACGTTGGAAATGGATTAAATGGGTCACTAGGGTTTTCGGCCCTGTGGCGTTTTGCTGCATTCAAATAGTAGGGATAGCTCCTCGCAGGGACACCCATTGAAGTAATCAACAACACGCTCTTTTACCCGTACGCCTCGTAGGATCGTTATTGAGACCCCTCGTCGTTACACATATTACCTACTTACTTTACCAATCAATCAACAACAACTGCACCACGAAGATCATCAACACAAGTGATGATATAGCGCACTAATTGGTTCAACGACCGTGCAGCCAACATTGAGGAATACATGAAAGACAGGGGGAAACGAGTATGCATCTCGGCCTGCCTCCCTAAAGCACCGCTGGGGGCTTCCCGCATCATAACTAGAAGTATTTACACGAGCCCTATAAGCCTTGTGCAGATTCAAGTGCGGACAAACCCTAGAGAACTACTACTTTTTTACAGAACTATTATGTATCGATCCCGGTCACAAGTATTAATATCTTAGTACTCGCTGACTTTTGCTTGATGTTCAGCAAAGTTTGTTCTCTTGTGAGCCGTTTATGGGAGAGCGGTTGGAAAGAATCGAGAGTTGGTCGCTGTAATCTGCGTTCGGGTGCGGGCGGTAATCACTACTCTTAGTAATTCCTGTTTTTCTGTTCACGTGATGCTGTGAACATGCTATCCTCGCTGGAAACCCTCAGCTGTTGCGTATCAGCTCGCGGAATACTCGAAAGTCAGAGAAGCGGGACTAGGGAATCTTCGTGGGAAAGTACCGTCGTGGCATCCTTCGCAGGGTCCCTGTTCCGGCGGCTATAGACATTCCTTGAGAGAGACCCCGAGAAGCAATACGGACCCCGCCCCATTGAATGGGTGAGGTACTATCCGAATTTTTCTTGTAGAAGAATCTTTGATCGAAAGCACAAGCAAGCTTATTGGGTAGGATTATCTTCACTTGGGTCACGTCACGTGGTACGCCTCATGGGGAAAAGCTTGGTATCCTGGCAGGCACGGCGCCAAGGCTTGTCAGATCCATCCAATGGTGATGTTGCTATTTGGCATCGACGAGTTCCAGAGGTGATGGGAGGCTTTAATTTCTCATCAGGGACTGAATCCAGATACTTCGACTCTGTGTTGGTCGCTTGGAGCGAATCGAAAGCAGGTATGCATGCCGAGATGCCAAGCAGATGCCAAGCGCCCAAAAGGTCAGATAAACGCTCTCAAACGTGCTCACTACAAGCTAGAAGAGCCGATTCTCGACCGACATTTAGAGCAAGACAGCAGAAATGAGACACGATTTTGTGATAGTCGGCGGCCGCCTTATGATAGAACGCTCAAAGAGACCCTAAAATTCGGTAATGTCGCTTTCCTTCTCATAATCCCTCCCTTACTGATAGGAATCGGTCATGTGATGATACGTAATATGGGATGCCGGTATCAGCAGGTGAAGAAGTTGAACCGATTAGGGCTTGTTCATGATATCGTTTTATCTATCTCTGAGGTGCCCTGCTTGTTCCTTTCTCATGGCCATCTTCACCTCGGTCGGGATGAAGACTCTCAAACTTGTCCGTAAGGATACTGCCCAGAGGCTCTTAATATGGATAGGCATACTCTGCCGGCTGGGCAGACAACCTAACACCGCAACAGTGGGATAACCACTGGCGAGATGTAGGTACATGCCTAATAGAGAAAACCTGCTCTCGGTGGCGCTGGCCAAGCAATTACAGTGTCGGACCCTCGCCTCCGTCCGTCCACCCAGATACTTGCCATTCCGCTCTCACCTGACAACAGTCTAGCTCAGAGTCGTGGTGGTTGTCACCTCATATAATTTATTGCCGCTGCTCCCTCTTCGAAACCCCTTCATCCCTGCTCCTTCCGTTCCTGCACGGCACTCCTCTGGAAATATCCCACACCGGGAAGCTGGAACCTCTCACACGCAATAAAGAGACGACATGGCACCGATATCCCGACTGCTCGCTTCAGGCTTCGCCGTGGCTTTGTATGTCATAGGCGTCCAAGCCGACGGCACCGGCCTCATCGGCTGGGGCAAGACGCTCTACGACCCAACCTGTCCCTTCGCCTGCCGCAGCGTCATCAGGAAGCAGACTCTCGCCTGCACGCCCGTCGACACGTCCGAGAACCATGGCACCGCTCACAATCCCGTCGCGACGCCGCCCGGCTGCTTCGTCAAGGACCACGTCTTCCTCCTCACCATGGCCCTCTGCATCGATACATACTGCCCCCTGAGCGACAACCCGCCCATGGCCAAGCTGGAAGACTACTGGGCCTCACATCTGGGAACCGGCACACTGGGCAACAGCAAATACGTCCCCGTTATGTCCTACCATGAAGCTCTAGCCGCCGCCCGGGAAGAAGAGTCCAAGGCCGCACATGGCACGAACTCGTCATCCTCTACTGGAGGTCATGACGGCGGCAGTCACAAAGGGGCATCGGCCGGCCAACTGCTTAAACCGCGTCATGACGGTATGGGCATGGACGCACCCGCCGGTCTCTCCGTCTACAACGTCTCCAGCCCTCTGCCCACCACGATCGGTGGTTCGAAGCCGCTCAACGTCACGAGCTTTGTCGACCCTGTACAGTGGCAGCTGCAGTGGAACTACCTGCATGATTTCGAGACCAACGAGTCGATCCACTCGACCGTGACTATCGTCATCACCATCGTCGCCGTCTTGCTCCCCGTCGCCCTGTCCCTACTCCGCTTCGTACCCGGCTTCACCGAAAGCTACTTCTGGACGTACTGGCAGTCCAAGCTGATCCTCCCGACGGCCTTTGGCCACCGCCACCGCGAGCCTCTCGCCGGCCTCGGCACCGTGCCCACTCGCGGACAGTTCGTATACATCTGCCTCATCAGCTTCCTCAACATCATCCTCTGGCTCGCGCCGTACACGATCCACCAGCCACAGGCCAGCTTCACGTCCCTCAAGATGCAGAGCATCAGCATTATCGGCAACCGCGCCGGCGTCATGGCCATGGGCAACGTCGTTGCTCTCTTCCTCTTTGCCGCCCGAAACAGCGTCCTCCTGGGCCTCACCGACTGGAGCTACGCCACCTACCTGCTCCTCCATCGCTGGCTGGCCTACTGGGCTGTGTTCCATACTATCGTCCACTCCTTCATGCTGCTCGCCAACTACGTCCTGCAGGGAAGCTACGAGGCCGAGCTGGCCCGTCTGTATTGGATTTGGGGAATCGTCGGCACCGTCGCCGCCTGCGCCATTCTTCTGTCTTCACAACTGTGGGTGCGCCAGCGTTTCTATGAGCTCTTCCTTGCTTCACATATCGTCCTGTCAATACTCTTTATCGCTGGCTACTACTACCACATCTGGTTTGTCTACGAGTACAACTGGGGCTACGAGATTTGGATCTTCGTCGCCGGTGGCATATGGGGCGCCGACCGGATATTCCGCCTCGTCCGTAGCGGGTGGCAAGGACTCCGCTGGGCTACGGTCAGCGTTGTAGAGAACGTGGACGGCGAATACGTTCGAATCGAGGTCGAAGGCAAGCGGCTCGATGGCGGCGTCGTCTACCTCGGCTTCCCGACGCTTACCTGGCGTTTCTGGGAGACCCATCCGTTCTCCGTTGCCCATGCCGGAGGGTTGCGTCAGGCGGCTGCCTCGCTGTCTCAGGACGAGGAAGCGGAAGCTGCTTCTCCTTCAACCAGTGACCCCGAGAAGACCGCAAGCACGACCCAGCGTGTGGTAGGCAGCGAGGCTTCGAGGAGCACGAATACCACGGTCTTCTACTCGCGCACCCGAACCGGTATCACCAGTACCCTGGCCGCCAAGGCGTCTCCAACAGCCCGCGTCCGCGTGATCCTGGAAGGGCCTTACCACCACTCCGGCCACCTGTCCCCGCAGCTCGCTCGCTGCACCGAGATGCTTTGCATCGCCGGTGGCGTCGGCATCACCGCCTGCATCCCGTTCCTCCGAGGCGCCCCGACGGCGAAGCTGTTCTGGTCCAGCAGGCATCGGGGTCTCGTCACAGCGCTTACGCCTGCGATCAACACGCTCCCGGGTAGTGTGCAGGTCGAGACAGTCGTTGGAGAGAGGCTAAAGCTAGACGCAATCCTCGCTAAGGAGCTGGCCGTGGTGTCCGGTGGCCCGTTGGCTATTGTTGTATGTGGGCCGCCGGCCATGGCGGATGAAGTACGCAGCAAGATTGTTGAGATAACGAGGAGGGAGTTAACGACGAGGCCGTATGTGTTCATAGACGAGGCTTTTGCGTGGTAGACTGGACTCATGGGAGTTCGAGCGGCTATGTAGCCCGGCTTTTAGTAGTCTTGCCCTTTAGTGCTTCAAGGGATTAAGTTAACAAGCACTCCTTTCAAATGTACTGGGCCAGGAAAATGTCATAACTGAGGCGAGGTTTTGGGTGACAAGAACGAAGTTCGATTGAAAAACAAGCGTCAGGCCGCGTGTATTGAAACATCTGTCGGCATCTACGCCAACTGCCGACTCCTACACTTTTCCAAACCACCAAGCGTACAAGTACATAAAGTCCAAGACCAAATCAACAGGAAGAAGAAACAGAAGAAGACACAACAAGAAGACACAAAATCCCAAACACCATCCCACAGACCGTGAACCTAAAAGTACAGGATGAATAGAGCGCAATCGATCAAATGACCGGACTTCTAGCCGGCACAGGAGAGAGCCAACTGAAAGCTCCATAAGATGAATCGGCCGATCAGCAGTGGAGGTCGCCATTGTCCTTGATGAAGGTGCAGCGGTTGGCGTCGTAGTGGTAGGCGAGGTTGATGTATCCGCCCTCGCTGTGAGTGTAGAACTGGTTGTTGCCCTCCATGTACATGCAGTCGTAACTGAAGAGACGCCGTCAGCCAAGCACGAGAAAAACAGCCAGAGTCGAACGACGGGGGTTAGACTTACTCGGTGTTGAGGGCACCGAGGGTGAGCTTGGCGCTGACCTTTCCGGCGACACCATCCGGGCGCTGGAGGCCGTAGCCCTTGTTGTAGCAGACCGCGGCAGCGTAGAGGCTGGGGTTGGGGTTGTTGTCCCACATGCGCTTGACGGTGTTCTTGGTGAAGTTCTCACGCACCTGAAGATATGTGATTAGCGGGAAGCCCCTACATAGTAGCAGAGAAGTGATGCAAGAAAGCTTACCGGGTTCCAGAAGGCCATCGACGCGAGCCCGCCGATGGCGGCCTGGATGGCGGCCGCGGTCACGGAGGCGACGACGTTGATGACGGGCCCCGCGATGGCCACGACGGCGGGGCTGGCGCGCTTCTGCACAGACTGCGTGTCTTCGCCCTCGGGCGCCGGCTTGACGACGAACTTGCCGTCCTTGCCCTTCTGGCCTGTGAGCGAGACAGAGGCCGAGGGGGGAAGATCGGCGCGCTCGCTGAGGGTCTGGACCTCGGCGGCGGCGGCGCGGTCCTCGATGAGGTTGGCAGCGTCCTTGGGGAGGGCCAGGGCGTGGATGGAGGAGGCGCAGAGGGCGACCTGGAGAACGGCGGTGGCGGAGAAACGCATGTTGATGGTTTTGGTGTTGTTGGGAAGAAGTGACTGTTTCTTGTTGTGTTGTCAAAGAGTGGATGCCTGAGCTTGAGAAAAGAGTGAATGATTGGAAAGAAGAGAGAGCGAAGTGAGTGAATGAACTGTGTTGAGTTGGTGAGTGAAAGTGGTATTCTGGACGGGCTGGCCGTGGTGTTCTTATAGCCCGGAGGCCAGAGGCGTAGATGTCACGATCGTGGGCATCACCGCTGGCCGAGCCCATGAAGTTGCCGGTCCCATGTCAAGTCAGACTCGCTTTCGGCACTGCTAAGCATCTCGAACACGCATTTCTGCTCGCTGACTCGGCGTCCAAGTCTACATCACGGGCGTCAACAAGGCGCGGAACGCGAGGTATCACAGCCCCGTACTCTCTTTGGAGCAGCAGGGCGTCAGTTGCATGGACGCGTGCCTTGCGGCTAGCACGAATCATGACTTCTTGTCATTTGCCGCAGATGGTACTATTGCCGACGTCTATCACGGTTGTCTTGGCGCTAATCTATCTCGTCCAAGATTAGGTCGTGGCCAGAGCGTGAGTTTCAGACCACCCCACAGGAGTAGGGAGAACGAATAGCTTCCCTAGGGCTATGTGTAGTTTACTAGAAACAGCCTGCCAAGGCTGGTACAAAGAGATTTTAGATTGAAATAACCGTTCAAGTCTGTAAAGAAGTGTACGTCTCTATTAGGCTTTCTGTAGGCGCGGTCTATTAACTGAGCTGCATTCAGATTACCAACTCAATAGTGCATAAGAACCGTCAATATCTGCCTTGAACATCAACGAAACTCCTCGGAGTGTCTAGACTTTCAGCTTCCTCAACAAAGTTGTTCATGAGCCATAAAAAACGTGTAAAGACTGCGGAATTTCCCTCTTGGGGGCCAACCAAACTGAAGTATCTCAAGTCATGTGAGCCGTCTGCCGTCTCTCCCGCCTACGGTCTTGGCAAGACGTTTGATCACGTCGACCGACGAGTCATCACAAGATTCATGCTGAAGAGGGCCCCTTTGGGCAATCAAGTCCTCCTCATCTGGGCCTAGTAAATCCGAACCAGAATTTACGCGGCTGCCGGGCGTTCAATTCCGGGCCTGGACCTCCATTTTACGCATACTCGGCAGTAGTCCCCGATCAGAAAAAACTCTAATAAGTGGTACAGATGAACCTATACGTGGCTAGGTCGATCTACCCAACAGCACGGGCCGCGGAGATCATCGATGAACCTTGCGCTTCGAGATCCTCTCAGGAGATCGGTGTCTTACCACGTCCTCGGAAGCAACCGCTAGCTCGACCGACCTGCCGGGTTATTAAGCTGTCATCCGGCCTTCCCCCCTGAGGCTGATTCTTCTGGCTGGAACAAACCCCGCCCGGTGCCGGAACAGTCGGATTGCATTCCCGAAAGCGAGTCTCTATGTCTGACTCGGCTATAGTGTGGCTTTTAATATTTTGACGTCCTGTGCTCTGCAGCCTGGTGGCTCCTCGTGCTCACGTTTCGGTTCTTCTCGGCGGTATTCCTTCATGCGCCAAGTATTCGACCAGATGAAGTTGATTACTTAGCCTACGCTATTTCGAACCTTAATTCACACCCGTAATTCGACTCCTGAGATGCTCAGCCTCAGACCTGGATCTGGAGATGCTGATACTCAGGGGCCATCGCGATGGTTATGTCTGCCCAGCTCGACTTGGTAGGAGTGGCACCAGAGCCCCACAAGATGGATGCGTCGTATTGACAGAAGATGTTCGGCACTTTTCAATGGAAATTCTCGCCTGGTTTAGCCATTTGTGTAGTTGCTCTTGGAATTGCTGGACAAGTATATAACATGTCCACCTAGTCGGCTGATAGAGGTAGTCTCATCAACTCACCATCGTTTTCACTATCTCTAGCAAAACGAGTCCTTTCATTCTTCACAAGTCAAGTCACTCTTTTCGTCCTTGAGACAAATTCGCTCTTTCAAAATGATCGTCGGAAACTCCATCACTATCGTTCTCGCTGCCCTGACCACCAGCGCTTATGCCATCGTGAGTTTCCCAACAACCTCCAAGTCGGGACATCGCAAGAGACACCAATGCTGACGACTTATCTTCAAAGTGCCACATCGGTACCAGCATCGACATGAACTGCTGCTGGGGCGGCGCTGCCGGCGAGGACGCCTGCTTCCGCCAGCAGAAGAGCATCAACTGCGGCAACGGAATCGAACAGGCCAACTTTTGCAAGAACATTGGCATCGACAGGACACGTTGCGTGAGTCTTTCCCATATTATTCAGACGATGAAGAGATTCAAGCTGACTTGGCATGGGATAGGATGCCGACTGCTGCGATCCGAGGACTGGATGGGGTAAGCCGTGCCCGAAGGGCAAGAACGCATGCGACGGTACCAACTGCCCGAACTAAAAGTGGTTGCGAGTTGGTTTCGAGTTTAGATGGTAGAATTAGGTCGTTGATTTTCATTGAGTATTGAACTTCATGACGCAGATTTGTTGCGCCGACGGAGATATGATTTCAGTAAACTGCACCTCTTCATATCTAGATTGTGCTTCACAAATGTCGCAAGTGACGGGTGCTTTCAGTCATCTTCTCATCATTTCCTTGACTACCTGCAATATTTGCAGAGAACAGAGTATATATACATTTAAACATTCATAACGTCTTTCGGTAGTAACTTTTATAAGCCCTTCTTATTCGCTCAATCACAAGCCATACCCAATAACTCCTTGAAATGAGCCGAATCATGTACCCAATTAGTTAGGGTAGTCCCTGAGGACGTTGCCGTAGCCTTCGAGCAGCGAAGGACCTCCGGCGGTAACAGAAAATCCAGGAGCGCTACCAACGTGAACGCCGTACACGTAGCGGCTGCCGTTCTCGAGGAGCCAGAGCGGCCCGCCGGACTGGCCGCCCGCGGAATCCGTGTTCGTGACGACGGGCGACCCCCTGTCGCAACCCGTGGCGGACGAAGCGCTGATGCCCTCCATGCGGTACGGCCTGTTGGCGCCCTTGTCGCCCGGGTATCCGTAGTGGAAGAACATGGCGCGGTTGAGCTGGGTGTCCGGGTTGACGACCTTCAGCCCGAGCCAGCCGTTTTTGCGCCCAGCCTCCTCGCGGAGGATGAAGATAGCCCAGTCGTAGGCATTGGCACACCAGCCCTCCTGGCCGTAGTCCGGGCGGAAGATGCGCTCGACGTCGTACCCGCCGAGGGTCTCGCCCTGGTCGTACGCGGGCTGGAAGCGGATGGCGACGTTTTGCCCCTCGGGGGGAATGCAGTGCCGCGCCGTGACGACGTGGCGGGCGCCGATGAGGGCGCCGCTGCAGACGGCGCCGTCGGAACGCTGGATGCGGCCCATGGCACTGTAGGGGTATTCGCGGTTCGTCCAGAGGACGCGGTTGTCGGGGCCGATGATGGAGCGCTTGGAGGGCTGCTCGGCGGGGCCGAGGCCTGAGGGGGCAAAGTCTGTGAAGTTGCTGCCCTGGAGGCCGGCGAGGCTCATGTTGATGATCTCGGGCCCGGAGGCTTCTTCGGAATCGTCATCGGCCGCCGCGTCGCCGAGCTTGTTGGCCTTGAAGGCCGCGACGACGGCGGGGTCGAAGGCCAGGGGAGATGTGAAGTCGCTGGGGTCTGGCAGCTGGGTCTGGGCCTCCTGGGGTCTGGGAGCGAAGGGAACGCCGAGGACGGCTGAGCTCAAAGATAGGGCGGCAACTGCTGCGAAGACATTGGAACGGACCATGGTGAGAGCTATTGAAAACTGGCAAGAGGCTTAAAGGGTTGTCTTGGTCTGCTGCTGGTTCTGCTGGCTGACTACGATGATGATGCGAGTACAATCCTCTTACTTTATACATATTCATGGTCGCAGCGGAATCGGCGAAAGAGATCAGGATCTCGAGGCCTGTGCTCCGAGAACAGCGGGCCCCAAGTTGCTTCACGACATAGCTGAGCGAATTGCTGTTTTCAGTTGCAATTGACAGGGTCCAAAATCCTACGAAGCCGCAGCTCGCAGGCACCGACGAAAACCCTTCGAGGTGCCAAACAACAAGGTTAAATCTGTCAGCCTAAGAGTTGCCAAGCGAGAACAAACAAGGGTTGGGTGCAACCCCGGACAGCTTCGCTGGTAAGGCTGGAATCCCTGTATGAAGCTGAAAAGCGAGTGACTGGGAGCAACATCAACACCGGGCCCGAGCCGCCCAATTGGCGTGTGCAAACCAAAACTTCCTCGGGAGCGCATCTCTTTGTCGCGTGAAGGGATTGACGCGAAGGGAGAACGTCTCGCGATTCCTACATGGTTACGTGTCATTGGCGATGTCGCTTTCCCTGCGTCGAGATGGCGAGATGAACCCGTAAGCAGTCATATGAGCTTTTGGGGCTGTGTAATGCAATTCGTCCGGGCCTCTCCAGCCCGCCGATGCCAAGTCTGACGACCGTCAGGCACGCTGCAAAGATGCGCAGGCACAATCCTGTAGAACGTGAAGTTAAGGCCAATCAGACGTTGCAGGGTAGCACGAAGTCTATTTCTAGACAATCAACTTGCACGTCTACAGCCTCATTGAAGCTTGCTCTGCTGTACTATGCCATTGTGTTAAGCTGTTTTGTCGCATTTCTCGACCAGTGATGGCACAGGCAAGGTGTGCTACCGAACCCACATCGTCAATTTGAAGCATTCAGTCTCACTGCTGTAATTCTGTGTGACGCTGGCCAAACCGATCTGGTCTATCCAGCTCTGCGCCACAGACCAAACCAAGCTCTCCCTCCCACCGCTCCAGGGACTTCTGTTCAAGCAGTCTAGGGTGTAATTCCTTCACCTTTTAGTGTTTGCCTAGAACTGACTGTCTCGGGAGACAGCGGCAGGGGAGCTTTGGCGTGCGTTGTGGGGAGGAATCGCATTGCTCCACTTTGTGAACGACTCTCGGTGCGAGCAGACCTATCGCCTGTCTTTCCTGTGCCTGATCCCACGACGGGGGTCCTTGACGGCGCGCTTAACCTTCTCGTGGCTCAGCACATGCATTTCATTCCTTCTGAGCTTACTCAGATTCGCCTTGTTTGCAGAGCATAAAGGCTTAAAGAAACAGCCCATGCACATTTACTATCCCGGTATTGTCAGATTTGCTGGGTCGTACGATCCAAAGTCCCAAGACTTGAAGGACGGGTGTGATCAGGCACCAGTTTGTATGCTTATTTGGCTCATGGAAAACTGGGGAAAACTTTCTGAGATTGATAAAACAGAGACTTCGAACCACTTAGCGCATGTCTTTCGTGCTCGATGCTGAGGACCTTTAAGTTGGCGCCAAAGGAGCTTCATTCACGAATATCATGGTTGGAGGAGTCGCATGAGATGGTGAGAAAAGCCGGAAGAAGCAAACGTATCAGACAAAATCTTCCAATGAAAAGACGAGGAAGGAGTCTGCAAATTTGGGTTGCTTAATTGACAACGGAGAGTTCCTAGGTAGAAAAGATTCACCCTCCGGAGACTTCCCTGTTTTCGGTGCGGTGTGGGGCCGTTGCGGGACCCACATTCCGCCGAAGTACCCCGAATGCGCGTTCCGCGACCCCTGCCCCCACTCCCGAGACTAGCAACAACCTTAAGCCTCAACGCCGAGAGTGATGTATGCGAGCATTCCCTTGGTAACATCCTCACCGTCGAGAGGCTCGACGACCATGAGCGGGTTCCAGCTACCGGACTGCTCCTCGGCGTAGATGCTGTCGACGGCGTTGATGGTACGGTTGATGGCGGTGTGGCCGACGTACGGCTCGAGGGCCATAATCTTCTGGCTCAGCTCCTCGCCGAAGAAGAGCTGTCCGGTGCTGACGACGTTGGACGCGACGACGGTACCGTTGCTGCGGACAGACCAGTCGGTGTGCACCTGAGCATGGATGTGGATCGTGCGCTCGACGTAGAAGCCGGGGAAGACGGTCTTCATCTCCATGATGCCGTTGGAGTCGGTGGGCCACATGCCGCGCAGCCAGGTGGTCGCGTCGGTGTGCAGGTCCAGCTCGCCCTGGCCGATGGTGACGTTGAGCTCCTTGAGGAGCTGCTCAAAGGGGGTGTCGGGGGAGTGGTGGGTGAAGGAGCTGTAGGAGCCGGTCTGGTTGGAGAAGTCAGTAAGCGGATGCGATTTGGCGAAATTCCGGTTGGGGTAGAGTTGTGAGCCGCAACAACGTAACCCGGTCGCGTGGACATCTCACAACCGGCTTAGGCATCAAAGAAACCGACTTACAGCATTGCAGTGCCAAAGATCGACAAGCACATCTTCCATAGGAGTGCAGGTGTTGACGTTAAGAACGCCAATGTCCAGGTACAGAGGCACACCGGCCTGATCCTCGCTCATATCCTGACGCAGGGTCTGCGAGCGCGGCCAGACGTAGGGCCCCTTGGTGACCTCGGGCGTGAGAACGCACGTCTCGTTCTGAATGGTGCTGTAGTGAGGGCCCTCGGTGTGGATGGTGACGTTGGTGTCGCGGCGGGCGAGGTCGCGGCTGGCGAGCGAGCGCTTCTCAGCGGCGCGCCTCCTACGGATCTCGGTGAGCTTGCCGGCCTCCGCCGCGCAGCGTCTCGACAGGTTCGAGCGGCGCGCGATCTCGGCGTGGCTCAGGGTGTGGTCGTGGCCCGGGTGGGCGGAGGCCACGCCCGTGAGGAGGGCGGTAGCGAAGGCGAGGAGTTGAAACTGCATTTTGCTCTGGTAGAACGAGTGTTTGGGAGGTGTTCAACGAATGTTGGAGACTGCTTGGGTAGAAGGGCGACTGTCGAGCGTGGCTGCTGAGTTCTCAACTGCTGGTCTGAACGAACGACAGAGAATGAGGTGCCTCTTTATATGCCATCTCCTATCATCTCAACTAGAATTCTACCTTCCTCAAATAGAAGTTTTCTTTCTTGTTTCGCCCCGATGTTACCCTCGAGCCAGGTCCCCAGAGAAGTTCATCTGATCGAGACCTTCTTTTCCAAACCCCTTTCTCATTCAGACGATCCATCTGCCAACCAAGTCGCGATCCAAATTCCACGATCTCCACTGGACGTCGGGTCGACCGCAACCTGCCTCCCACATCCCGAAAGACCCACATCCGGGTCCGTCGACCAAGGCCCGACGGTTCGAGAGGCTCACCGGCAGCCAATTACGATAGAGGCATTACCGTTATGTGTCGGGGTGCCGGGGCTCGAAGGCAGACCGCAGCGGGTCGCCAAGCACTCTGGCCGCGTACGTTCAGGGGAGCCGCTCACCGTGCTGTGTGATTTGAGTCGCTTGGCTCCCAAGGGAAGGAGGCTCCGCGCGGCAGGAGGCGCGGCAGTGCCGACGCTGCGATTTGCCGATCATTGACGATGCAGATGCTGTCATAGGGCGTGGATAGGGGCCTTTTTCGCCGGCCGAGAGGTGTAGATTGCAAAACCCGCATTGGCTACGACTCTTCTCACGGGATGCGGGCGAAGAGAATGCCATGCAAAGCATCTTAGACTACCTGGCCGAACGAACACGGACTGCTAAATTTAACAGGCTCGTAGAGACCTACCGATGATCCATAGGCGTCACCCGGCCTCAGGGGCATCAAACTAGCGAGAAAGAATAATGGTACTTACACTGGGGAGATAAGACCGCCATTGTGTCTTTTTCAATTCTTCCGAGTTACGGCCTTGCTAGAATATCGAGAGGAGACTTGCACGAATAATTGTTTACTCGCTGCAATCAGTATTGGAATTGATGCGTGTTGTGCATGAACCTATGATGTAATTACAAATCAGGGGTACTATGGTATTCTCTCATGTGGTGAGTTCTTCTAACCTTCTTTCTTGGTCGACGCTTTACTTTGAACATCGAGCAGGAAGATTTGTAGGCCCAATGTTCAGTTCCTGCTCATATTTCTTGATATTCTACCCAATTCATACCTCACCCAGCTCTTCGCCGCAGTCACGGAGAAAAAGAGCCTATCCTCGGCGGCCCCGAATTCAGGCAGCTGATGAGATAGCCACTTCGGGTCACGCTCATCCTCGCCTGATCCCAGGTTTTTGATGGCATGAAGTTGCAACCAGCGGCCGTTGTGTTTGATCCGGTACAGGTAGATGGTGCGGCAGGTCTTGCAGGTGAAGTTTGGAGACGTATACCCCATGAGCATCCGCTGGAACCAGGTCCCACTTTCGAAGAGCTCGAACGCTGAGTCCTCGTGGGGGCCGCCGTTGAAGAGCTCCGGGAAAGCTCGTTGCCAGGTCACGTGGGCGCAGCACTGGCGGTAGAAGGGATGATGGGCTAGGGCATCCAGGAGATCGGACGGGTAGAGCGGCATGTGCATCGCGGAGTGGTCCGGCCAGATGTTGAGAATCGAACGCCGGATTATATCGTTCTTCTCCACCGTATGGCAAGAGCGGTACTCAGCGTAGATGAACGCTGAGGGGCACCTTTGCAGCGGAATGAACGCGGCTGTGATGTAGTCCAAGGACTTTACAGCGGCATCCGCCTTACGAGTATCTCCCGTGGTTTTATGGAGAGCCATTGTCGTATAAAGGTGGAGGAACGACGGAATTCCGTGCGTATTCTGGCGCAAGTTCGGGTGCCGGCCGCAGGGTCGTCTTGCCACGGCGTTCACTTGATCCCGTCCGTTCGGGTCCGCGGGCAATAGCCAGGAGAGCTCTGGTGGGTGCAGGAGAACGCACTTGCCGCAGAACAGCGGCATCTTCCGGAAGTCCCTGCCACCCCTGACCTGCAGTCGGTCGCGGTCGTCTCTCTCGAGGCCCAGAAGCAGCTGCCGCAGCGCGGCCGACTGCGGAGGGAGGTTGAGGCTGGCCCTACCGAGCTTGAAGAGCATCGTCTTGTTGCAAAGGGCCATGGCCGCGCGCTCCGCCGGGCCCAGGTGGTCTAGGATGCTTAGCAGAATCTCCGTGGGCACGCCGTCGAGGTTCAGGATGTCGGCCTTTCGGGTCTGTATGCCGGGTTGAAGTTCTCGGGTCTGTGTGACAAGCTTTCTGGACAGACTAGACGGCAAAACCCTCCGCACGATCTTCGCTAGCATACCGGAAGACGGCTTTTCTACTTTTGTTTTCCGACCCAATGTTGTGACTGTTTACATTTAAAGCCTTGAATTTGTTGTATGAAGGTCGCAGGAAATCAGTCCGTGTAAGCTGCCTCGTGGTATTGGAAAGGTATCGAGGAGAAAGGTAGGTATCGAGATGGATGATATTCAGCGGTAGACGTCCGTGGACTATAGAAGTGGAAAATATCTATGTGAAAGATTTATAAATTCTTCTATTTGGCCAGAAGAAAAGCTTGCGTGCACTTGTATGAGCAGAAAGGTTCTTCTATGTCCAAAAGGTCCTCGCAAAAGACGTATAGGCAGTGTCAAGCCATAGCCGGAGATACCTTCTGAGCGGGCAAAGTTTGCCCTTCCAACCCAAAAGATTGCTTCGGCCGTGACAAGAATTCGCTTTACGTACAATCTGCCTAAGAATCCATCGATTTTCTTGGAAGTTGTGCAGGTCGTCACGCCTGGGATGGCTACCAGAAGTCTGCCCGACGACCAGCAAGAGGGCGTGTCTTCAGCAGGCTGGTGGGATGTAAAGAATCTTTACAGTTCCCATGGAAACTAATGAGAGACTGCAATATGCAAGAAGTATCAATATAAGATGCCTCGGATTTCAACATGCTCGCAAAGCTTGTGCCAGTGTCCCATGGACTTCTCAATCTCTCAAGATAGCGAACGAGGATGCGAGAAGGTACACGGTGGCTCGCTTGTGGCTTTATTCCGCAACTTAAATCAACGTGGAAGGCAAAGTTTAAAATCCTCAATGCATCTTTTCTTCCAAAAGTCTTTTCCAGGACGTCAGCCACGACCAAAATTAGTCTCTCCTGTTGAACATGTCACATGATGGTTTCTTGCTAGTATCTTCGTACTATGTAAGTTGTGTTGTAGACTTTAAGTGCCAGGTTCTCATATGAATAAAGCAACTCTATTATTAACATCGTCAAAAAGAACCGGCTATTCTCATCTCGGTGGGTGAATAGGATGAACATAACAACTCGTAGGCCGCCGAATCTGGGCGTCAGTCGAGCCGTACCCGCTCAAACGAGACTCTAGCCTGGGAAACTCGAAACTCAAGACCAACATGGCAACCATGAACTTCAACTCCATCAGCGCAATCTTCCTCCCGAAGCAGCCTCTCGCTCCCGTGGAGAACGGCAGAGACGGCCCCGCGATAGCGTCGTAAGTGCCGTCGGCCCGCAGCCACCTCTCCGGCGCGAATTGCTGGAGTGAGGCAA
The DNA here is from genome assembly GCA_014235945.1 of Colletotrichum plurivorum. Classification (NCBI taxonomy): domain Eukaryota; kingdom Fungi; phylum Ascomycota; class Sordariomycetes; order Glomerellales; family Glomerellaceae; genus Colletotrichum; species Colletotrichum plurivorum. Next base: position 150,773 of record WIGO01000063.1, read on the forward strand.
CTCCCGTGTCCCAGTGCTTCTTCTTGATCCCTGAGCTGTAGCCCCTGCCGGAACTGGGCTGATCATAGGTGTCCTCGACGAGATGCGATGGACCACCGGTGACGAGCAGGATGGTGGTGCCGGCCGGTATGCGGTGGCCCATGAGATCACAGTCGGAAAGAGTCTCTCTGAAGGCCACCGGGCCGACGTACGAGACGCGGAGGACCTCGGAGACGAACGCTTCCAGGTACGGCACATCGGCAGCCACAATATCCGCTACTCCTGGAATCTTAACGTCCGTCATTGCGGGGAACGCAAAGCGAAGGGCGGCCCTGAGCCGCGCCTGGATGTCCTGGTTGTCTGTGAGGTGCTTCAGAGCCCAACCGACGGCCGCGCTTGTTGTCTCGTGTCCGAAGACCAGAAACTGGAGGAGCTCGTCCTTCAGAGCGCCTATGTCGTTTTCCAGGGCTTGGCCTGCGGACAACAAGTTGGCGTGGCGCTTCAGGACCTCAGACAGCCCCGACGGCCCCTCGTTTCTTGCCAACGCGAGATCAGCGCGAGTTTCGTCTATCTGCGAATAGAGAACATCGTCCACGACGCACTGGGAGTTTTTGAAGAAGGAGAGGTGGCCAATGAGCCACTGGGAGAGGCGCGGGTAGATGCTGGTCATGGTCCAGTTGAGCGTCCACAGCAGATTTTCTACCGAGTGTACAAACGTTTCTGCGCCCTGGAAGATGGGCTGAGAGGCACTATGGTGATAGGGATCAATCTTTTGGATTTCTCGCTGGACCATGCCGAGGTTGGAGTTCATGGCGGTCCCCCAGATGGCGTCCAAGGCTGTGAACCGCAGGTCTTCCGTGGCCTCGAAAGGCTTCCCGCCACTGCACTCAGACTTGAGCCTCCACAGCTCTATCAGCCGTGAGATGGACTCGTGGAACCTGGGCGCAGCGACCTCACGAAGGAAGCCCGGCGACAGCAGCACACTCCACAACCTCCGCTGCGCCTTGAGCTTCTCATCCGTGGCCATGCTGAACGTGGCCCGGGGCATGACGAAGTCGAGCAGATCATAGATCAGCGACGCCCTGTCCATTTCGCCGAGCCTGCGCATCGCGACATCCTCGATCTCGGCAAGGTCGGAGAGGATCAGCGTGGGCCGGGTCCACGAGAAGGATGGCAGGAAGACCTGCGCGACGGGCGAGCGGAGGTCGAGGCACTCGCGCGAGAACCAGCTGAAGGACTCGCCGCTGAAGAACCAGTAGAAGCCCAGGGAGGCGAGGTGCCCGCCGGGCGCACAGCGCCAGCCCCGCTTGTGAGGGACGCCGGGGATCGGACGTGGGACGGTGAGGCTGACGAGGAGGAGGTAGAGTAAGACGCCGGCAGCGACGGCGAGGGCTGTGGTGGTGGTGATGGCGTACATCGTCGTTGGGGGCCGAGTGCCCAAATCGGTGCGCTGGCGGCGAAGTGGACGAATGTGGTTGATCGAGATGGAGGCCTGCGTGTAAGACGGGTTCCGAAATCAGGATAAGATTATTACACGAGCAAGCCGGGTTCCAAGTTTGTGGGCGAGAACCCCCCCAAATGGAGTGTTTCTGAAGCTGGGGATTGGAGGGTTCGGATAACTTGAAGGGGCGCAACCTTTTCCACACTTTTAAGACGAGATCTTGACTCGGACTATTGCCCCTCAAGAGACGCTAAAACCCCGAGGATCAAATCCGTCAACAGGCAACCTCTCGTAGGGTCGCATAGGGGTTTTTGCGCTGTCAAAGACGCCTCCAAGAATAAGCGCTGTCGAAGACCCTGTAAGCGCTTGTCTTGGTTTCGACAAGCTTTGGCTGTACGTCAACGGAGTTGATTGGGCCCTTGCAATCTCACCACCCACCCTCCTTCGCTGGGGGAGCGGACCAGATCGATGGATTTGGAACCCTGAATGCGAAAAGCCGAAGGAGCACTATCGTTCTGCGCCTCGGTCCCGCATGGTGGTCGGGTGCCGTGCATCCCGTCGAAAACACAGTCAGACGTCAGTCGGTCCAAGGCTTAGGTAGGCCAACGGGGTTGTGGAGGTCTTCGTCGTCGCATTCGCTGAACGGCTAACCATCGATCCCCCCACAATGTGACCCTCGACGGATCGGCATGACGTGAGAACTTATCAGAGTTAGTGAAATCGGGTTCTGCGTTGGTGACTTCATTTCTCGCGATTCTTGTGTTCGTTGCTTCGGCCAATGGTTTGCCGGCGAGAAACGGAACGACTTCGTCTGCGCACGCACGACCTAACTAGGTGGTGTTGGAGCCAGCCAGTACAGCTCCACAACAGCTTCATCAGTCAGCGCCGATGGTTTAGTGGTAAAATTCTCCGTTGCCATCGAGCAGCGTCGGGGAGCCGGGGGTTCGATTCCCCCTCGGCGCAACTATTTTGATGATTTGACCTGAGATCATTGTTTTTGATGTTTGTAAACACCGTCGCTAGCAACAGCGCTATTTTTGGACGAACTTTTGGAGATAGAGAAAAGCTTAAACCGTCAAGGGTTGTTAATATTAATACAAACTTAGACTTGAACACTAATAACGGATTGATAATACGGCAAACCCCAGAGTTGCCGAAGTGAGGGGAATTCATCCGAGGGTTTTTGGTCATTTGTTTTGAGAATTTTAGACACTCCTGCTACAGTCTCGCTATGGAATCTCCCACCAAAAGATGCTTCTGTATCTTCCCAGACCCCGTCTTTGGCAAATCGCTCACAAGCACGGTTCCCTTCGGAATCTTATACCTCGCAATCAGCGCCTGGCAGTGACTGACCAGCTCGCGGTGCGTAAGCCGTGACCCGGGCGCCGCCACGACAAAGGCGCGACCAGCTTCGCCCCACCGCTCGTCCGGCACCCCGATGACGGCAGCCTCCAGGACCTCCGGATGCTCGGCCAGCGCGGCCTCAACCTCGGCCGGATACACGTTCTCGCCGCCCGAGATGAACATGTGCTTGCGCCGGTCGATGAGGAAGATGAAGCCGTCCTCATCGACCCGCCCGATGTCTCCCGTTCGGAACCAGCCGTCCACGGTGAAGGCGGCCGCATCTTCTTCGGGGTTGTTCCAGTAGCCCGGGGTGATGCTAGGCCCGGAGACGAGAATCTCACCCGGCTCGCCGACCGGTGCGGGAAGTCCCGCGGCATCGACGACGCGGATGGAAGTCAGAGGAGCCGGCGGACCTACGGACCCGGCCTTGCTGCGAATAAGCTCTGCACAGACTGGCATGCCTGACACAGTGCCCGCCTCAGTCGATCCGTACCCATTGACAACGAGGACGCCCCTGTCGAGCCACCACCGCGTCCTGGCCGGCGGGTTCGGCGCCCCGCCGGTGAAGAGGGCCTTGAGGGTCGTCCACGCGGCCGGGTCAAAGTTGGGCGCGCGGACGAGGGCCTCGGTCATCTGGGGCACGCAGAAGTAGTGCGTGACGGCCAGCTCCCGGTCGGCCAGCCGCGAGTTGGTCGCCTCGGGGCTGAACCGTGGCGAGACGATGACAGTGCCGCCGCGGGTCAAGGGCGACCAGACATGGATAACAAGGCCCATGAAGTGGAACATGGGCCCGTCGCAGAGGAAGACGCACCCGGTGTCGGCCTCGGTGATGATGCCGAAGCTGAGCGTGGCGGCCATCATGGACGCCGTCGTCAGGATGACGCCCTTGGGCGCGCCTGAGGTTCCCGAGGTGTATAGCAGGACGCAGGCCTCCTGCGCGGGCCTCGCTTGGAGAATGGGGCCGGGCTCCGCGGCATCGGCGGCGGCGCAGAAGCTGGCGAAGCCGACGTGGCGACAGCCTGGGGGGAGCAGGAGGTCGTCTTCGCCTTCGCCCTCGACCTGCGAGGGGTCGAGCATGTCCGTCAGGACGATGGACGGCTCGCAGTCTGCAAGTACCTTGGCTAGTTCGGACCGGGTCAGACGCCAGTTCAGGGGTACGTGGATGGCGCCGAGACGCATCAGGGCCTGCAGCAGGATGATCTGATGAACACTGTTGGCCGCGAGAGTGGCGACCCTGTCACCGGCGCGGACGGCATGTGCGGCCAGAACGGTGGTCGCGCGCTGCACATCGGAGTCGAGTTCCTGATATGTCCATCTGCGGTTGGTCGCGAGGTCGATGCAGGCGAGGCCGTCCGGCCGTAAGCGTGCATGTAGCTGCACCGGGTCGAGGGCAAAGGAACCAGCCATGGTTGTTGGAGTACTAGGTATGTCTGATTGTGGGGATGGGTTTTCTGACAAGAAAAGAGGATAGAGAGAGAAGAAGATATTGGTGATGATCTGTGATGTTGAAGTTGTTGAAGAAGATTCAAGAATTCGCCTCGGTGAGAGGTTCTCGGATCATCGATCCGGTCTGCGTGCTTGGTTGGATGAAGTCGATCGGCAACTACCCGAGTCTTGGGGTGACGTGATTATCTGATTCCGGAAAGGGTTGTATGATACTCCGATTTCGGTGTCGTGTAAGACGGAGGGAGGGCTTCACAAGAAGGAGGAGTCTCGTGAGGATCCTCTTAGACAACTGGAATTCAAATACTCCATCGACGGAGCCAGCCACTGTAACCCCCCTCGCCACGTTTGCGAGAAGCATCGGCGAAGTTGCCGTTTCCGTTCTCATCATCTCGTGAAAGACGAGTTGCGCCAATTTGCTAAAAAGAACACGCAGGCAGAAAACGACCTGCAGGCAGTATGCAACCATTTCGGGAAGCGGAGTCGCGGGGAGACTCGCCAACGCCGGCCTGCATTGCATGCTCGCATCTCGGTGTGTGTGTGGAGAATCAGAAACAAACAGTCAGACAACCACCCAGCCCCCACCGCCCAGTATTAGTGCTGCGCCGTGAGACTATGTTTATGATCCTGCGCAATCCTTAACGACCTGTGTCTTGCAGCTGCGAAGCTAAACGACACGCATGTATGCCCGCCCCTCTTTGGGTAAAGTCTTCAACCCCGCCCACCCGGAGCCTACTCACACACGCACTGCCAACGAAAATTCTGCACAATCAAGAGGCCTCGGCGAGCATGAAGTATTGGAAGGCTTGCTAGGCCGAGGAGGGGCTGGGTAGCCGAACGGGACCAGAGGCACGCGATGTCCGGGTCTCACCTAAGAATGGACGAAGCCCGACGCTCTTTGGACCGATGTCGTCGGAATCATTGGCTGAAATGCGCGTTCCTGCTGCGCCCCGGCGTCAGATTTCTGTTCTGGAAAGGGTGGGTTGCCTGGCTTGACGTGCATATCTGATATACACATGTATCGTCAGACCTGAAGGATGCTTCATGGACGCGCACTTTCAGCCTAGAAGGAGCTGATCGTGGGACCTTGAAGCGGAGTTCCGGTGACAGTGACGCATACGGGGCAGCCAGCCTGTGTCTCCTATGGCTTGGAATGTGTAATTGGCTGTAATCCATGGTACCAGGCTTTCATGAGATTATAGAGTCTGGGCATTCGCCAGTGACCGAGGCAGACTGGTGTTGCGCTGTATGTAGGCGGTCTCAAACATGTGAGATAGTCTATATACCGAGTGTTGACGCCCATAACTCTTTGACTGTGTACTCTACTTGCTACTATCACTTGGACTCAACAGACTTCACACATCATACAAGGGTACGCGAAACAGCTGGCGGGAGCAACTTCATCATCATGGACACCCAATCCAGCAATCCAGTTAGTCATGAGACGCCCCAGTTCGAGCCCATCGCCATCATCGGCATGGGCATGCGGCTACCCGGCAGAGTCCACAACGCCGCAGACTACTGGGACCTCCTTGTCAACGGTAAGAGCGGACGCTGCAGAGTGCCCAAGTCGCGCTACAATGTCGACGCCTGGTACGGCCCCGGTAGGATCGGCCACGTCCCGACCAAGGAGGGCTACTTCCTCGAGGAGCTCGACCTCGCCCGCGTCGACCCCAGCTTCTGGTCCTTCACGAGGCAGGAGGCCGAGCTGATGGACCCGCGGCAGCGGCTGTTCCTCGAGGTCGCCTACGAGGCGCTGCAGACGGCCGGCGAGACGTCTTTCCGCGGTCGCGACGTCGGCGTCTACGTCGGCACCATGGGCGAGGACTGGAGCCAGCTCGACACGCACGACGAGCAGAACCTGAACCAGGTCCGGCCGGACGTGTACGGCGACTACATCATCGCCAACAGGGCGTCGTACGAGCTTGACTTGACAGGGCCGAGGTAAGACCTACATTCATCTCGGATTCGAGTTGCACTGACGCAGATATTCCCAGTATCATGGTCCGCACAGCTTGCTCCGCATCGCTGGTCGCACTGCATATGGCCTGCCAGGGCCTGCAGGGAGGCGACTGCACGTCTGCCCTGGTCGGCGGCGTCAACCTCATCCTCAACCCGAGGGACACTGCTGCTATGCAGCAGCAGGGCGTGCTGTCGCCGACCGCGGAGTGTAGGACCTTCGACGCCGGGGCGGACGGGTTCGCCCGCGGCGAGGGGATTTCTGCTATCTACATCAAGAAGCTGTCTGATGCTGTCCGAGACGGCGATACCATCCGTGCCGTCATTCGGTCCACATGCGTGTCCGGCAACGGGCGGACCCCCGGTCTTACGACGCCGAGCCCCCGAAGTCATGAGAAGTTGATGCGAAGAGGGCACGAAATTGCTGGCATTAAAGACTTGTCGAAGACAGCCATGGTTGAGTGCCACGGCACTGGCACTGTGGTAAGTCCAGTCGCGTCGAGTCATCAAGCCCCTTGATTTGACAAGTATCTTCGGCTAACCAGACATGGTCAGGTTGGCGATCCCCTTGAAGTCAGCGCCATTGCCAATATCTGGGGAGACCACGGCATCTATATCGGATCTGTAGGTTCAATCAATGCCACCTGCTAGTTGTTTTCTAACCTCCGTTCAGGTAAAGCCAAACATTGGCCACGGCGAGGGTGCCTCAGGTCTGTCGAGTGTCATCAAGATGGTTCTTGCATTGGAGAACTCCACGATACCTCCAAATATCAACTTTGAAACACCGAACCCCAAAAGTCTGTTTCCCAAACAAGAGTGTTCACTTATAGCTTTAATTGCTGACATATTGCAGTTCCATGGGAGGAGGCGAAGCTAAAGGTACCGACCAAGCCACTTCCCTGGCCCGCAGATAGACACGAGAGAGTCTCGGTAAACAGCTTTGGTATCGGTGGCTCCAACGCTCATGCAAGTCAAGTCTCTAAGCCTTTAACTTGTAAACGCTTCTGACGTTATTTTAGGTCCTCCTAGAGTCGGCTGCATGCTTTGGGGGATCTCCCACCAAACATGGACAAGATCAGAAGCCTCCTTCTCCTTCTCAAAGGCTTTTGGTATTTTCGGCAAGGCATTCCGATTCTGTAAAGGCCTCCGCAGATGCTGTCGAAGAGTATCTTAATGCACGTCCCGAGAAGCTGAATGACATCGCTTACACTTTAGGCGTGCGACGAGAGGCACACAACTACCGGTCCTACAGTGTCATTGATGACGACAACAGGTCGGTCCAGCTGTCGCAGATTCAAAGATCTGTCAATGCGCCAAAGGCCTTGATATGGGTTTTCACCGGCCAGGGCGCCCAATATGCGCAGATGGGTAAAGAGCTATTAGAGCAGGAGCCATTGTTTCAGAGAAGAATCAGCGAGCTTGATGACGTGCTGGCAGCCCTTCCAAACCCTCCGCCGTGGAAACTAAAAGGTAAGGCTCTCCCGCAAGGTTGCATCAGCTTGATCCCTAATACCGCACTCATACAGACCTTTTACTTGCTCCAAAACAACAAAGCCGCCTTGCTGAAGCTGAGCTCTCTCAACCGTGTCTCATCGCCATCCAAGTCGCCCTCGTGGACCTGCTCCGCTCATGGGGCGTCAGTCCAACGGCCGTTGTCGGCCACTCTTCGGGAGAGACTGCTGCCGGTTATGCAAGCGGTGCAATCACTGCGGAGGACGCGATCCGAATCGCGTACCACCGGGGCCAGATCACGCGTCTGATAAAGACCGCCCACAAGGGATCTATGGCTGCGGTCGGCCTCGGCCGAGATCAGATCGAGCGCTTCCTCAAACCGGGGGTCATCATCGGCTGCGAGAACTCGCCGTCGAATGTCACTCTATCTGGCGATGCGGATGTGCTGGAGACCGTGATGCAGGACATCAGGATGGGGTACCCAGACACACTCGTGCGCAGCCTGCGTGTTGAGTGTGGCTATCACTCTCGTGAGTAGCATTGACGCCGTTCAAGGAGATCAAGACTAACTCGAGTTTTTTTAGACCACATGCAAGCAGCGGCAGCGGATTTGACTTCTCGACTGGAAGGACTCTTCCAGCCCAAAAAGCCAACAATTCCGTTCTACTCATCAGTGACCGGGGAACTCCTCACGGACATGTCACCTTCGTACTGGGTCAAGAACGTCGTCTCGCCCGTACTGTTCAACACTGCCGTCCAGTCTCTCTTGGATGACTACGCCTCCCCAACATTCATCGAACTAGGTCCACATTCGGCTCTGGCCGGGCCAACGAGGCAGATCCTGAAGTCGAGAAACAGAAATGCCGCATACATCCCCACTCTGATTCGCAATGAAGATCCCGTCTCTTCCGTCCTGAAGACAGCAGGCGAGCTGTGGGCTGTCGGCGTCGACATCGACCTCGGCGCCGTGATACCGCACGGGGAACTTCTCACAGATCTCCCGACATATCAATGGCACTACGATGGGGAGTACTGGCTCGAGACTAGATTATCTCGTTGCTGGCGACTCCGCGAGTTTGATCACCACGAAATTCTCGGGACGAGACTAGCACAAACCTCTGACCTCTGTCCGGTGTGGAGATGCAATCTCCGTGTTGAGGATGTTCCCTGGCTCCGGGACCACGTCGTGCTCGGAGAGACAGTGTTTCCCGCCGCCGGGTTTGTCACCATGATCGGCGAGGCCGTCAGGCAGCTCACGGCGTCTGTCGACTACACTGTGAGACACGTGCGTCTTTCTTCCGCGTTGGTGCTCACCGACCGGCCGGTTGAGATCGTGACAAGCCTGTATCCGTCACAAACTATGTCCTCGCCGGGATCGAGCTGCTACAACTTTTCGATATCCTCTCTATCCCACGGCAGCAAAGTCTGGGTCGAGCACACTACTGGAGAATGCAGAGGCGGTGCGCAACAGAAGCAGACAGTCCCCGAATTCGCGTCTCTTCCCCGGAAGGTTTCTCCGTCCTCATTTTACCGCACCTGGAAGAGGTTCGGTCTGGGCTATGGCAAGCGTTTCCGCAATATCGCCGAGGCGAGCTCGCACGTCTCCCGCCCAGAGGCGGTGGCAACTTTGGAGACCCAGCTGTCGGCCTACGAGAAGGCTTCGTATCCCATGCACCCGACCATGCTCGACTGCAGCCTGCACTTCGGCATGATCCCAGCCTGCATCGGCCTCGAAAGGAACTTCAACCAGATCGCCGTTCCGACGTACATCGAAGAACTCTACGTCGGCAAGTCAGCTGAGCAGATTCAACTACGGGGAACAACCGACCTCTCAAATTCTTCCCAAAAGATGGACATCACCGGAGCATGCGGCGGACAAGTCGTCCTCGAGGTCCGCGGTCTAGAAGTCAGCGTCATCGACACCCCGGCGGTGCCCGGCGACGACGATCCCCAGGCCGGAGGTGTCCTCGATTGGAAGCCCGACGTAGACTTCCTGGACCCCACGCAGGTGCTCGGACGGCGCGACTTCGGGGCCTGCACGGGCTTCCTTGACAAGCTGGTCTTGGCCTGCATCGTCGAGTCGAGGGCCCGGCTGCAGTTTCTGCCCGCGACGCGGCCCCATCTCGTCGAATTCAAGAGTTGGCTTGACGTAAGTTACAGGCAGGCCCTGACCGGGGAATACTCTGAAGTCCTCACGGCTTTTGAGGTTGCGACAATGAGCTCGACGCTCCGGCAGGCGCTCGTCGTCGACATCCTACAGGCTTGCCAGGGAACTGCTGCCGAGAAGCTGGCGTTGGAGGTATACCATTCTTACGAGAGTTGCGCCGAATGGTTTACTTCAGAACGCGGATCGACCTTGATCCAGTATCCCGCCAACGTCCTGGCGGAAAGTCAAGACTTCCTTGACGACGTTGACATCGGCAGTTTCGTGAGTCTCTTGGGGTACAAGAGGTTCGAGATGAGAGTCTTGCACGTCGGGACGGCATCGGAAGAAGGCGTCAAGAGGTTGATATCGATGTTGTCGCCTCCCGAGTACAGCCATAAGTTGTACAGCACTATGGTCTTCACCGGAAACGCGGCTGAGCCCAACGCTGGGATGAAAGAGGTCTTTGACGGGTTTCCCGCAGTTGGTTACAGACAACTGGACATTGAGACCGATCCAACACTCCAGGGACTCAGACCCGAGTCTTTCGATCTAGTTCTCAGGTTCGATACGACCTTGTCACAAACTTCGACCGCTGCGATGGAGAACATGAGAAAGCTCCTCAAACCCACCGGCGACTTGGTTCTTCGGCAGCCGAACCCCTCATCCAAAGCCCTTCGCTACATCTTCGGCCTTCACGCGGAATCTGACGCTCAGGTTGACAACTCGCTGCAACAGAAGATACGCGAAACCTTGACTTCAGCTGGTTTCGATGGTTCCGCGGCGACCACGTTCTCAGGGGAGCACAGCACACTCACCATCGCGACCCCGTTCCAGGATAACAGTAAGCCCAACAGAGCGAGTATCGTCTGCCAAAATCCGAATCATGAGGTGGTGCAGGGAGCCACGAGAGCGCTGCTCTCACGAGGTGTTGATCTGGACTTCTTCGAAGTCGGCCAGGAGCTCCCACGCGGCCAGCCCGTCTTGTGTCTCTTGGATCTCGAAGGCCCATTTCTCATCAACATGGCGAGTGAGCAGTGGGAAAACCTCAAGAGGACAATATTCTCTGCCCAAGACGAGAAGTTCGTGTGGGTCACCGGTGCATCCCAGATCGCCTGCAGCAATCCGGACTACTCTCTGGTGCTGGGTGCTGCGCGCAGTCTCCGTCGTGAGCTCTCCATGGACCTCATGACCCTGGAACTGGAGAAGTTTGACGCGAATGGCTGGGCCGCTATGGTCTCTGTCTTTGAGTCTTTGGGCCAGCGGTCTGTAAGAGGCGAAATCGACCCCGATTCCGAGTACGCGTACTCCCGCGGGTCGCTCCACGTCTGCCGATTTCATCCGACGCGCGTCTACGATCAGCTGCGCGAAGCTTGCGAGGACTCCCCAAAGAGCCTGAAAATTGCAAACCCGGGTGACTTACAGGCTACAAACTGGGAAGATGTGGAGAACGTCCCGGTACAGGGAGATCTCGTGGAAGTCGAAGTCAAAGCGGTCGGACTTCACGCCCGGGTCAGTGATTCCTCCAGCAGCTGCCTTGGCCGCGAGGGTAGTGGTATCGTGAGAAGAGTTGGGCCTGAAGCCTGCCGAGTACGACCTGGTGACCGAGTCGCCTTTACTTCCGAAAGCAGCTTTTCGACTTCGGTTATCCTGAACGAGGCCATGTGTGCAAGATTTCCGGAGACGATGAGCAACGAGGAGGCTGCTACAACTCCGTACTCGTACGGCACGGCGGTTCATGCGCTGATGGAACGTGGAAACCTACGAAAGGGCCAGGTAAGCTCTCCAACGAGAACTAAACATCGAGACTTCCGGCTGATGCAACTTTTAGTCTATCCTGGTTCATGCGGCTTGTGGCTCCGTGGGCCTTGCTGCACTACAACTGGCTCGAACAATTGGTGCCGAGGTAATGGTTGCGTTCAAAATGGTTGAGGTTCTGCGCTGACGCAAAATCTTCCAGATCTTTTGCACAGTTGAGACGCAAGAGCAGCAAGACTACTTGATATCGACATACGAGTTGACGAAAGACCGAGTGTTCGGCCTTCACGACGTCTTCCTGCTATCCAAGATCCACAGGCTGACAGGCGGCCGAGGTGTTGATGTCGTCTTCGATGCTGTCTCGGAAAATTCGCTGCAGACATCTTGGGACTGTCTAGCGCCATTCGGGTCTCTTATTCGAGTCGGAAAGACCGATCATACAGACTCGTCGTTTTACTTGAAGCACCTAAACCGCAACCGGACTCTTGTGAATTTGGACCTAGACGAACTGAGGACACAGAAACCATCGGAATGTACCCGGTAAGTACTGATAACTCTAATTTCAAATTTGACAAACTGGTTGCTTTCTACCTTTTGTCTTGAATTGTCGACTAACTTTGGCGTCCGGCGCGGCCAGACTTCTGGAGCAAGCTTTCTTGTTTCGCCGGCTTAGTCTCAACGAATCACCACAACCAATCACCACATTTGAAGCGTCAAATCACATCGAAGCTTTCCACTTCATGCAGAAGCGACAACACATCGGCCACGTTGTCGTAACGCTACCTGAGAATAGTTCTGACATCTCAGCGCTGCCTCGGAAGCCTAGGATGAATCTCCGTCCGGACAAAACTTACGTTTTTGTCGGCGGCCTCGGGGGGTTGGGTCAAGCGATCGCGAGATTCCTCGCAGAGAACGGGGCCCGCAACATCATCTTCTTTTCGCGATCCGCCGAGAAGGTCGCAGACTGCCATCCTGAGTACTTTGAAGAGCTTCGGGCTCTCGGCTGCACCGTTCACGCGGTCTCGGGCAGCATCAACGAGATGACGGATGTCGTGAACATGATCAACTCGACGAACACGCCAATTGCTGGAGTCTTACAAGCCGCCATGGTCCTACAGGTACGAGACCCTCCTCAAATGTTCCTCGAAATTGGGCTAATTAAGAACCCAGGATGTTGGCATTGCCGATATGACTTTTGATCAATGGCAGACAGCGGTCAATCCAAAAGTCCGAGGCACGTGGAACCTCCACAATGCCCTCCAGTCACAGAGCGAGCCGCTTGACTTCTTCTTTCTCTTCAGCTCCCTCTCTGGGCTCGGAGGCCAAATAGGTCAGGCCAACTACGCCGCAGGAAACGCCTTCCTGGATGCTTTCGTACAGTTTCGCCATTCACAGGGGCTAGCGTGCTCCGTTCTCGACATCGGCATAATGGAAGACATCGGCGTCCTCGCGAGAGAAACGGACCGTTTGGAGGCTCTGCGCGCGACTTCCCAGCATTGTCTCCATGAGCAGGACCTGCTCGATGCGCTGGAACTGATGATTAGGCGGTCCCGCCCATCCTCGTTGTCGCACGATAGCGCGCCGCATAACATTTTGGCAGGATACGCGAACCCCAGCCAGGTCGGCATCGGCATGCGGTCGTCCTCTACAAAAGTGACGGGCTGGCATAAGGATCCACGAACAGGTTTCATGAAGGGCGCGACGTCGCCGGACGTGGTCGACCTCGACCCCAACAGTACAACGGACGGTGGACAACAGCAGTCCCTGAGGGATTTCCTCCGCGCCTGCGGCTCCAGCCCCGAGCAGCTGGCCTCGGACGACGCGAAAGCTTATCTCGCGAGGGAAATCGCCGGGGCGCTGCGGGGTTTCACAATGCGCGAGGACGAGGAAGACGTGGATTTGTCAGTCCCGCTGCAGACGGACTCGCTGGTCACGGTCGAGCTACGGAACTGGCTGCGCCGGACGATGGGCGTGTCGTTCACTGTCATGGAGCTGCGGGCCGCGGAGAGCATCTTCGCGCTGGGGGAGGCTGCGGCGGCGAAGCTCTCCGCGGTAGAGTAAGATGGGATAGGTGGCCAAGGCGGGCTTTTGGTCCTGTCTTTGGAAGTCTAACTTTCGACTTTTGAGCATCTTCGATCACAATTCACGTGTAGCGAGGTTTTCTTTCCCATCATTGAGAGACTCCAAAAATGAATGAGATCATTGCCGAGAAAGGTATTGGGGAATCTCCAACTGCCAGCCTGTCGCCGACCCCCTCCCGGAGCCGGAGGGTTCACTCGCATGAACGAGTTCTGAAATCCCATCTATCGACACGCGTTTAAGAACGGCTAAGTTTATGGTAGGTCGAGTTTGGGGCTAGAACGTCCTCTTTCGACTGTCGAGCCGCTTTGACGCGCACCATGTCAAACTAAAGCCGTTTAGCCTCAAAGAACCGAGCGTATGAGAGACGGGATTCGCGAGGCTGATTGAGTTCTGGGAGCCTTATTGAGAAAGTCAAGGTTCGTGCTAGGGAAACGCTATTTCATCTAGACTTTACGAAGAGGGGGGAGAGGAAGCAGATCGTAAGATGTCATCTGGGAATTGGTAGCTGAGTCTGATGGGAGATGGGAAAGCATAACCTTCCTGCGCGCACGGGTCGATCCCCTAATCCCTGAACCCCGAACCCCTATGAAAGTGACCGACCCTTGTTGTTGTGAAGTATGACGTGCATGCGGGAGATCGATCACCTTGATTAGTTGCAGTGAGAGCTGTGTGGGTGCAGCGAGTCTACAAGCGTGATGCGTAAAGATGTGGCCAGCGTAAAAAACGCGCAAGAGCACTTCGACACATGCGCTCAGTGTAAACGATAACGAGCCGAGCCACTAAGTCTGATAGAATTAGCCGTGGTCTTCACGAGTTTCTTCTCCTAGCGCCGTAGTTAAAAACTACCACGGCGATCTTCCGAAATCCTGTTTCTACACCAAACGACGCCAAAGCTTCCTGCCGAACAGCTGAGGGAGTTCAGGATGCCCCATGAAATCATGAAACCGGACTGCCGGGGGTTCGACGCGCGGAGGAGGTGTTGGGATTTTCCGGGTTCACGCGCGTGTTTCTTTGGTTTGCGCCAAAGGCTAAAGTTTCCGAGAGTGTCGAGAGCACAGGGCAGTCCGATTGGGAGACGACGATGGAGCAATGAGAGGCGAGGAGGTAGACAAATCGAGTATTGTTTTCTTGGCTTGGTGGAAGGTTTTGGCCAGGTTGGATGGACTATAATAAGCCCTCGTGATTCTCCCCTCAATCGTGGTGGACGACATCTCATCTTTCATCATCATCTTTCATCATCATCTTGCAGCCTTTTCACGACTAGCTCCATATAATCATAATGGTCTCCGCCAAGTTCGCCATTGCCAGCATCGCTGCTGTCTACGCCGTTGCAGTCGCCGCTGCTCCGGTTGAGGACGCCACTGGCTCCGTTCTGGTCGCCCGGGCGGAGGTGTCTGTCTTCATGTGTGAAGACAAGGACTTCAGGGGCCGCTGCCAGAGCGAGATCGCCGAGACTGGCAGATGCTGTATGAAAGCTCCTTCCCCCTTTGCGCCCACCTGACCCCGTCGTGATGAACGAGACTGTGGCTTACACGAGATGTCAGACGACGTCCGGGGCGAGTTCATTGACCGCATCAGCTCCATCCGCAACAACGACAGGAACGACAACACCTGCACCTGGTACCGGTCAGTCTCTGCAGCAATTATCCCTCAGCCACTGCAGAGGACTTTTAACCACTAACTAATGTCGATAGCGAGCGCGCGTGCCGTGGTGAGAGCTACCGCAACCAGGACGACAAGAACCTCGGCGACGGCAATGGCCGTTTCAACGACGCCATCCGCAGCTACGAGTGCAGGAGGAAGTAATGGACGTCCCTGTCTTGCGTTCTTCTGGTTTTGCACCAGGTTGGCTATCTTGTCGCCAGTGGAACGCCCAGAAGTCAGAATACCAGTCAACTAGGTTTTGAAACAATCGCTTGGGCAACGTAATGCTTGGATGGGTAATAGTGGAAGATACTGCCCTAGTACCAGAATAGTTTGTAGTTATTATAAGATAAGTTCGCCTCGGCTCGCTTATAACGTAGAGATTGTTCCACTATGTTAATGGCAATACGTTCGTGTTCGTGCAGCGGATCTTTTCTGTGTCTTCGATCTTATTCGTCCCTCGAGTAGCACATTTTAGCAGCATTGTTGACATGTCTCTTTTGCTTCCTCCTCTCGAACATCCAGAACTTGCTTGTCAGCCTCCAAACACGCCATTCCAATACTTGCGAGTCTGCCTTGAAAGATAATGGCAGGCGTCAAGAAATATAGCAAAGTACTCATCCGTATATTACGTCTAAACCAGACTCACAATGACTCGTGAAATCTCACATCATTTGACAAAGACTTGGCAGACTTGCGATGAACGGTGTGGCGGGAAATGAAATGAAGTGGTGAGCGTATGACTCGGCATCATACACACGCATGCAAGAATACGAAGCCCCGAAACTTGAAATCCCTCAAGATTTCCTCTGTTAACGACGCAAGGGTGATCTTGCCATTGCGTTCCCTGTGGCGTTCGCTACTTGAGTGTCGTTGGAAGAATCCAGCCCTTGATCTGTCTCAAGTAATGAGCAAGAACATGTGAACGGTAAGTCTGTTTTTAGCAATTAGCGGTAGAACCAAACCCTATCCATGTCGGTGAGATGCTCATATTTGTGTGGGAAACAAAAGACAGAGTCTAATATTGGATAGCCCGTCGATGAGATTTTCGGTCCTCGGCTGGTGTTATCCGCGGTTTTTGGTCGAGACAATGCTTAGATACGACGAAAAGCAAAGCAGATCAGGCGATGATGAAACGATTTACAACCTTCGGAGCATATTTCCGAGGAGAAAATGTGATTCGTCGAACGTTGGAGCGTGAGATTGATTCCCATCGTCTCACCGAGCCATGTGATAGCGAACCAGGCTTCCAGAAGTTCCACGTGGCAAGGGTGGTTTGTTGAAGCCCATCCTAAGTATAACTCCAACTCCTCAGATCAGCTTCCGATTGGCCCGGGAAATAGCGGTGGCTCTGAAATGTGATGTGCCCTGCAGTTGCATCGCCTCGCATCGTATTGCAACAGTCAGAGGCTCCAGACGTGGCGGCAGTGGCAGCAAAAGGGTCCTGATCATCCAAGGAACAGGTGGGGTAACAAGAACTCGAAGCAGGGTAAACAGCGCCGCAGCCCAAGATAAGGTCGAGAATGCGTGGGCCAGGCGGGTCTACGCCATGAGAGAAGAACGGAATTCCTCGCCGAAGAGTTTCCTTTCCTAGCTGGATAGGAAATCCCACGCGGCATCCCACATGTGGCGGGAACTTCTCATCCTTGTGAAAAGCCTTGACGATGTGGATCCCCGATGACGGCTTTTGGCGCTGGGCATCGAAATCACTGAGTCGGGCATGCAAAATTCAGCATCGCCGCACCTCGTTCAGCCCTACAGCATATCCAAATACGGAACTCCGAATACCAAGTGAGTAAAATGACCCCCATGCCAAGAAAAATAAGAGTTTTCCTTGTGCCGAGGTCGAGCAGTGAACTGGCCATGTCCCATGTCTAGACCGGGTCCAAAGCTTAGATAATCTCCATGTTTTCCCACAACTCCAGGACAAGGGGGAGATCATTGCGTAGGATTGGCGCGCAAACACTGAGGGCTGTGGAAACTCTGTGGAGCATCACGACAGAGACATCGCCTGAGGTGGGCGTCAAAGCCTGACGTGTGGCAAAATTTGCCCAACTGATAAGAATTTATTTGACATCACTGCAACCCTCGTGAAGCTCAGGGAGTAGGCAGTCACGATCTCCCATTTGCTGGACTTTCGTGTATTTCAAGGCTCGCTCATGTGCTTTGAGTACATCCTCAACCCTCACTGCTGACGTTCATCCTGACTTGACCTCTCCACATACAGAGGCTAAGTACACAAGATGACGCACGAGAAGAACTCTATCGACACCCACCGTCTCTCGGTAGACGCAGACGGCGGACCCATCGGCCGTCGCACCTCGGCGCTCGAGGAAGTCCCAACCTTCATACCGCCCGCTGGCTTCCCGGGCCTTCCTGTTACCCGTCGCCGAAGCACCGTCTCCCAGACATCAAGGGTCACTTTCCATCATGAGCCCCAAGAGGACATGGAAGAGCTTGTCCAGAGCCCCTCGGCCCTGAGCAAGCACCAATCGCGCGATAAACATGAATCGCAAGACAATGTCTTCGAACTTCCTGCTTTTCCTCGCGCAGCTAAAGCTGGGCCTGTGAGCACGATTCGGGAGATCCCCTCCGAGTACACGACGCCTCAATCCACGCGGCCGCCATCCCCCGTGTCCGGCCCCACATCGGGTCCTCCGTCGCCGGGTGGGCAAGGCGCACAGACCAGCGCCGAGTTCGAAGCCGGCGCCGGTCAAGCATACCCAGACATCGGCACCATCGCTTCATTTCGCGGCGCCATCATCCTTCTCTGCACATGCGGCGCGCAACTTTGCGACAACATTTACATGACTTCCGCGAACATCGCGCTGCCTTCTATCCAGAAGGAGTTTGACGTGAAGACCAGCGAGTTGCAATGGCTGATCTCGGCCTACACCCTCACCTTCGGCGGCTTCCTGCTGCTCTCGGGCGTCCTCGCCGACCGCTACGGCCGCAAGCTCATCTTCTGCATCGGAATGGCGACTCTCAGCGTCTGGTCAATCGCCAACGGCTTTGCGACGTCTTTCATCCAGCTGGCCATCTTCCGCGCCCTGCAGGGCATCGGCGCCGCCATGACCGTGCCCTCGGCTGTGGGCATCATCAGCAACTACTTCGTCGCCAAGGACCGCACCCTATCGCTGACCATCTTTGGGGCGGCAGGTGCGGTCGGATTCTGCCTCGGCTTGATCTTCGGTGGGTTCCTGACCTCCTCGCTGGGGTGGAGGTACATCTTCTACCTACCCGCGGCGGTCACCGGCGGCCTAGGCATTCTCGGATGGGTCTTCCTCCCCAACGATAGAATCGAGGGCACCTCACGGCCGAAGCTGGACTTCGTCGGCGCCGGGCTGTCGACCACGGGACTCATCTTGCTCAGCTTCGTGCTTTCCAGCGGTGGCGAGTACGGCTGGGGCAAGGCCTTCATCATCGCCATCCTGATCCTCAGCATCACCATGATTGTCGCCTTTGCATACGTCGAGAAGAAGGTGGCGAATCCCATCATGCCGCTTTCCCTCTGGAAGCTCGAGAACTTTGCTGCGCTCTGGATAGGCGGTTTTGGTAAGTCGTTTTCCTCATCCCACCATTGTTATGGAATCGGCACTAACACCCTGGACAGTTATGTACGGCGGCTACCAGACCACCATCTACTACACGACCCTCATCGCCCAGGAGGTCAACAAGCTCAGCGCCGGCGAGACAGCGCTCCGCTTCCTCCCGATGGGCGCCACGGGCTTCGTCTTCAGCCTCTCCATGTCGCGCATGCTCGAGATGTTCAACGCCAAGCACCTCCTGATCGCGGGCATGGCCATCTGCGCCGTGGCGCCCGTGCCCTCGGCGCTCATGAAGGACGACGACGCCGACTTCTGGAGGCACGTCTTCCCGACGACGGTGCTCGGCGTCGCGGGCACGACCATCGTCTACTGCACCATCACCGTCGTGCTGCTGGCCTCGGTGCCCGTCAACGTCAAGAGCCTATGCGGCGGCATGGTCAACACGGCGTTCCAGATCGGCAGCGGCGTGGGGCTGGCGCTCGCGAGCGCCGTCGTGCAGGCCGTCGACACGAGCAAGGGCCACGGCCGGCTGCAGCAGTACGGCACGGGACTGTGGTGCTGCGTCGGGCTCGCCGGTGTGGGCATGGTGGCGAGCGTGTTCGGCGTGAAGAACATGGGCAAAGCTGTTGGCGGGCCGGTGATGGTTCACTGATGGATGAATGAGACGATGATATTTAATGATAAGAGCGCGGATGCAAAAAGTTTGGGATTCATGGGATTGATTGATTTCATATTTTGCGTTACCTCGGGACAACCGGGACAACCGGGAACCATCGGACAATAGCGTAGACTAGTAGCAATTGGGAGTCTCGAACTTTGGGTAAATCGAGACTGCAACGGACATGTTCAAAGTTGATTTTGCCTAACAGGTGAAGAGTGATGCGCGCATTTACGGATAAGTCATGTCTCGATCCGATTTCGAAGGTCGCTGATGTTTCTAAATTGATTGCGTCACTAGCCAAGATTCGAATCCTGACGGGATACAGACATACGCCAAGAGGGTCCGGAGCTGCCTCTTACTGGTTTCGGCGACTTTCGTCATCTTTCCCCCGGTGCATTCTTACCGCCGCGAAGAGTCGTTCAAAGCCAGCTTCTGCCGTAGAAACTCGGCATATGGTTTTCTGTATATCTCCATGCTGAGAGATGAATTGACGCTAGCCACTAGTATTTTTGCGGTCGTTCACGTCGGAGTCACCGGCCGCCGCACTGAGCCGGAAGTAAGATGGGAAGCGAAGACGCCCCCACTCGGCCCGGAGCTTACAGCTGGATAAGACGACGGCTAAGTTCCGACGGTGCTCGGAACTTACAGCTGAACCGGAATGCGCGGGCGGCTTCAAGTGTATCGCAATTCATGTATAAGAAGATATTTCGTTTGTTTGAGAGAAAACTCTAACCACACTGTCATCAACGCGAAAAAAAAAACACTTTCAAGTCACAAGCACCCAATGCCGCCAGTTTTTCAATCGACATCACCAACCATGACTATGGCTATTTTGCTCGCGCCTATCCACATCATCTCCTACGCGACTCTGCTCGGCACCTCCCTCTTCCAGACATTCGTCAACACCAAGGTCTGCTACACCGAGCTGCCAAAGTCGGCGTTCACAACCCTTCAGAAGCGCCTCTTTCCGATCTACTTTAGATGCCAGTCAGCCCTGCTGATCCTGACGGCCCTGACCTTCCCTCCCGCCGGCCCGGCCTCCCTTCTCAAGAACAAGGGCGACTGGATCCCGTTTGTGATCGCCGCGGTCACGGCCATGACGAACCTCTTCATCTACGGCCCGCGAACCAAACGATCGATGATCGACCGCATTCACCAAGGCAAGTTGTCGTCCGCGAGATGATACCGTGTTGTGCCTGGGTTGCTGACGCAGGAGAGCAGAGACGCGCGATGCTAAGCTTCCTGGTGCGGTCGACGAGACGAGTCCTGAAATGCACGCTTGTAGGAGGCGATTCTCCGTCAACCATGCCATGAGCATCCATCTCAACATAGTCACAATTGTCGTTATGCTGTGGTATGGCGTCAGGTTGGGGTTTAGGTTGAATGTCGACATCGCATAAGCCCAATGCTGTGGAAGTAATGTAGCTCTTCTAGCTATTCCAGGTATCCGCCATCAAATGTAGATAAACCAGACTGTGTCATATACATCGCTGCTTCCCCGTGGTCATCATTTTGCTCGTTGACGACCGATCCGTCGTCCTCCTTCTCGGGAAGCACAGCTCGAAGGCCACCTAGTGACATACCAATGCCCCCTTGATTGGTCAATTCGTGATGAGTCGACAGAATCCTGGTGCATCGTCAAGCGGGCCTTTCTGGGAAAACAGCGACAGTTTCAATTGGCTCATGAGCACTACGCCTCTGAACACGGGGTTTGAGACGATTGGCTCTGGGAATTGAGAATGCAGCCACAACACCTAGCCAGTACAGGCTGGGGCAATTCTTCCACTTTGTCAAACGAGGCAACCAGGCCTCTCGCGGTCCATATGTCCTCCAATTACACCCCTGCGAAGCCCGAGGCAGTGCAACTGACGACTGCGACCTGCATGAACCAACGCGCGAGGCAGATTCCCACTATCGAATGCCATGGCATGGCCTCTGTCCTGTGGAGCTACCGCCTGTGCTGACCGCACCCTGGTCGCGTCTTGGAGCCGGAAGAGCTCGTCGGCCTCAAGCCCGAGGCAATGTCTCGTTCGTATTGACGGCCTCGTGAGATCTTCCACTCTCAAGTCCTAGAGCCCAAATGTCCTAGAAACTCCGACTCACGTCCTAGAAGCTTCGACTCGCTCCGCCTCCGCCGAATCACACGAGTTCTGGAATTGTCACAAGTCCTACGCGCATTTCGACAGCTTTTACACCCAACCCCAAGGTTCTGTAGGCCGCGAACAACCAATGGACCCCCTCTCCATCGCTGCGGGAGTGGTCCCGCTGCTTGAGGTGGCCGCGTTCGTGAGTCCTACTGGCAGCGCAACCCGCACTAGCTAACTCGGTAGCAGATCACGAAATCTCTCTACAAGCTTGTCAAGGCCCATCGAACCGCCGAGTCGCGCATTGCAGGACTATGCCAGGAGTTATCCAGCTTGACGACTTTTCTCCAAGCCGTCGACAAGGCTTCGAGGCAATTTGGCCAGGGTCAGGGCGCCTTGGACTCGGCCCTGATCGAGCATGACTTGCGCCGCGAAATCGACCAGGCACTCGTCAATTGCGAGCTTACGCTCGGCGAGCTCAGCCGCTTGGTCCAGAAGATCTCGGAACGCCGTAAAGGATTCGCCTGGAAGAGTCGCGCCGCACTCGACCTGAGCATGTACGAAACCGAGCTGGCAGACCATCGCGACAAAATCCACAAGTCCAATTGGGCCCTGCAGACCATCTTGAGCACCATCAACGTGTCGCTCTCGCTTCGGAGCAACAGGTCCCAGACGCAGATCCTCTTTGAGCTTGGCAAGCTCAAGTCATCAATCGACGAAGCCCTGCGCATTTCTACCCGACCTGTCGGAGGCTTCTCGCGGCACTTTGGCCGTCTTTCCGACCGCCTTGATGGGAACCTCTTCCACCTCGCCGAGGCCGCCAGGACCTTCCACTCGGCTGCCACTTCGACCGCTGGCACAGTTAGGGCTGATGAGAGCAGCCGCATGTCGGTGCGCGGTCGGTGGCTGGGCCAGGGCAGTATTGATGGCTACTTTCCTGCCGTCAAGCGTGAGAGAGTTGAGCAGTTTCTCTTCCATGGGAGCGTGCCAGAGAGACAGTCATCACCACCCCCGATGTCGATTCGGAGCGATCCCCGCGACCGACCATACGTGACCCCCGTTTCTACGCGGCTGGACGAGACTATCAACCGTCCTGATGGCCATCAAGTCGACGCCGTTACCGTGGCCAGCGACCCAACCCCCTCGGAACCCATCGCAATCGTTGACGACTCTGCAGACTCCGACTCGGACGATGACGATGCGGACTTGGAAAGAGACTATCGTGCCGGGCTGCTAGACCTCGCCATCGAGGGTGTTAGGTCCCTTGAGCTTGAGAAGGCGATTCCCCTCCTGATCGAAGTTCTTGACGATGCTGGCCCGTCGACGCCTGTTCGTGACCTCCGCATCCAGCTTGCTGCTTGCTACTTCCTCACACAGCGCTGGCAAATGGCCGAGACTATTGTCACGGAGCTAGCTGCGAACAAGGCTGACCGAGACATCATCATCTGCGAACTGCTCCACGCCCTCGCCATTGCGCAGCTGACGCACGACAAGTCCGACCTGGCCCTCAAGACTTGCCAGCAGGCACTGCAAGGCAAGAAGAAACTCTGCAAGGGCCAGGACGACCCGATGCTGCTGGCCAGCTACCACAACACCCTTGGTCTCTTGCACATCATCTGCCTGACTTGCGGCAACTCAAATCGCGCCGAGGTCTTCCGCCGCAAGATTCCCGTCGGCTTCGAGTACGAACATTGCGACACTGCCCAGGTCTACATCTCCCGAAGCCAGACCGTCGTCCGGGCTCTCTTTCTCCTAGAAGACGACGACCTCGTTTCGACCCGTATGCTGGACTGGGTTTCGGAATTCGCTTCAGAGACAACCAATGATTCGCAAGATGACGCCGACGCAAACCCGCCAAGTCCTCAGCTGATCGGGTCGCCACTCGCCACCAACGACGCAGATGACGAGGCGTCCCCCGTCTCGCCGCAGGCAGTCAAGAACGGCTTTGCGCGGATTCTCGGTCGGATGATGCATCGTCGCACGTCGCGTGAGGCCCTGGACGCCGCAGCCGTGCCCACGGCGAAGACCGCACCTGGCCTTGCCCGCCAACCTGCGCCCTCGAGACAGAGACCGGCACCTAGACCGGCACCGAGACACCCGGCCAAGGCGAAGACTCTGCTGAAGAAGAAGCGGCCGCAGGCCGCCCCGCAGTCCATCACTACGGACGACAATTCCAGTGACAAGAACGGCACAGACATCAAGTCGTGGATACAGAGCCGCCTCAAGGTTTCGAAGGAACGTAAGGGTGGATTCGACGAGAGCTGGGTGACTGCCGATGAGCATGCTCGTCGCCACGCTGAACGTTCCCGCCCCCCAGCTCATGGTTTGCATGAAGCAATGGACACGCAGGTGTGTGAGTTGGCCGACACAAGCCCACGTGCCGAGTTGCACGGCATTGGCCTGGACCCTGTAAGCATCATCAACAAGCGAAGTATTCCAGAACGCCCTCCAGTTTGCCAGAGCGTCCAGACCAGAGCCCCACCTGTTCGTCCTCGCCAGAGACCAAAGACAACACCGGCCGTTCTGCCGAACAAGCTTCACACAACTTTGAGTCTTGTCGCGCGAGCTCTCGCCTCCATTCCTACGGCAAAGGACGCGGACCGCTTGCATGGTCTCAGACTGGACCTGGAGCTTCTCTCACAGGACCTGCAGGACAGCAATGACCCCACACTTCTCAGAGACATTGCCGTTGCAATAGCGTCGTTGCAAGGCCCGGCGGCTCCGAAGCAGGCAGAACTCGCGGCCGAGGACTCCGGCTATGAGTCGTCACAGTCCATGGATCGCGCCGCGGATGAGAATGCCAAGCCAGCGCCTCCAGCGCAAAAGCTCTCATTCCAGCAGTTTCATGCAACGCAGAAGTATCTCAACGACACGATCAAGGCGCTGTCTTGGAGCAAGGCAATAGAGCAAGAGGCTGGTGGTGGTCTAGGAGGCACGAGCAGTCGAGGGACAAAGTTCCCCGCTCTGATATCCCCGGACCGGGAAGCCATCGAAGTTGATAAAGGTGAACCAAAGGGCACGTCAGAAACTCGTCTCGAGGTCGACGAACCCGGCAACATCCCGACAGGGGACGATTCGGTTCCGTCACTTCGGGACGGTCAACATTTAAGCGAACGCGTAAATCTGCGACGCAGATTGCCCGCCTCTGTAGAAAGATGTCCGTCATGATCATGCTGACCTGGGAAGATGCTTATTGTCATGAGCATTCCCAGGTCACGATATCCTCAGAGGTATTACCGTTGTTTTTATTTGTGTTGTGTGTGGATTGGAACACCTATCCAGATAGGTAAAAGCAAGTAAGGGAAGGTACAATCTCAATTCATCTCTGTTCTGTT
>WIGO01000064.1:0-173670 GCA_014235945.1 Colletotrichum plurivorum
TAGGAGCAAGTACGTTCGCGGCCGAAAGCTTCCGAACGTTCGCGATCTAGAGGATTCACCCGCCAGTAACGAGATGAGCCCCCTTCAGCTTACCGCTTGACGCTGGAATCAGCCTGAGTTGATTTATCTGGACCCAGGGTGGCTCATGAGACTGCCTTGCCCGAGGCGGTGCGAGGCTGGATGTTGCTGAGTGGTCCGTCATCGACCTTCCCGACATACTACGGAGCTGTCAGTGCTGGTGGGCGTCCTAGACGGGCTCGGTACGGATCGCCTGCTAGCTTCCTGCGCGGATGTCTTTCTC
Organism: Colletotrichum plurivorum; assembly: GCA_014235945.1. NCBI lineage: Eukaryota > Fungi > Ascomycota > Sordariomycetes > Glomerellales > Glomerellaceae > Colletotrichum > Colletotrichum plurivorum. The sequence goes on from WIGO01000064.1 coordinate 302, forward strand.
GTGCCTGCGATCACTCCTGCACATAAGAAAGGCGCCCGCCCTGGCAGACAAGACGCAGCCATGGTTTTGCTGACTAGTTGGCTTCTCAATTGGGGCACAACGCTGTGTGCCAACCCTGGCTGACTTTCAGGCCCTTGCGAGTGGACGACCTGCCCAACACCCCTCCTTTGGCTCCGCGCAACAAGCTGGGTGTGGGTGATCTGATTCTAGGCAGTAACACGCACGCAGCAGCCAATGCTGCTTACTGACACCCCCAAGCTCGTCTGGCTGATGTGGATTTCTCCATCGTCACCGTATCGTCTGGCTGCAAACCGAGCGAAGCGGAGTGTATCTGCTGAAGCGCCGTAATGACTTCTCTCACGATTGGTATCTGGCCGCCATGGGCTTTGTGGATAGCTGCGACTGTCGCACTGCTCTTCGCAGCGTACCGATCCGTCGCCCCGTTCGTGGCCAGGCTCAAGCCTGGCCAGCGAAATTCACGCGCCGACGGCCTCGATATCGTCTACGATCCATCCAAGAACAAAACTACAATCAATCCTCAATTCGAGTGAGAAGTCTCCGCGCACTAGATACATTTCTCGACGACTGACCTCTTTGCAGGATTGTCGCTGTCCATGGCCTGGGTGCGCATCCCGAGCACACCTGGGAGTGCAAATCAATTGACAAAGCGAAGCCAAAAGTCCACCACCTTCGAGACCTGCTCCCACACGCCTTCCAGACTGCAAGAGTCCTGTCCTTTTCATACAACTCTGACTGGCTGGTAGATGCACCCGAGAAGACGGCACAGCAGATCGGTCACAGACTGGCCGAGAGGCTCGCCGAACATCGGGGCGAAGCGTTGCGCCTTCCCATCATCTTCATTGGGCACAGCTTCGGCGGTATCGTCATCAAACAGGTACGGCCACCGTTGGACATCTTCCTTTCTTATTAAAAACATGACACAGGCTTTGCGTGATGGACCGGCCTTCGAGTACGCTGGAGGACACGAGCGGCATCATCTTTCTCGGAACCCCTCACCAAGGGTCATCACTGCCTATCGCGGCATCTCTCCTGGGCAAGCTGACCGCCTTGCTCGGCTCCAATACGGCACTGCTCCTCACCCTACAAAGCAATCACAATCAACTGTCAGACCTGGAAGATGACTTCCGGCGTGTCGCTGCTGACAAGCAAATCACATCGTTTTATGAGACGAAGCCCTCGTTTTATTTGGGACTTTCCATCGGCTGCGTGAGTCTGCCGTCTCGTTTCATTGAGCCTTTCCTAATTTAAAGCAGATTTTTCATAGAGAGTCAGCTAGAGGCTACTCAAAAGACCCTGTCAGTGTAGATACAGATCATGCTGGTCTCAACAAGTTCAACGGTCCAGATCACCCCGGATTCAGAGAAATCAAAACGGTTATCGACAAGCTTCGCGCCAAGCCCCTGATTCGGCAGGCTGACGACGTCTTAACCGACAAACACTACACAAGTGAAAGACTTATGATCAAGCGGCTATCGGGAGAAGAATTATCAATGGATCAATGCTACATTAATCTTGCCATCGTGGAGCAGGTACAAGCAAAGATGCCCTCGCAAGACGAACTGGAAGCGAAAGATTCGGCGCCAAAATCATCGCCATTCTCGCTTCTAGCGCGACTCACTGTTGAAACATTATCAGATCACAGTCAAGTCCAGTTGAAAGACATTTTCAGTAAGCGCAAAAGATCCGACGGGACGGAAATCTTGCCCAGGAGGGTCTTGATTCGCGGACGCGCTGGGGTGTGCAAGAAGATCGTGCACGAATTTGTCCGCGGCGATATGCGGCGCGATCTATTCGACCGCGTGCTCTGGGTGCCTCTGAGGAACTTGAAGGAGCGACCAGCCCCCGGGTATAACCTCGAGAGACTTTTCTTTGACGAGTTCTTTCGGCTTCAAGGACACGAATCAGGCAAGCTCTTTGCTACGGAGACGAGTAAGGGGCTGAAGCACAATCGAACGCTGTTCATTCTCGAGGGATGGGATGGAGTCAGATTGCCACCGCAAACTCTGACATGTCCCGTTTCCTATGCGACGAGCTACTCCGGCAGCCTAACATCATCATCACCTCGCGGCCGTACGCTAACGTTCCTATTCAGAACCAGCCAATTGATCTGGAGCTGGAGACAATCGGATTCAGCCCGGTTCAGGTGGGCGAGTATATCGAGAAAACACATGACAATGTTACAGGCTGCGCCTGATCGGAGTATCGGCGTTAGCCGATACTGACTTGTGGAGTCGAGGACCGACTAGTGGGGAACTCACGTTCCTATTGTAACGAAGAGGGGTCTCAATAACGATCCTACGAGGCGTACCGGTAAAGAGCGTGTGTATTCTTTTTTTCTTTCACTCTCGAGCGTTAGAGGGCATATGGCCCGGATGCCTCGTGTACATATATCCGAGGCTCACTCATACTAAGCTATGACTAAAGAATGAAACCAAGCTGTAACAGGGCTTTGACACGCTTACAACCCGCCGCTTACGGGCTGCGCCGTCACACCTATTTCTTACGCCTGCAACGCAGGACCCAATGTCTGTCCTTCTTCCTTTCTTTTCCAAGTCAGAACATAGACAGCAATTGACCATTGTTCCTCGTGTGACACGACCCTTTGGCCCTTCACAGACAAAACGGATGCGAAGAAGGTGGACGAAATCAAGATTTTCTTGCAACGCGATGGGCTTGTTAGAAGTCTCGTCCGGGTGCCCATACAGCTGGATGCTTTCTGTTATTGTTGGGATGGCAACAATTACAGAAACAACAAAGTCAAAACCATGACTGCGCTCTACCAAGCCATTCAAACAAGCTTGTGGAGGAAAGACATTCCACGGCTGAGAGAGGAGCATGGGGTACCCACCACTCAGATCAACGAACTGAAACACAGTGACCAAGTACTTATCGAGAGGAATGTGAGGGAAGAAATCAGATTCCTTGAACATCTTGCTTTCGACGGATTGGTGGCGGTCTGTTGGACCAAACAGACGGTAGGGTGTCCTGGTCGGTCCTCTGAAGGCGGCCAGGAGGTCGGACATGACGCCGCTTGAAGACCACGACACCGGCAATCAGCAAGAGGTATCCCGGCAGTGACGAGGATCAAACAAAGTAGACAAGTCGGTGTTGATGATGGATGCGTATGATGATGGATGGAAAGCCAGAGATGCAGAATTGAGGTTGGTGTAGATGTCGGAGGAAAGGATTTGGTAGAGGATCGGGCAGAGGAGAGGAAGCGAGGTAAACAGCAACGAGCTGGGAGGATACGAGATCGTTCGGTAGGTACCTTCTGTCACAACATCATAACAGCTAGCGGGCACTTCCCTGGGTACCAGGGAGGTAGAAAGGCAGGTAGGTACATGCATAGGCGGTGGTAGGCGATCAGGTAGCAACTTGAGTGAAGGCAGGTATACAAGTGGCTGCCGGTATTCGCAATTCCCTAGGTACCTATGTAGCTAGGCAGGCACGGATTGCAGGCACGGATTGAAGGCTACCACCGTCTAGGCCAACAGCTTTAAACACTGCCTACCTATCTACCTTCAAACCTGGAACATGGAATGTTCATCGAGGACCCGCTGACTACATCCGCACGTGCGCGCTTGCAACTCAAAAGGCTTTGGAACCTGAGAATGGGAGGAGGAGCCGTTCTCGAACGGACCGAGTATTGTGCCAACTCGGTGCTCAACCTAAAATGGAAGGAGGACGTCGAATTTGACATACAACAGGGAGGGAGGCTCTGTTGCACGTTACACAGCAGCAGCAACAGCAATCACAAACTCGGGTAGTTTCCATACATATCACTTGATGTCTGCATGACGCCAAGACCCTCCTGCCAAGCCATTCGACTTTGAGTGTTGATTGCCAAAACAGTTCTGGCTCGTCCCCAATGCAGCACCAGACATCACCTGCCGGATTGCCAACTAAGTATTTTGAAGCAATGACAATAATGTGTCGAATACCTTTCTCATTGGCGAGAACGATCTTGGCTTCATCGGGAACAGCAACAGGACCTCCGACAGCAACAGGGACTGCTGATACGCACGTGTGTTGATCCCACCTGCAACACTTTAATCCGTCCAACTAGGTACCCGAGCGCCTGCTTGCCACTGCGTTCACTGAGCCGGCCAACTCGGGCATCCAAGGAGATACTTACTTACGAGCCAAGTGCCGTGAGTCACCGCTGTTGAGCCGGAGAAGGTGTGTGTTAAGACGCCTTCCAGGACTACGCCCATCGCCTACTCCCGCGACGACCATTCGGTTTGAGGGCATTCCATTTTGTCAGCACAACTGAAAAACCGCACCGCAATTACCTCGGAACCTCGAACGTTGACGTTGCTCAGGAACTGGCCTTTGAAATCAGGCAGGTGGAGGTGGCTGGGCTAGTACGTGCCCCTCCAAAAGTGAGGTTTGAGGCAGCGGGGTACGTAGTGACTTGTACTGAAGTTGTAAGCGCCTACCCGATATTCAAGAGCAAGTATTATCAGCACGTTCTCGCAAGGAAGGCAAAGTCTCGGGCCAACATCTACGGGGCTCAACTCGATCTTTCCCCCAAACATCAGGTTCAACAAATGGTCAGTCTGCAACAGAGACGTCAGACAACAGCAATGCCCTCAAGGGGAGCAGCACCGACATCCGCATCACGAACCTCACCTTGTAAACAGTCTCAGCATCGTCCTCGCCATCATGGGCCAGTGCGATGGGCAAGTCCGAGCGGTTGGGGACCAGACAACATCCCACAAGCGGTCGGAAGCTGCCCGTCTGCTGTCCCTTTGCCTCGTGTGGCTAACAAAGGTTGCAGGCTTTGCGTCAAGACCCGGCCAACGACTGAAGCAGATGATTTTCCAGCAGCAATCAGCGAGCCTCAACAACCGGGCGCCCGACCATGATGAACCCCCCCTAATGACATCTGATATGTCTTTCGGCAGTCATACCATCCGGACCATGAGCAGAGCGGCCCTTGGCATCCCGCCGTTCCAGGTCCTTGAAGTCGTCGTAACTACCCAGTATCCCGGCTTCATCAGACTGCATTGCAAGTCAGTTGAGCGACCGGGGCTCTTGGGCGTTGACGTGAGCCTTGCTGACGGTACCGCAGCTGCCGAATGCCGATGCCCATATGCGGAGAACCCGAGGGCCTTCGAGTGCACCGCGACTCTTTGTTCCGGGAACAACGCTGCCCGAGACTGTTGATCGAAATACTTTCTCACAGAGGGCAGCGGAAGGCCTAAAGGCTACTTGTACGTTGGATGCCATTCCATACCCAGGTTTTGAGGCTGCTGTTTGGCGAGGATGTTTGCTCGTATGCGCGATCCGCACGACCCGAACCCGAAGACCATCGTCGTCTTCTTGCCAATACCAATTTTACGTTTCAGGAAGGTGAACAGTCATGAAATGCTCATGTAAGTGAATCGGACCCAGACTGCGGTTGACGCCGGCAAAGAGAGTAACATTCGCCTATTGCCAGTGTTCACCTGCCTAAATGGTATCCAGAGATGGAGACTATGTCAAATCGCAACTCCAACCAACGGATTCCATTACCCAACGACATTTCTCTCGAGAACAACAGTAAGTCTTTGCACTATTCTGTCTTCGACCCATCGCGTATTTTAACCGTGTAAGTCACAGTTTCGGGGAAGCGCGGCGCGAGAAACTCAATCGGCGGGGGAACGCACAAACCATCGCATCTCCGCTGACTCGCGGACCAAGTGGTATTTCGGGCCGCAACTATCGCGAGCTTGGTTCTTATCACATTTTCCCCGTTGATCCGCGCCAAGTAAACGCTGTCCCGCCTTTGTGATCTCGGATGGGGTGGGGATTCGCAATATGCAGAGAGGTCTTGGCGTATGGACAACGTCGAAATAAGCGCATCCATCAACGTCCAAGGCACTGACTCGGGCGCGCGGGGCTCGGGAGCCTCTGCGAGATTTTTGTACGGTTCCGGCGCAGGGCGTCCCATGTCGCCGGGATTCGGGAAATGCGAACCCTCTTTGTTGTTCCACGATTCACATAGGGCTGTTCATATCACGAGAGGGGCGGTCGTCTAGATCATACGACGTCCACGTTGCGGTGTGTGTCTTGCACGACTCGACATCCCACATCCGGCGATGCTTCTCGTTACCTAATTGTCGAGTTGTTCTGTCGAGGGGAGCTGAAGGCGAAATGAGACGAACAAGTCGATATGAGCTGAAATTTGACTCAAGAGTCTTCCAGGGTCTCACCTCGCGCAACAACGACACGAGCTCGTCTCTGAATACGGACAACAGGCCAAGGCATCCTTACCTCTCAATGAACTCGCCAAGTCGAAAGCACTGATGCACATATTGCAGCTCATTATACGGCTTATTTGGACAGCAGAGACAACTAATAACATCAAAACACGACAAACCCGGTTTGTGCGCCTTGGTCGCCTTGGCCACAATCACACGTCGTGACACACACGTGACGCTGGTTGATTATTCTTCCTCGACGTGTTTCATCCGCCTCAAGATGTGAGCAGTCGTGCTCGTGTGGAAAAAGAAGAAGAAATAAGTCCGGCTGATCAGTGGGAAATAGGGAACGTGAGATTTCCATCAATGGTTTGCCGGCCCCGACAACCACAATAGGGGCGTGTGGGAGCGCGCCAAGACACGGGATAAAAAGCTCACGCTTTCTTTCTTGGCCAAGTTGGCTTCCCCCAGCCTATCACTTTTCCCTTTTGCTCCTAGACTGGAGCATGGGGTTCTTGGTCGCACTGAATATGGGGTTCGTGTCCAACGTGCATGCTTGACTCGATTTCTTGGCATCGTCCGTCCAATTTCACTTGGCCTTCAAGAGACTCCAGCAGAGAGCGAGCGATTGAATGCCCCCGGCTACGCCCCCAAACCGAATGCGGAGAGCAGCACCGAAGAACCACCAACCATGGTGCCGGAGCTCATCGGCCGGCAGGCGATAATGATCTACCGAGACAGGTTGCTGCTGTCCCCCGCGGACCCAGTTGCCTACAGGCAGTTCTGCGGGCATTTTCGGTCGACCTTCCTTTTTCTTCTTCCTTTGGTTCACCTACCGAGCCTATGGCGCTGCATGCGCCGCGCTTGTCTGCTGTGCGACGGAAATTTTTCGAGGTTTATTTTGTTTCTGTTTTCTTGGTGTTTTTTTTCTTTTCTTCTTTGGAAACAACATGACGTCCCGCCACTGTTTAGACTAAAGTTGACGGCGCTCTCGTCATACCTGACAGGCTCGCACAACAGGGTCGGTTCTATCTACCATCACCCTTGAGCCGGATTGATGATATCAGATAAAAAAGATCCCGTCAGGCTTCGAGGGCAGCTCACCTGCCCGTTGCGGACTTTCAGTCCACCCCTTTTTCTCGAGGTGTTTCCTCATGGAGGAACGATCCGGCTAACACCACCCTCTCGGGTACTTCCTTTGGGCGCCCGCGCCGCAGTTGCGTGCTCGCTGAAGACTCCTGATTTGCTCCCCTTTCGAATCGCTGCTATCCGTATCTCTCCAGAGTCAGAGAAATGGACCGAATTGCACACCCCGGTTGTTGCACCCGCAGCCAGTTGCAACGGCGCTAACGACAATGTCAACCCCGGTCTTGGTAGATCTTGGCGGTGATTCACGCGCGTGGAGCCCGGAGCAAGCAGCTCATCAAGGGAAAGGCGGGGAGGGCCCGAGTGGGAGAGAGATTTGACGGCACCGCATCTCTGCCGGAGCAAGACTTCTTCTCGCGGGACATGTTGCGAGGCTATCGCCGGATATACACGTATATCCGTGGGAACGTTTCCTCTTGGAGAAATCGAAGACTTGAAGCGCTGGCAGAAGAGGGACGACTCCACCCCCAACGGCACCGTCAAAACACCTCCATCCGAAGGGGGCTGTGCATCGCGGAGAGGTCCTCCTCTTGCCCCTACCGGACCGTGTTGTGTAGATTGCCCGCCAAGCCCTACAGGACGCGGCCATGATCCCTCCTCATTGGCAAACGCCAAGGGGGCGAGAGGTGAGGTTCATGGATGATGGGATTCTGCCCGCCACGCGGACGACCTGGCGGGTACCGAGCGTTCCACCGTCCCTCCGTCACTGGTCAGAGAGGCGTACCCCAGGAACAGTCCAAGTAGCACAGATGGAAAGAGGTGGAGAAGTCTAGACCGCCTCCACCTATCGATGAGAAGCGGGCAGCAGCAGTCTTCTTTTGACTACCGGGACTAGGCCGAACGGCTGCCAGGACTCGGAGATGCTCATTGGTGGCTTCAGGGGGGAGGATCGGTACATGAGCAACAGCCTGCGGTTTGGTTACCTGTTGGATCCCCAATTTGAAGAGCCAGGGAGGAGGAGGGATGAGAGAGGAGGAAGAACCGCGGCGGCTCCCACCCAACGCACTCGGGCGAGGGACCGAAGAGTGTAACATCGATGCCCAGGCCCAGCCAATGTCGAACCTCCCATCTCTGGAGCACTCAAGCGGTCCTGAACGTTTTGATATTTCCACCAAGGAGATTCCTGGGCACTTGGCTCGAGTGATTGGACCTGTGGAGAATGCAGGAACCAGCTATACGCTGATCTGTTGAGCTGTACTACCGGTCTGGACTCACATGATCAATGCGAAACCGCCCCTTACTGCGATGTCAATCTTGGAAGGCTCCCGGAGTAAGGTTATCACGATATTGAACAGACCTCCAGTCGACCATAAATACCCATAGACTTCCGCCCTCGATATCAACCTTCTTCTCTCCTCACCACGCTCTCTCAGGACAAACCTTCCAAACCCGCCTCTTACTCTTTGCCAAAAAGTCTCCCAGACCTTCACAAACCTCCTTTCAAGATGCAGACCAAGATCCTCGTCTCCGCCATGCTGGCCACCGTCGCCACGGCCCAGACCCTCAACATCCCCACGCGCAGCGGCTCTATCGTCTCCCTCTCCGCGCCCAGCGTCATCTCGGGCTCCAAGGACATGGGCAACAAGGAGTACGACCGCGGCCGCGCCTGCGACACCGACGCCGACACGGGCTCCGACTCGGCCGTCTTCATCCTCGAGAACGGCGCCACGCTGAGCAACGTCATCATCGGCGCCAACCAGCTCGAGGGCGTCCACTGCAAGGGCGCCTGCACCCTGAAGAACGTCTGGTTCCGGGACGTCTGCGAGGGTACGTTCTTCACTCTATCCACCAAGCTTCCCCCTTTTCAGTATGCTGATTTTATTATACAGACGCCATCTCCGCCCTCGGCAACGGCGACGTCCTCATCCAGGGCGGCGGCGCCCAGAACGCCGCCGACAAGGTCGTCCAGCACAACGGCCGCGGCACCGTCACCATCGACGGCTTCACCGTCGTCACCGCCGGCAAGCTCTACCGCGGCTGCGGCGACTGTACCAACAACGGCGGCCCCCGCAACGTCGTCGTCAAGAACGTCAAGGCCAAGGGTGTCAAGGAGCTCGTCGGCATCAACTCCAACTACGGCGACACCGCCAACATTTCTGGATCTTGCGGCTCCAACACCCCCAAGGTCTGCCAGGAGTACAAGGGCGTCACCAAGGGCAACGGGTCCAGCTCCAAGGTCAGCACTACTGCTAACTGCAAGGGCCAGAGCTCCCTGCCCGCTTGCTAAGCGGCTGGCTGGCTTTTTGCCTCTGTCTGTCTTTCTCTGTTCTTTTTGCAACGAGCGCGGAGTTCCGACCATATGAAAGCGTGTGTATTTACTTCTTATGTCGTGGCCGAGGGGTTTGTTGCTCTGATGGCGCGATGAGTTCTCTGTATATAGTAGCTTTGGGACGTCTTAGTCTCTCATACATAACGAAGCATTGATACCAATTTGATCCGGTCAATCCAACTCCTTCTCGTGAAGATGACTCATGGCTGGCTTTGCCTCTTTTACGCGGGGATTTGTATGGCATCAGCAACTGTGCAGGCGAAGCTGTATCACCTCATTGTTGTATAGCTATGTTAGCAATTGGTTGAAGGAATGAAGACGGTTGTCGGCTTATCTCGGGATACGAAGCATACGACTAGCCCCTTTTCAAGTTGTACCACGACCAGGCTACAGGTACCCGTGTAAGATGAGCATTTGGGAAGGCGAGAAACTAACATGCCCGAAGATACTTCAACGCTGTGGCCATGTCAGTGAGAACCCCAAATCCAGAGCATTCTTTACCTCTCCCGGATTGCCCTTGCCCTGCGTCGCACCGTTGACACCATTGCAGCCGGAATCGTCCAGATCACCCTCGTTCGCCTCCTCCTTGGCTTCCGCGCTATCACTCTCTTCAGTCTGCGGGGTTTTCATCCCTTCTTCAAAAGTCTCCCTGACAGAGCTCTCCAGCAGGCGGCCGATCAGAGCCTTCTGCTCCCGGTCCTGCTGCACCATGCCTTCCAACAACCTCTTCTCCTCCCTGTCGAACGCCTCCCGCTGGAGGCGGATCTCCTCCATCTGCGCGGTCGCCCTGTTCTCCAGCACGTTCTTGCTCAGATCCACGGCCTTGATCTTGTTGTCCACCTCGGACGCCAGCTCTTCCAGCAGCGCCGCCCGGGGCACGTCCCGGAGCGTCTCGGCCAGCCGGAGCGCCGAGTGGAGCATGCTGCTGATCTCGCGCGCCGTGGTGGAGACCCGGTGGACCGCGGTGTGCCGCAGCGGGTAGACCGCGAAGAGCGCTGCTTCGACGGAGAAGCCCGCGGGAGGGGCGGTGGCGTGTAGGGGGGGTTTCGGGAGCTTCTGCTTGAACACCTTGATCCATTTCGTCAGCTCTACGGCCGAGGCGCACTCCCAGCCCTTCTCCTGCACCAGTTCGGGGAATCACTTTGTAGCAAAGTCGAAGCAGGACTCTTCGAGGACCCGCTGAGCGGCGTTAAGGATCGAATGCTGTGCGCTGTACGGGACGTACGACGGATACAGCGAAGGTATGCCGTTGGCTGTACTCGTTGTGATGGGCGGGTCTAAGATGCTTAGCCATAAGAAACGAGAAGAAAGCAGGGGGCATACCTTGAGAGATGGTCGCTGGCTTCTCCTGGACCGGCTCAGGAACCAAGCCAGCATCGTCGGCATCGACAGCATTCCCATCCTCGTCCTCGTCACGGGCCAACTCGCCCAGGACCCCGGCCAGCGACTTGGCGGCGTCGGCCTCGGAGGCCTCGCGCTGGGCGTCCTGCAGGGGCGACGTGCGGAAGAGGTCGGGGAACTCGACCTTGGCGCGCAGGTCCGACTCGAAGATGCGCGACTCGAGGAGCTGGCGCGCGATGTCGGTCAACTTGACCTTGCCAAACACTTGGAAGAGGTTCACCAGGGCCTTCCGGTTCTTGACCAGCTCCTTCCGGACCGTCTTCTGCCGGCGCAGCAGGGCGGCGTTGCCGCTGAAAATGGCGCGGCACGTGGTGTAGACGCGCTGGCGCTCGTCTTTGGTGTACGTCATGGTTGACTCTTCGCAGGTGGGCATCTTTGGCGCCATTGATAATCGCACATTTTAGAGGTATGCTGGGCGGAGGTCCTCGATTTCTTTTGTATTGGTCGAAGCCAGTCGATATTGGCAGCAATGTGACCGCTTCGTTTTCCGAGCGTGGGCCGTCGGCCTCCCGCAGCAGACCTACATATGCATTTGTCGATAGAACCCAATCAAGTGGCGCACGGGGTTGATGCCCCGAGACACTCAGGCTGATCCTCTCGAATAGAAACGGGCCAGACATGTTGGCAAGAGACAGCGAGATTTGTGGTGCATCGCCTGTTTGTCATGCCATACATAGGCGCCCGTCAACTGCAGCAAAATGGCTTGGCCTCGCCCCTTGAAGCTCCTTGCTGGCGAGGGGTTGAGATGAGTGCTCAGCTGTGGATTGTACGTGCATACAAGTTTTCAGAGATCGACCAACAAACCAGCATCTCTTGCTTTTTATTCACAGACAGAGTAAACGAGGCGACATACCTACCCAGAAAGCTACCCTAGTCTCTACGCCGTTGACCCAGCAATCAGACTCTTCCCACGCGCCCAATACACTGTAACTGCGACGTAGAAAAACCAGACCAGATTCAACCACTGCTGAACATCCGATCCTTCGGTCCCATCTTTCGTTGCCGTCTGGCTCTTCTTCCCAAAGATTTCCGTCACAGACACGTCAAGCAGGTGGCCGGCCAGTTCTTTGTGCTCGCGATCATCCTTTAGCATCCCCTCAATCAGAGCCTTCTCCTGCCTATCCAGCTCCTCTTTCTGACGACGGATGCTCACCACCTGGGCCGTGACACAATCTTCCGTCGCCTTCTTCATGACCTCCATAGCCTCGAGCTTGTCATCCACCGCTCCCTTCAGTTCTCCTAGTTGCGAGGCCCGATGGGTATCTCGCAGCGTCTCAGCCAGTTTGACGGCTGCCTCGAGAAACTGGCTGACGCTACGGGCTGTAATAGGGGCCCTGTGAACGGCTGTATTCCGGAGTTCTCTGGTCGCGTGGAAGATCCGCCTAACACTAGCACCGGGAGGAATTTGGAGTGCCTCTGCAGGAAGCTGGCCCCGCCGCGTGCTCACAACGCTCTCCCAGCGAGTCAGCTCCACCGCGCAGGCGCACTTCCAACCCTTTTTCTCGAGGACCTCGGGGAGCCAGCGGGTGGCAAAGTCGAAGCAGCACTGTTCCAGGATCGTCTGGGCGGTTGTGAGGATGCGGTGCTGTGTGCTGTATGGGAGGTAAGTAGGGTGCAGCGACGGTATGCCATAAAGCTGAGTGATATTCTCAGCGGCGACGGCCACTGAATCATAGGGCTTGGAGGCGAGAACGGAGGGGAGTTCGGACGCGCCCTTTTCGCTACCGCCAAGTGCTGGTGGCCGTTCGGAATGCTCTACCAAGGCAGTGTTGGTAGTCAGTTCTTCGACTTCCTCATCTTCCGAGTGCGTGACTTCAGCCGCTGTATCTTCTGCCAAGGTCTCTTCGGCCAAGTCATCCTCTGCAAGGACCTCCGCCAAATCATCCGCCAAATTCTCCGCAGCAGAGACCTGCGTGGTCAACGTCGTCACATCTCCCGCAGACCCCGCCATCTCGGCGTGGGGCGCGGGGCCGGGCGGGGCCGGAAAAAGGTCCGGGAACTGAGCCCTGGCAACTGTCTCCGACTTGAAAATCTTGGCCCGTGTCATCTTGGTCGCAAGGTCGACCACCTTGGCCTCACCCAATTCCGAAATCAGAGGACCCAAAGACGCGTGATTACTCAGAAGAGAGTCACGCACCTTGGGCGAATGGCGCTTCTTCGGGCTGTGGTTGCTGAGAATCGACCGGCAGCTGAGATAAATCCGCTTCCGATCTTCTAGCGTGGACGGCATAATGAAGGTGCTAAAAGGATGTTGATAACTCTGATAGATGCGGACTTCTAGTCAAAGAATGACGTTGGAGTCGGCTACGATATGAGGAGAGAATGGTTTTTCCTGATTATCGTCGTGGTTTCTCTGCAGATTTGTAGGAAAGCTGAGGTGAGGGGAAGCTTTAACCCTGTCGTCCACTCCCAGGTTGGTGGTCGGCCTCCCGCAGGTACAGACCCCCTCACCCGATTTCAAAACCTGCCCAATTACCAAGAAAGAATTACTGCAGTTGCCTGTTGCCTGGATGCCTGACTTCATGTGATGGTCGTCTAGGCGAATCACGTCACGGTCCTGCCAACACAAGATACCGAAGACTAACATGGTCCACATCGGCGCGAGGAGAACAACGAACCAACCTGATGATTTTTTGTGATGCCAAGAGTGGTGCCCAACGTCCATAGGGAACATGAACTTTCAAATGGATGTGTCACACCGTTCGGCCCGGAGTTTTCGGCAAACGCGTCCGCTCACTGGGTGGAAAGACTGGGGCGATCGGTGTGGGGACCGGGCCCGCCCAAGCCCGAGAGTGGATCCACGGCCCGGACAACAGATACCACCAGCACAACTAATTTCTTTCATTCATGTATAGCATACCTCCCCAACGTAAACTTGAAAGCTGACAAATGTTTGTGTATTTGAAGCAGAACTATTTGCATGTCTCATCAGACCTGGTCTTGTCGACCTTGCACACCATACTGGAGAAGTATTTGGTACGACGGCCGGGCGGCAACAGGACACATCAGCAGTAGTTGATTTTGGGTTACCGAGTTGTAACAAGAGCGAGATCCGAAGTATAGCGCGTGAGTTTTGCCCAGTGGCTAAAGATCAGTAGAGTATTGTAGGGCTGCGAGTCGCCTAAATGTGCGTGAGTTACGTCCATATCGCCAAGGAACCCGTGTTTCTGGTAGATCGGAGTCGTTTGGAAGATCGAGAAGAGTTCAAGTGCGCTTTAAAAATGGCTCGAAAGCGTCTTCTTTGATCGGCGAATTTGAATTACAAGAGAACTGCCGTGCAACTGACCTTGACAACACGGATGACCTGAAGCTGGGCTGTCAACTACTGTGATAACTTCACGACACCACCATTGAAACCACGAATTCTTTTGAATAGTTGCTTGTCGGCCGAGAAGAAAAAGATGCCGAAATGTGCGGCGTGATTGGTTGGCTCGGGACTACCGAGAGCGAGAGATTGGCTTTCCCCTGCGATATGATGACAACAGATGACCTAGTGCTATCATCGGGTGGCATTGCTGAGTCAAAAGGCCGCGATTGACTCAAGGACGGATGGTGGCCGGAATAGGAAAGTAGTGTGTTTGCGGCATTGCGAGGAACGGCGCCAGAGATGATCCCGGTTGTCGAGGGACGCGGTTGCGCCGGCAGCTCCTCGATACTGGAAGTTGGTAGTGTGCTTGCGTCAGAGGATGGGGGCCGTAGACACACGGTCAATACTTGAGGACGAATGAGCTGCCTTCGATGGGGTTCCACGTCTTTCCGAACCTTTCGCAGATAGCGGAACGAAGTTTTCGGCGTACACGATCTGGGGTTCCCCTGTTACAAGACCCCCGAGCCAGAATATCAATAATACTGATGATACTGGATTACCTCGTTATCGCTCTGGTCAATGAGGATTTCCAGCTGCAGACGTGCCTGGGCTGAGTGGCAACGACGAATCCCTTGCAAAGGTGGATCTCACCGTCGGAGAATAAGAACATCAAACTCGCGCGGATGGCTGATCAGCGGGGAGGCTCCCCAGTACCCATGTCAAGGGTTGTCAAATCCTGCGTGGTTGTTCAAACTCCACATCAAAAGCCATCGCGAGGTGCTGTCATCTCAGCTGGTTCTTTGACGCGCGAATCCACAAACAAATAGAGAGAGATGAAGGATTATGTCTGGTCTAATTCGCAAAGCAATTTGTTTCGAGCACTGTCGTTCTAGTTTTCGTTTCCGTCCCTGGCGGCCAAAGCAGAGGCAGGCAGCGTCTGATTTTTTTCCTCAAGTGCAAGTTCATCTATAGGTACCTCGGCAAGCCTTCTGCCACATGCCTCCTTCTCCCCACAGATCGCGTCCAGGCCTCTGCGATCAGGATATTGGTTCGTCCTGTCTGATGTCTTGCGAAACGACGTGGAAGACGGCAAACAAATGTGGAAGAGTCCCGATGCACCAACACGGATGTTTGGCGACGTAGACGAAACTGGAAGTGATTGAAAGTCTCCGTGGTAACGCAAATTACAGATTGTTCGGGAAAAAGGGGGGAAGAGCCTCTCGCGATCTGCTGCTGCTGCGGCTGCGGGGTACTAGCGCGGCACGCTATCCAAGAAAAGTTATTTGTCTGTGTGGTTGCCGGGTCCGTGGTGTGCAGCGTCATGTTTCCCGTCGGCCCTGTGCTCGATGGTCCGTGGGGAGGACAAGGGATTGCAAACATGAGTAATGTCCCAAATGCTCATAGCCTTACATACATATCCTCCCCTGCTGAACAATCTTCCCTGATTTAGGAGAGGCTAGGTTAAGTTTTCTCCATCTTTGGAATCCTCACTTTATTTTCATCAACTACATTGCCTAGATATCATCATGGATTACAACAGAAACATGGACGACTACGGCGACGGGAAAGACGAATACGGCCAAAGAGAATACGGCCAAAGAGCCATCAAAATGGACAAGCTGGACAGATATGGCACCCATAGCAGCTTCTCAACAGACATGGACGACAAGCAAAGGAGACGCGACACCTTTCAGTCGTCCCTGGAGAGGGAACAGGCGCAGGAAGGCGTGCTCTACCGGAACGGTCAGCTTATCTTACAACCAGCCCCGACCCAGGACCCGCGAGACCCTCTCAACCTCCCACTTTCACGCAAGCTCCTGGCATGCTTCTGCCTCTGCTGTTTCGGAGCGCTGGCCGCCGCAGCCGAGCTGATTCTCGGTGCCATGCTACCCGTCTTCGCCCTTGAATACACCGGCCTTGACCCGAAGATTCTAAAGGACCTGACACGAGGTGGTGGTCTCCCTGCGAACACCGACCCGTTGAAGGTTCTCTCCTCGTTTCCGGGAGCTCCGCCTATCTTCCAAGTCTACCTGCTGGCATCACTGCCCGTTTTGGTCATCGGGTTATCTAACCTAGTCCTGGTGCCAATGGCCATTTCCGTCGGCCGCCGGCCTGTCGTCCTCGTCACCGGCGTGATTGCCATCATCGGAGCCGTGTGGGCCGGATCCAGCCGCTCTCTACCGTCGCACTTGTTGGCTCGATGTGTACAGGCTGTCGGCGCTGGTACCGTGGAGAGTTTGATCCCCTTCATCCTCCAGGACATGGTCTTCGTTCATCAGCGAAACTCGTGGATCTCCGCGATCTTCGCCGCCCAGGGAATCATCATCATTGTCCTTGGTATCGCGGCGCCGTACATGATCATCGACCTGAGCTGGCGTTGGATGTACTTCCTGACCGCCATCGGCGCTGGTTTCTTCCTCGTCGGGGTCTTCCTCTTCATGCCCGAGACCAGATGGGATCGATCACGCGCTGAGATGAGTAAGCCAAACTTCTTTCTCTGCTCCTGAATTCGTGAGGCTAACAAACCCCAGATGGCGTCCCTCGTGACGAGACAGGTCACACTCGCGCTCCGAGGACCTTCCGGTACAACATTGCCTTCTTCCACGGGAAGATGGAATGGCGTCGGGGCTGGAATGCCTTCATCGACACTCTTCGCACGTTCTTCTATCCTCAGATCTTCTTCATCACCATGCTTAACAGTGTCATGATTGCATGCGCCTTTGCCGCCGGCTACACTGTTGCCCCCGCTCTCCTGACGGCACCCTGGTCGTAAGTGATCCTACCTTATCTTAACCTGGATACTGTAACTGACAACATCCTAGATGGGACTTCATGGTCCTCGGTTTCTGCCTCGTTCCGATCCTCATCGCTGCGATCGCCGTCGCCTTCGTCACCGGCGGCGCCGCCGACTGGATGGCAAACAAACTGGCCAAGAAACGCGGCATCCGCGTTCCTGAGAACCAGCTGGTCAACCTGATCATCCCGACGCTGGCAGGTCTCATCGGAACCATCATCTTCGGCCTCGCCGGCTCCAATCAGCAGGACTACTCCTGGGCGACCTTCCTGACCGGTCTCGGGCTCATGGCCTTCGGGTTCCTTGGCGCCAACACCATTGGCGCGGTCTACGTGCTCGAGTGCTACCCCCACCTCGCCGGACCGGCGTTGGTCAACATCGCTTCCTTCCGAGCTCTGCTTGCCTTCGTACTGTCCTTCAAGATCTCCGACTGGGTCGTGGAGCTGGGCTACCTCAAGGCGATGATGATCTACACCGGTCTTATCGCTGCTTTCGCCGCTGCGCTGCCAATCGTTTACCACTACGGTCCCGCCTGGAGGAAGAAATGGCCTGCCAACAACTTTGGGGATAACATGTAAGAGTTGCGTGTTGGTCAGAATCGCGGGGACACAGGGTGCGTGTTATTCAGTTATCAAAAAGGGCAGTTGTTCTCACATTTGGCGGCTTTCTTGTACAATATGTTGTCGTTGTGAAAAGGTTTCATGGTATCTATCTGGTCTATTGTTTCCAGAACATTTTACGGCACGCCAATGCATCTAGTCTTCGAAAACCAAAGTCATATGAGAATTTGCCTCGCCCAGGACATTTCGGCACTTTGCGGCACTGCAGATAGCCTAGGTTTGGTGCATCACTACTTGAGTTCTTAACAATTTGAAGCAAAATGAGGTCATTCCCACATCATTCAACTTAGTATGGCCGACTACGTTCTGTCTGCCTCACTCCGTTGTCTCGGTTTGAGAAGTACGAAGCAACGTAAACCAGCTCACTGGGAAAGCGCCCAGCTCAGTCCAACCGATTACTATCATTCATCCGAAGATCTCAAAGTGTAAGCGTGAAGGTTTAACCTAATCTTTCCGAAGGGTCCTGACGGTCGGGCGACTCTGAGGTGCCCCTCGGCAAATGCTTCCGTGCATGTGCCAACTTCTAAGCTTTGGCTCGTCATCGCATTCACTCGGGAGCGAATGACAGAATCGGCGGACGCTACCCAACAAAAAGAGACGTCGAACTTTGTAGGCCTCATTTTATAATTTTCAACAGCAGGTGACGCACGCTGTAGGTCTATATTAAGGCCTACTGCGCGGCGTCAAAAATCTTGGATTTGGGAAGGGTTGAGGAGCAGTTTGGGGAAGTTTGGACACTGATGGTATTGGATTCATGGACACAAACTGTATGTCCCCTTTCCCGAGCAAGATGGGGTGAGAAACTTGAAGAAAGCTGACTACAACTGTGTAGTTACTGACGAAGACTTTCTTTTTGTCGACTCTGGTGTTGACGCATTTTAGGAGCAGCTCCCCGGGCTGTTTGACGAGGAATTCGCCTCTGTCATCTATCAGGAAGTTCCGCTGCTCGAAAGTGACATATCTCTCGGTGACTATCTAAATTTGGTGGATGTGCCAAGCGATTACTCTCTAGATTTGATGGTAAGCGCGATAATTGAAACCTCTAACTGGGCGTGTTTCTACGAGTACGACGATGATACTAGCATCCTTTAGGAAAGGCTAGATTCATCCGACGACTCGACGCCGAGGGAAGAAGATGAGCTTGTTTTTCAAAACTTCGAACCGGAGCACGGTTTCGCTGGCACGCGAGAGCCCAGGCCCGATGAGGTCGCGCCGTTCCAGTCCCCCAGACCAGCAACTTGGCCGGTCGATTTCCCGGAAGACCAGCTGCCTCATTTGGGCGAGAACGACTTCTGGGATGGGGTCTACCATTGCAGATTTGGCCGCGGATGTGACACGTATCAAATCGAAAGTCTTTTACGGTGGGTCGTGCGAACAGGAATATTTTGCATACAAACTGATAACTCGCCAGAAAGCACATTCGCACGCATTGTCTTCCCTTTCACTGTCTCCATCGAAATTGCATCCACAGGTCGGCGACGCGGAGAGACGTGCAAAAACACTACAAATCACACTTCGGGCTCCGCTATGTATGCCGCTGTAACGAGTCATTCAGCAAACGGGACAATCTTAATCAACACATCAAGCGGGCTTCAACCGGTCTCAGTCGTCGCAAGATGCCCAAGGCGAGGGCATCGTAACGCTGACGGAGAGCGAGATGGGTGGAAAATTTTCCTTTTTCATTATCTCCGGTCTTTTCCTGGGATTAGAACCATTTTTTCGTTTCCAACGAAACAGCTTGATCATGTCCAGATCTTGAGAAAACACTCAGGCACAGTTGTTACTACAATTTAACCCCACTTCCTGAGCCAGCTTCGTCTTCAGAGCCTTCGCTTGCTTGGTGCGAAAATGACGTGACGGCAACAGCTGAATCTGGATAAGAGGCTGTGAAACGCTTAGCAAACGACCGTTGAAGATTCAGTACCGCGGCCAGCTTACGGGCATCCGAGCTATCGCTCTCGTTGATATCGCCGAACGGGTCTGTCCCCGAATCGGTGTAGTCGCCGTCAACCAAGGACGGCGTAATCTGGTTGATGGAATCCTGTTGAGGAAGACTCGACACGCTCTTTTCCTTTATCTGGTCCAGAACCATCGATTTGAGGTCGACGAGAACGTCGTTGATCAACTTGCGCTGGTTGAGCCACTTGGGACTCTTTGCACCTTCGGGCAACATCATCACGCCCCAGTTGGGGTACGCCTTCTTGTGAGAGTCAAGCAGCACGACCCCCGCAGGATGATAACGGAAGTAGAGGTCGTAGCAGACGCAGGCAAACTTGCTACACGACACGAAGCGATCTCCACCCGCATACCTACGTTCATTGTCGGAGAAGTGGTGCAGCATCTGCACCTCGGCATGGACGCAAGACTTCAACGCACCCGGCCGGAACTTGCTGCGCAAGGTAGCTTCCAAACCGACCTGCTCGTCTAACCGCGTCAGATACAGCACGTAGGCCTCGTAGCGGTCATCCCGGGCGGGTAGCAGTCGTCTCAGAACACCGTCGAGAGTCGTCAGGTTATCTGCTTCAGGAACCGTGGCGCTGGCGGGCTTGGGCACGCCGGCGACACGATAGTTCTGAAGCAGGACCGACAGGCGGCTTCCGTCCTCGAAGACCTGTCTCACCGCCCGGACCCGGGCCGCTAGTCGGCCGACCATGTGCCTGACACTGCGGAACGGCGAGTTCGACCCATTGGGTGTGTTGTCGTCTTGGTGTTCGCTCTCGTGGCTCAATCTTTCGATGATTCGCATCTCTTCATCGTTTCGACAGTCGTAAGCTGCTTTGCAAATGTCAAGACCGCTGATCGCTTTCTTCGTGAACCGCCCCAGCCAGCTCCGTAGATCATCTTACAATATCTGTCAGTTTCCATTCAGATCTTTACTTACCTTGCTTTCCCGCCTCTCCAAGAAAGGAGCTGCATTGAATGGCCGCGTTTCGAAGGATCGCGGCCTCCTTCTTGATCCTCGAATGCGCGAACTGGGCGCTCACGGCTAGGGCCCTCTCAACCGCATCTTGCTCGCCAGGAAGTTCTGCAGCGCTCTTCACCCGCTCGACGATGTCGCCAAGGAACTGGGTGACCTTCTCCTTGACCCCTTCGTTGGTCGCGACCCAGAACACGTAGCAGTCCTCTTGATCCTCCATCGCGATTGCGGTCGTGGTATCTCCGCCTTTGTTGTAATCGCAAAGAAAGGCCAAGTTCTTCAAGAAACGTCGTTGGGCGTCCTTTAAGTTGAACTTGTTCAGCTGGGATACGACATGAGGGCCGATGACCGGTCGCAGGAGGGCCAGAAGCACCAGCGCCTCGTAAAAGCGGGCGAGGAGGCGGAAGTACGGGTCCATTCGCGGTGTGCGAGCCATGGTGGTGATGGCTGACGAGTTTTGACTTTAGACTGTTGAATCTGATGTAACTGTGGAAATTGAAGCAGCTGGAAGTAGACCTTGGTTCGTTCGACGGGGATGAGGCGAAGGAGGTCGTCGGCCTGCGAATTCAGCCGACGACCTCCTCCAACTCCGATACCACCCCCACAGCGACAAATTCGATGGGAGGATGATGAGTTGAGAATGCGGGAGGCCTTCCATCGGCAATCTGGAGCTGCAGACAGCGATTGCCGCCCGGACCCTGAGCGAATGCTCACTTGCTCTGGTGAATGTTACGGGGGGCATCCTTGATCGTTGGCGACTTACCCCTCAGCCGCACGACGAGACTTGCGAAAGCTTCCATATTGTTGGGCAGCGGAAGTGCCCAACACCGATGAAAGTGCGTCATGATGACAACTTACTCACGACTTTCGGCCAGTTTGGTCTTGGTTATTACCGTCCCTCCACATTGGCATGGTAATATGGCGGAAGATCCCGAGGGAAATCAGTCAAGCGCTCCCTTGCTTCACTGCCACCGTAATGTTAAAGAAAGGAAATGGTCAACAATTTTTCGTCGCGTAACATCTTACTCGGAAGTTTACAATTGTGGCAACGCGCAATGAACAGTGGCAATTAGGGAAAGAGCCTTCCTACGGCACCCGACTGTTTGTTGCTGTATCGCAGCGTCCTTGTAACAGACGCCGAGATGCAGTGGTCAAGATGAATGCAAAAGTCGTGTAGTTCCATTCAATGATCTGAACAAAACGCCCTAGCTCCTTGGAATAGCCATCAAAAACCCACGTTGTTTTCTACTAGGGAGTTTCTTCTGGGGCCAGTTCGGAGGCGACCCCCATGAAGTTTGATCCGTACGCCGAGTCTGCCCGCCCCTTCCCCTTATCCTCCTCCGAGTCGCCAGCAAGGAAGTAAAAGTCCAACTGCCCTCCCGCACTGAAATCTATCCCCTCGAACATATCATTAGTCCATGTTAAAGTTTCACGTTCCACAGAGTGAATGGCCGCCGACGATTCCGGCTTCTGGCTGGCCTCTCTCTGGAGAACGTAGCTTCTCAAAGACTCCAGCGCTTCTTCCTGTAGTATGTCCACCAATCTTTTCTTTGCCGCCTCCGACATGATCTGGAATTCTTCACCCAACCTCTCAAAGACCCGCCGCGGAAGATGGCGCCCTAGGTGAGTACTGTACTCATCGATATCGAAGGCTGCCTTGACGTTCTCCATGACCTCAATGGGTTCGAAATCTAAGCAAGGTCGGTCAGGATTCCACGTCCCTGGGACTAGGCAAAATAAAGTAGTCGGGTAGCTGGCTTACACGGGCTGGGAATGGAGTCTGCGTCTACTTCGGGGAATAGTATAACGTAAATTTCTTTCCATTTCTCCAAGACGGAAGTGCGATTTCCTTTTCGCTTGTTGATGTCGTCCCACTGAACCTGTGTCATGAAGCCTATTTCATTTTCCACTTCCCGCAGAACACATGGCTCAGGTGACCGTATATGAGTCTGCAATAGACGGTTCGAATCAAGAGGGAGATGGCATCGCTGGCAACTGTACTCCTTGAAGTGCCGTCTCTTCAAATGCTCTCTGGGGCGAGTTAGTTCAAAAGCGAAATTCTGGATCTGCTGTGGGAAACGAAACTAGGGTTACTTACTTCATCCTGTGAAGTCCGTCGAAACCCGGCCCAACACACGTTCTCCAGGTCGAAAACTCCTCCGGGGATCTCTTCATGAATGGGCATGCAATTTTCTGCTTCGCAACGGGGTCTTCCTTGCACCCTCTCGGGCCCAACCAATTGCCCCCGGCGCCACCTCCGGAAGCTTCGTCGTCGTCGTTCCCCCGACGTCGGCGTTTGTTGTTGTTTATTCCATCTCGGGCGTTGTTGTTGTGTAGGTTGATCCCGTCGAAGTCAGATGGTCCTTGACCGGAGCTCGACCCGCTCCCGTGCTGCGGAGCCGTTCTGATGCCGAGGCGCGAGTCGATGAATTGTCCGAAAATTTGAAGTAAACCATCGTTCAGACCTCGGATCCGCTCGTTTGATAGAACGACCGAGTAGAAGTCATCGTCGGTCATCCGAGATGACTCCGTCGGTGAAGATTCTGATGTTGACAGTTCGTCTGGAGACACATCCTTTTGTGCGGTGGCGATGGTCTCCGCCTCTGTTTCGGCTCGTGAGTCCTCCTCATCACTCAAGAGGGTGACATTTTCGAAGGTAAGAGGCGCACTACCCGCAGAATGGCCAACATTTCTCGGCTCTTTCAATGAGCGATGAGTTGTATTCGGGGACCCCGGGCGGAGGGAAACTAAATCAAGCGAATGTGAGGGGGCAGTGAAATTGTCACGCCCATCGTCGGGATCGGACTGTGAATTGTGAGGAAGAGGCCTCTCGGAGGCTAACCCCAAGCTGGCAAGCTCGGTCTCGCCAGCCACAAACCTCTGCATCATCAAGTTTCCACCTGTTGCGTTCCCACTTTGCTCTTCAGGCTTAATCGCGTCGCTGGGTGGTCTTTTGGATTCACTTCGGTTTGTCGTCAGTTGTTGACAACAGAAGATTAAGGCCGTGGACTGAAAACAACAGATTCAACTCACTGTTTAACCAGCAGGTGTTGCTTAAGGGCGTCCTGACGGGAAAATGACTTGTCACAATCAGGCCACGGGCACCTGTTCGGTTTGACGCTTTCGTGTAACCGGCGATGACGGCTGGAAAGGTCAGCTGACGTTTTCGATGGAAGGGACTGAAAGCATGGCCGAAGGCCCATGGCGGTCACAATTACCGTAGATCATGCAATCCATTGAAGGTCTGCATGCCGGTCAGTGTCTTGTAGCCTCAGAGATTGTGTGTTCTAGGATACCATGCCGCATTGATCGCACTTATGAGCGGTTGAAGAACTCTGTGCCGTGCCCAAGACACTCACTCGCCCGCCCTCTCTGCTGAAACCCCCCCTATTCCACCCACTATCCCGGTCGGAAGTCGCTCTATGCCATCTCCTATCCCAGTCGGCCATCCTGCTTTGCAGTGAATCCCCGACGGGCCTCCCCGACGGATAGAACCTCTCCTGGGCGGAACTCTGGCTGCTATAATCAATTGTACCCTCGCGGGCGCTCACCCGAGCGGATTGAACATGCAAGAAGCTTTTACCGTGCCCAGACCCCCGGGAAGCATTTTTTGGGCGCAAGAGATCGTGACCGCCTCCAGACATGGTGGCAAATCCGTTGGGGCAGGTTGTGCGTTTGCGTCGTTTTGGTGCTAGGGAAGCCGGGGGCTGGAGGAAGAAGAGAAGTGCAAGAAGCAAAGCAGGCTCAGAGATTTCGCGGGTTCTCTTTTCTTTAAAAGTGTTTGTGTCGAGATGGGAAGATTGGTTGAGGTTCGCTTACCACGGGAAGTAGGACGCGCGGGGTTGGGCAAGACATTCCTTTTTTACAAAGCTGCGCAAATGCGCAGGTCGCCATCGCGTCCGGGCACAGCCTGCTTCGCCGCACACGCGGAAACACAAGACTACGACTGGTCGGGAAGATTCACAGCAGACGAATCAGAATATGTTGAAAGGTGTTGGAACCTCGTAGATAGACTGATATCAAGACCACCAGCTGCCACTGCCCACCACTGCCCAAGTGGTCACGTCTCATAGGTAGAAGCCGGCCAACTGTGGTACCGGCCATCACCGCGTCTCGTTTGCGTAGTACCTTGCTTGCACCTCCTTCTCTGCCATTGCAAAATGGCACTGTCTCGTTTGGACCTCATCTTCGCAGTCCAAACCCGAGTGAACATAACGCGCCACCAGTACGAGCACAGAAAGCAGTCACAAGCATCAGAGAACGTGTCATGTCACGTGCTAAACTCGTGACAGCGAGCGGCCTGTGGGATTTAGCTCCTTCGTGACAATAGCAACCAAAGGCTCTCACACACGCCCCATCTCAACCACAAACCCAGGACCAGCAGTTATTTTTTGAGATGTATTAATCTAAATGCAAATAGGCTACCCTCAAGGAAAAATCCCAAAACCGAACCGGGCGTGTGTGAAAACCTTCATTTCCCACAGGCCCAAAAAAAATCATAAAAACTCATTCGCAGGTATCGATACGCCAGAAACTCGCATCGCTCACTTGTTTTTTATAACCCACCGTATCAACCCATACCGATAAAGATGCCGCAATACTCCCTTTCGTTTGAATTCCCCTTGGAAAGGTGATGACGGTCCCTCAGTCGACGACGTGAGGAACGCCCCTCTTCCACTTGAGCTTCTTGCCGTGCTTGCTCTCATGGTGCCGCGACACGTTATCCCTCCTGCCGCGGTGCTCGCACCCGGGGTGGGGACACTCCCGAACCTCGGAGCGGACGTTGGCCCGCTCGGCGACGTCGCGGTGCCGCGCCTGCAGGTGCCGCTCGAGGTCGCGGACCTGGGCGAACTTGTGCTCGGTGCGGTGCTCGGCCTTGCAGATGGGGCAGACTAAGGCCTTGCGGTGGACGCGCTGGTGCTGCTTGAGCTGGGCCTCCTTGCGGAAGGTCTTTATGCAGCCGTCGGTCGTGCAGCGGTGTGGAAAGTCAGCGGACCCGTCGGGGGAGGAGGAGGAGGGGGAGGCGTCGGCGCTGCTGTAGGTCGGGGCAGCGACCTCGGGGAGGTAGTCCATGGAGGCCTCGAAGGGGGACGTGTTGGCGCTGCCGAAGTAGGAGGAGGCGGAGAGCTGGTCGCCCGAGAGGTAGCCGGACGCCGAGAGGTCGGGCAGGGGGCCCGAGAGGGCGAAGAGGTCGGCCTGCAGGCTCTGCTCGACGTCGTACAGCACCAGGGGGTCGTTGAAGATATCCTCGGGGGAGCTGGACGGCTGCGGGTACTCGGTTCCGATCATGTTGGGGGAGAAGAAGTCGCCGGCGGCGGGGTAGTCGCCCGTGGCGAGCATGTCCTGTTGCATCAGCACGGCCCAGTCGTCTGTCTCGTCCGGGGCCTCGTAGAGGTCGGAGAGCGGCGAGCCGTACTGACACAAGAAACCGTTGTTATACATAGGGTCGTGGGGTGCAGCGCTTACCGGCTGGCCCCCCGCGGAGGGCCAACCCGTGGTAGGAGCCGCCATGGTGGAGAGGAGGGCGTCGATATCGGGGTGGGTGGTGGTGTTTTCGCTTTCGCGTCTGGCAGCGTTGGTGATGGCTGCACCAGACATTTCGTTCAACTCCGTCTCAGAAGTTGACGGGTAGAATTCGTCGTGTTGGTCGTAGATGGTGGTGTACTCGGCGAAGAGCTGAGCGTGGTGGTTTACAAATGGCGTTGGTTGTGTGTGAGCAGCGAGGATACTGGAGTCATCAAGTTCAGATGTCCGCTCGAGAAGTTTTACGACGTACTCAGGTCCTTGGCCAACCTGGGGGCCGACGTTAGTCGCATGTCACGGGTGTATAGAGAGAAGACAGAGGGACACGAATGTCCTCGTCTGTGAGTGTGGAAGAAAAATCATACCTGCGCGGGCAACCAATTACTCCCTCACAACATTAGACTGCGGCAGAAGAGGCCGGCATGATGCCGTCGAACGATCCTCGGCTCCGTGGGCTACGGGCCATGGAATATTCGAGGCGGAATCCGGCGACCCTGAGCGAACCGTTTATCTCCCGAGGGAGAAGGCTTGGCCATGGAACGGTCGCGCGTGCCGGGGCACTGTGCATGTCTGCGAGAGACTTTTCTCTTGCAGTGTCTTGCTCTCCGAGATGTGCATCTTCGGAGTTCAATGTGTCCTGGAAGCACTTCGACGTTGGTCCAAAAGGACGAGTCGTTGCAAGCAGCTTCGTGAACTGAGGCTAGGTAGGTGTGTTAGCCTCTACATCGCAGTAGAGCGTCGTGTGCATCTAGCATTATTGTCAACCTACCGGCTGCGTAATTGAGTGCGGGTCCAGCGATGGAGATGTGCATCCTTTTGGAAGCACAAAGCATGAAGGAATAATCGGATTCCCCAGGTCGTCGGGGTATCCGGGAAAGTCTTGCGACTCCGAGTCGTCCATGTCGTCAGTCAGGTCCTCGTCCCATGTAGGGGACAGTGACCCGTCCGTCGAAGCGGAGGTCTCGGAAAGAATCATGTCGGAGCGGCGTGGCGGCCGGTCCAGTATCGGCATGCGACGGGCAGGGTCGCCGTCGAAGTCGTGCTGGTCCAGACAGTCGTCGACCGGCGGATCCAGAGCGGAGGCCATTTTGGCGGTGGGGAAGACAGTGTCTACAACCAGCGCATCGGGTAAGAAGAGGGGGGGGGCAAAAGCGAGAAGGGGGGGTTGATTATCGACGATCCAAATCGATGTTCAGGCTTTCGTGTGCGGTGAGATAAGTTGACGATAGGTTCAGTATGCAAAAAGTTGGATAAGGAAGGAAAAGAATCGAGGTCGGAGAAGCGCGAGGGATGCCTGGAATTATGAACCATCCAGTTCCCAGGCAGCGCTGCGCCTTACTGGCTGAGCGCGGCTATCGGCGCCGTTTGCCTGGGGGCGGAGTGAATTTGGCCTCAGTGGCCCGTGCGCCGTCCGCAGCTGGGATCGTCCTGGGGCGGGACATTGGAGGTGGATTAAATGTTAGAGCACCCAGACTTGATTAGCCATAGCTGGGCTTCCAGAAGGCTTTGAATTGTGATTGAAACTTTCAAAAACTCATAGAACTTTTGATATCTCTAATAGTGCGTTTAAGTTACAGTAGAATACGATTTGAATCCTATAACCAAGAGCAACTATACTGCAGCATCATCTCGTCCGTCAGCTTCCAAGTATCGAGACAAGCGCATCGCGCCAGACGGGGCTGAACGCCAGGGCAGATTCCAACAGGCAGACTCCATTGGCCGGCCGTGCTGACAGCATCTCCACTCCCCCGCAGTAAAAAGGTACAAGGTACTTGAGGCCGCCGCGGTTGCTCCATCGTATTTTCATGCCATGGCGCCATTGCGCCCTCAAAATCGAGTTCACGAGGGAGGAATGATGCAAACCCCTTCAATTGAGCGCCCGTCATTGGCCGCCTTACTTCGAGTCCTTCCGGCGGGGGTGTCAAAGGTGGTCTTTGCCGTTTGATTCATAGGGGCAGGTCGGTGTCCTCATCTCTCGCTGAAGCATCGTCACCGCCATCCGTTTGATTCGAGGTCCGACCATCGTCAGTGACAGGCTGCGTCGGACCTCCCGGTGCCGTCGCCGGGAACTGACGATAGAACTACGATACGACAACACGCCTTGTCGAGTCCGATGCCAAACTGCGTCGCATTCGGGCCCTCGGTGGCACTTTTGTTTTCTCCACGGCGGTTGACTGCGAATACTGCGTGTCAGACGACGACACGACGTTAAAACAGGAACATCTGCCGTCAGATACGAGGTCAAGACATCGGTGAAGCAGTGGGTTCGGGAATAGCCACGGACAGACCAAGTACCACTTGCAGAGCAAAATGTAACCAACCGACGGTTGCCCGTACGGTGCGGCAGCTTATTCGCGCCCTCGGTCGACTCCAGAAGCCCCTCCAATCCGAACGATGCTAGAATCCGAGCGCAGCAAAAGAACAGAGGCGCCCCCAGCCCAGCCATGTCGAAGCTGCAAAAGCAAAAGGTTTGCGCCGAGGGGGAATCGAACCCCCGGCTCCCCGACGCTACTGGATGGCAACGGAGAATTTTACCACTAAACCATCGGCGCGATGGCAGCTGACTCAGCTGTTGGAGGGAGCATCCGGTGAGCGACTCATGATGCGTAGCCTACGACCCCTCCGATCCACCGACCGAACGATCCCGTCAAAGCGAGCAAGACCCCGACGCGGCGGACGATATAGGCATGCTCAATCACGATTTCAACCCAGAGGCTCTGCACATTGCTGTCGGCGTCCATTTCAGCAGCGATGACCAGCCAGAACCCAGAAATCGGGCGATATGAAGTCCCTCAATGAAACCCGTCGAAAGAGAGGGAGAGAGACGTCAGACACCGGATCCGACGTGTCGATAAAAGCTTCACGGGCTACGGTTCTGAAGTCAAAATAGGGCCGGCTGCGGGGTTCCGGCCAAGACGCGTCCGGAGCTCTGCACGCCCCTTCGGCTGGTCTTTGCTTTTGAGGAATCATCGGTCGTGGTGGGGCTGGGTGGACGGGGACCGGCCGTGGAAACGGGACACTGGGAGAGTTTGTTTCGGCTTGGCTTTGTTTGGGGTCCACCGTAGGTTCAGCAGGTTCGTACCTAGCGGGCCGATGCACGGGGGGATGGTTCGGAGCGGGGCTTGTCCCGGGACATCAAGGACGGGGAGCTTCAGCCGGAAGTGCGTCTTGCCGTGTACGGATATCTCGTTTGACCAACCCCCAAATACAGAGCCCATTCTCCTCCTCACCAACGGAAACATCCCTCCCTCGCCTCGTGCATCTAACAAGCCCACCATGTCATCCAGCATGAAGCCCATCCTCCCGGCCGCAATCCTTTCTCGAGGCACGGGTGACTGGACAACGAATCTCGCTCATTCCAGCCGTCCCCAGACGACAAGACCGGTTGCTGTTCGTCCAATCCACGCATACTGCTGCTCTTCCCCTTCCCGATTCGGGGTGCGGGAGTTTGAGCAAGATACTTGCATCTCAGCGCGCTAGCGCCGCCGCCCCGCCCCGCCGTCTGATTCGCCCGCCCACTCCCGCCTGGTGAGCCTTCAATGTTTCTCTGTCTCTGTGTATCCCCTAACATCAACCATCCATGCTGTTTCGTTGCTGCTACCAGAAGGTCCAGCCGTTTATCAGAAGCTCTGTTGGAGCTTGGGCACGTCCATCTACCTAGGTAGCTAAATGACCAGCTATCCCTCGCTAAACCAAGCCCATCCCGGACCCCAAGAACGACTCTGACAGAAACTTGCTCAATTGGCGCCCTCCATTGGCTCACCTTCCCGTTGCAGTTCCCCGGTCCCATGAATGTCTTGCCGTCCTGTGGGCTATCTTACCCTGCGATGAGAAATCCTTGGCCATCAAGTCCCTCTTTCTCTCTCTCCCGGTAAACCTCGCCGGGATAGGGATGTGATGGAAATTGTGCCGCATACCCGCGAAGCGACGTCGTTCCATAGGCTCCTTCTTCGACCGGTCCTCGACGCGGTTTGCTGCTTGCCTGCCCCGGGTGGCGTTCCGTGAGGGAGTTTTCCCCATCACACCCCAAGAAGCCGGAGCTAGTTGCCTGGTTAGTCTATCTGCCACGCGCAGCTACAGCTGACATCCTTGCCGTCCGTCAGTCTCTTTCTCTTGTCTCTTTCAGCCCTCCCCCGGTGGTGAGGATAAGCTACTACCTTAGGATGCGTCTGCATGGGTTCAGCTGCGGGGAGGGGCGTGGGTGGAACACCACATGGGAACAGGAAGGAGCGAGTAGGAAGATATATAAAAAGAGCAGCATCTCCATCTTCCCATCCCCACGGCCCTCCTCACTCCTCTCTCTGCGTCTTGGCAACCATCTCGAAAGCTACCTCGCCGTCGATCAACACCAGACCCGCCGTACAGAGTTTAGACAACAAGTCGCAGACCAGCAGCAATGGCCCTCAAGACACTCCTCGCCCTCGGCGCCGCGAACCTCGCCTCCGCCCACTTCGGCCTCACCTACCCCGAGTGGCGCGGCGACACCCTCTCCAACACCAACGCGACGGGCTGGTCGCAGTGGTCATACCCTTGTACGCGCCTCTCTCTCATCATCTCCCTCTTCACCCTTCCTTCCCAATGTGCTGGTTAAAAAGCTCGATACTGACCACCCCAGGCGCCGGCGTCCCCTACGGCAACGGCAACACGACCGACTGGCCCCTCGACGGCGGCTCCATCGAGCTCGACCTGCACCACGACTGGACCTACGTCTTCATCAACCTCGGCATCGAGTCCGGCGGCAACGTCACCACGCACAACATCACCCTCACCCCGCAGTTCTGGAACGCCACCGGCGCGGGCACGCTCTGCGTCGAGAAGCTAAACCTCACCACGCCCGCGAGGGAGGGCCAGAGGGGTAGTCTGCAGGTCGTGACCGTCGGCGACTCGGGTGCCGGGTTGTACAACGTACGTTCCTCACCTTCCCCCCGACCACTTTCATTAGACATGAGATGAGACTTCAGAGAGAGATGAGAAACGGAAAAGCTGACTTGGAATAGTGCGCCGACATCCGCTTCACCGCCAACGCGACCACCCTCCCCGCGGACCAGTGCAAGACCGAGGGCGTCGAGGTGTACGTCGTCAAGGAGCAGAGCGCCAACGGCACCGCCGAGGAGGGCGGCAACGGGACCAACTCCACCGAGGGCGGCAGCGGCACCAGCGACGCCTCCGGTCGCGCCTCGCACGCCGTCGCGCTTACTTCGGTTGTTGGCCTGAGCATGGCTTTCGTCTTTGGTCTGAGCCTGTAAGCGCGAGAGGGATGAGACCGCTCTCCTCGGCTCGCATCAAATGCGATGACCAGGGGAGTGCCTTCACGGAGAGGATGACAACATGAGACATGTGTTTTCTGCCCCTTCTAATGTACATGAATGCTTCGATACCAAGCCCCCCTTCCCACCATCCGCCGTCCCCGCCTCCTGTGGGGATAGATGCTAAATAAGAAATGATAAATAATGATGCTAGTAATATGTGTAGAGTGTTATATGAGGACCTGTGACATGAAAAGCGCAAATGCATATATGCAACATGAGATCTGGCCCGCGTCGACAGGCAACAGATACAAATGAAAAAACAAGCAAATGCAAACATGTGATAAAACGAAAATCATGCTCTTCCAACATCAATGGTATCTCTCGCGGGGTGTAAAAAGCAAATCATCCAACAATCAGTCGCCCTTCTACATTTCAAACCAAAACCAAAAAGAAACAGCAAAGACATTAAAACCAAGCAACGTATAAAACCACGCGCATCTTCACCTCTTCGCAGCGGCAGCCTGCTCCATGACGTAAAGCTCCCTCATGACCCTCGCCATGGTGATCCGCTGGCTCGGCACAGGGATAAGCATGTCCGACACCAGCCTCTCGAGCCGGTCGCGCGGGTACAGCTTGTCCCGCGCCTGCGCCACCTCGCTCAGCCAGATGTACATCATGTCCACGGCCGAGCACGGCGGCTGCCTCTGATGCCCCGCGGGGGGCGGCGGCGGCGGGGGACGGTTGACGTCGGCGATCATCCAGTACAGCGGCCTATCCCCGCCCGGCACGCGGGGGCCCTTGCGGGACCGCGCGTCGGGGAAGGGGATCTTGCCGAGCACGTACAGCATCGTGACGCCCAGCGCCCACACGTCCGACGGCGGGCCGCGGAGCTTCCTCCCGATGAACTCCGGTGGTATGTAGTACGGCGTCCCACCTGTCGTCACGGGCCCGCCGGCGTGCGTCGACAGACCAAAGTCGCAGAGCACGGCGCCCCGCGACGGGGAGTACAGGATGTTGGCAGGTTTGATGTCGTTGTGCACGAGGGACTTGCTGTGCAAATAGTGCAGCGCTCCCGCCACATCCCTCAAAATCGCCAGCGCGTCGGCCCTGCCGCCCAGAAACCCGTGGTCCACGGCGCTGCGCCACACGCCCTTGGCCGAGAGGTCCTTCGCGTCGACGTGCTCCATGTACAGCGACAAGTGCCGCGCGTCGCCGCCGTACAGCCGGACGATGGAGTCGTGGCGCAGGTCGTCCTGGGACTGGTACTCGCGGAGCCACATGTCGGCCTGCCGGATCACGTTGCGCTCGTTGTTGTCCTGCGCCGCTTTCGCAGCGCCTGCTGCCGCTGCTGATGCAGGATTCGTGGAGCGGGTTTTCAGGACCTTGACGGTGACGATGCCGTCCGGCACGTTGGAGTGCTCGGCCGTGAAGACGGAGGACAAGGCGGTGGATGCGATCTGGTCGCGCTTCGTCACCGTGTACTCGTCGATCTCGCAGCCGCCCGGGATGACGACCGTCTCTTTCGACGTCATGTCGAGCAGCGCGTGGCCGCTGACGGTCGCGAGCTCGCGGCCCTTGGCCTCCGTCGGCAGCGGGAAGACGAGCGGCGTGGCTTTCGGGCGGAGGAACATGATGACGCCGTCCTCCCTGTCCTCCTTCTTCACGAGCGCGTCGTCGTCGGCCGTCCGGGGTTTCTTGTCGGTCCTCTCGTCGTCCTCCATGACGAAGGAGCGCTTGCCCGAGGCATTCAGCGCGTCTGCGCCCGCGCCGGCTTCCGCCTCTTCCTTGACGTCCGGGTCATCTTGCCTGAAGAACGCGGGCCGCTTCTCGAGAACCCTAAAGTCGAGCACGGCCACTTCCCTGACGTTGATCCTCCACGTACCCGGCGACAGGGCCTTGGGCGTGCCCGGGTTCACGGTCCAGCTGCTGCTGGAAGCAGGGCTGTCGGATATCCTCGCCAGGGAGATGGGCACGTCGGACCGGTTCAGCAGGATCTGGTTGTCGCTAGCCGGGTCGTAGTACAGCTCGCACCACAGCGGCGGGCGGGGCGCGCCGTCCTCGGGCCGCTCGGGCGGTATGCGCACGGAGAACTTGATGTCGCGCGAGGTCTGCGTGACGGCGAGGACCTTGTGCTGGGGCTCCTGCTCCGACGCGACCTCGGCGCGGAGGGCGAGCCACTGGCAGTTGTAGAAGTTGCCCGGGCTGACGGAGCGGCTGCGGGTGAGGGGCCGGACGAGGATGCGGATCCCCTGGCGGTGGTGGTGGTCCTCCACGCGGAGCTTGTCGAGGGGCACGGCGTCGGCCTGGGGCAGGTCGAAGGGCTCGTCGACGCGGATGCTGCGGAGGCGGGCGTCTATCTCGGACTGGGAGAAGGGCTCCGTCTTTTCCTCCGAGGGCGCCTCCGAGGGGACGGCCCGGCGGTCGCCCATGAGGGGAGAGGAGTGGGAGGAGGAGGCGGGGGGAGGGATTCGCAACAGGATGGGGATGTCTGCCTAGCCGTCGTCGTGGTCCATGCGCGGCGCGATTGCGGATGCGGGATTCGATGGGAAAAGACTCAGAACGCTTCAGGCACAGTCACTCGGCGACGGAGACGGGATAGAGCGTGAAGAGTCGTGAGCGCAGTGGCGGCTAAAGGTGGATAGTCTAGGTCCAGGGATTGATTTGAGCTTCGAGCGGAGGGGGCGAGTTGCGTGAGATGTCGTCTGTTCGGGGATGGTCCAAGCAGACGAAGTGAGTGAGTCGAGGCAGGGTTGAGTGTGAGAGCGTTGGATAGCGTAAGCGTGAGCGTGGTGAGATTTCGTTTCGCAGCGGCGAACGAGCTTCCGGGGTGGTTGTACAGGTTTTATTCGGGAATGTTTGGAGAGGGGAAAAGGGGAGAGAAGAGTGAGAGAGAGACAAGACGTCGCGAGGCACAGATGCAGGAACAGCACGGAATTATGAGCCTCCAGGGCAGCGTCCCAAATGCAGACACAGACTGATGAAGGGGAGGGCAAGGCAAGGCAGGCTGGAACCGAACGTCAGATGAACAGATGGACAGATGAGCCCGAGAGTCAACTGGAAATCAGCGACAGCCTCCTAGCAAGGCCAGTCCAGTACGGTCCCAGTGGGGGAGGGGACGACGGGGGGGATGGATGGTGGGAAGGGGATCGGTTGGAACGGAGAAACGGTGTCAACGGGGACTGAACGGGGAGGGACCTTGGGACCTTATGGG
The DNA here is from genome assembly GCA_014235945.1 of Colletotrichum plurivorum. Taxonomy (NCBI): domain Eukaryota; kingdom Fungi; phylum Ascomycota; class Sordariomycetes; order Glomerellales; family Glomerellaceae; genus Colletotrichum; species Colletotrichum plurivorum. The sequence goes on from WIGO01000064.1 coordinate 34,945, forward strand.
AGGGCCTGCTGATGAAGTCTCAGCCTCAAGTAGTTTATCGGCCGATACGCTGTAGAAGACTGACGGAGAGTCCTGACCAGCAAGAGCTTACTTTTCCGTCAGGCAGATTGCGACAGTGAGGTAATAAGGACTGAGTTGCGAGCAGCGGACAAGTCAGTCGGACCGCGCAACTGCTGCTGAAGGGGACTGAGGTTGAGATATCCCTTAGCGGGTTTTGAGAGTGACATGGATGGGTATGTAGGTATGAACAGATGAGAGTTTTGCTATGAACATCTGAGCATCTCAGAGGGTAAAAAGAGTCATCGAACCCTGTGGAAGGACACGGGTGCCTTGAGGAGGGACCAGAGAGGGGAAAATAGGAAAAAAACCACAGCTGTGGAATGACGGGCTGAACGGATGCTGTTCTGCTGCTGCAGAGCGGCCAGAGGGGAATAGCGTTGGAGCGAGGAGGCCGCTCTCATTCGAGATCTCCGGGCAGGGATGAGAGGAGGGTAAGACGGAGGGTAAGGTACCCTGCCGCACATCCTCCGCGTGGAGTGACTTTTGAACATAGGTGAGTACACTACGATCTCATTCCCTACATATCAAAAGAGAAGGCCAGTTTAGAACCGAGCTGCGCTGACCGCAGCCCAGCCACAGCGCCTCTCTCAACGGCCACACAGCCCGGGGAGGGCTCCAGCGTTTAGAGATGCCAACGGGCGAGTGAGCGTCGTCGATTGGCGTCCGTGGTGGTGATCGATGGCTGCGCAGTGCCCGCCGCGGCGGCTGACAGTTGGCTCAGCCTGACCCGGCGGGATTGAGCACCACGCAAAGTCACTTGACTTTTGGCTGTCTCGAATGTCTCCACGCGTTGAGGGCCATGAGAGGAGGAGGTTTGGAAACACAGAAACAGCGGACCGACGTTACTCGAACAGGTCGGACGCGGGCGGGTGTCCTTTTCAACAGAGACAGGTGGGCGGCATTTCATTGCTCATCGAGGGTTTCGTCTCGGGATGCTGGGGGTGATGACAGGGTGTCGGGAGGGGACAGAGGCGATGACGAACGGGTGGCTCACGATGAATGGCGATGAGTGGTGAATGAGCCTCGATGAGTGAGAATGGGGGATGAGATGAGTGATTGGCTGAGGAAGCGAGAATGATGACTGAGCCGGTATTTCGGGTTTCCGTCATTTGCAGCTCGCAGCCTGCTCCTCTACATTCCATTACCTTTTTCACCTTTTTCGACTTTCTTTCACGGTCACCAGCCTCTGAGGCCGTTCTCGTCGTGTTGGCAGCAGTACCTAATAGCCCTGAAAGCAAAGAGGCAAACACGCAGGAAAAGGCAGGCAAGGGGCAAGGGGGAATGGGCAAAGCCTGAAAACCCGACACACGGCGACACCAGATGAAAATTGTCGTCTCGTGGCTTTCGTGGGTGGACACACTTTGACACTTGCCGCCCTAGCGCCTTCTCCCATTGGTTCTGATCAGCGCCACCATGCCTTCCTGCGGCGTCCCCAAGATCCCATTGGCTCGCTAGAGTGGCGGAGCCCGAGATTCCAGGGCTAGCCTGGGCCCCCGTGTTCCGATTTCGTCTGCGCGACAAGGATCTGGCGACACCTTGCAGGGATCCTGATGGCGCTAGTGCTGACTAGGCAGCCCCCAAATGCGGGTCTCTCTCGTTATTCGTCATTCTTCGCCCATTCTTCCCAGCAATTCACGTGACCGACCGCGATGTTTTGCCGGCCTGATGTTGGTCCGCTCGTCCCTCACCACATTGCGTTCCGGCACCCCCCCGACCAAGTCATTCCCGCACTCCTCAGTGTCTCCACGCCCTGGAACTGTCCATTTCCATCACCATCAACCGTCGAGCCCAGCAACTTTCGCGTCCTTTTCGCTCTCTCCACCCCGAAAACAACACTCAAAATGTACTTCCCTCGTGGTAGCAAGATCTAGATGCCTCTCATGTCGCCATCACCAGCCACAAGAAGTAACAGTTGCCCAACGAACCGAAGCCGCAGGCCTCACCTCGACCCCCTAATCCTCTCCCTCTCCCCTACGCATTCGCCCTCGCCCACCTAAACAGCCTCTACTCTACTCTACTCTCTCTCGCCTACCGGCACCCGAACTTCCGAACCTCGAGAACCGACCCGTTCTTCACCAAACCGCCCCGGTAATATGGACGACCCGTGTCTGGCCTGGCCGTTCTGGAAGTTTGGGATGAAGAGAGATGACCTCTCCACCAAGCTACACGACCAATACAATACCATTCCGTCCAGCATCCAGGACCCGGACGCCTTCCACCACGATGTCTGCGAGCTCTCCCGCCTCGCCGATACCGCGGAGGAGTTCCACCGCTTGATGGCCGACCGCAAGGAGCTTCGTTTGACGGAGCTGAACGCGTCGCTTGACCTCGCTGCAGTCGAGATCATCGCCAACCCCAAGCTCGTCGGCACTGCTCAGTGGTCCTATGCCCTGCAGCTCTTCCGCACCCGCTCCCTCGATTCCCTCGTCCGCCTCTTCTCGAGCTACCTCCCCGACGATTACTCCACCCGCCACCAGGGCTACTACACGGCCTCGTCTACGGGCTCTTCTTACAGCGACCGGTGCAGCATCCGCACCGCGAGCACGAACCTCAGCAGCCTCGACGACATCGACGGTCCTACCTTTTTTCACGACGATGATGACGACAAGCCTGTTATGACGCATGAACCCCTACACATCTCCACGTCCATCGCCTCCTCTACGGAGCTGCCTCCCTCCCCCCGCTCCATGACCATGCAGTCCGAGACCTCCGCGTCCTCCCCCATCGACGCGGACCACGACGACTACGACTTCCACAACCTCACCCCCGCCCGCACCCTCTCCTTCTCCGGCTCGGAGTCGGGCAGCTTCGCGGGGAGGCGGCTCCAGCTTCTCAACGACGAAGAGGACGAAGACACCTCGCAGTCCGAAGACCCCGACTCCCTGACGACGTCCGTCTCCGATCTCGACAACCGCTCCACCCGCGAGTCCACCGTCGAGGAGGAGCAGCAGCACGACGACTACTTCACGACATACTCTTCGGAGAGTGCCATCGAGGAAGACGACAACAGCGAGTGCGGCGATGAGTTCTCTACCACCCAATTACCCTTTGATCTCTTTGACGACGTGATGGAGTCCTCCGAGACCCCCACGCCCAAGCCCGAGAAGGCATCATCGTCGACGTCTACTTGTTCGACGACGACGATGTCCTATCTCGACTGCAAAACTTACTCTTCGCTTCGCTCGATACCCCAATCTTCCTTTCGCGCTTCTTACAACAAGATACCCAACCACCTTCGCCGTCGCGACGCCAGCCCGGCGAAGACCAGCAATAACGGCAACAGCAGTAACAGTACCAGTAGTAGTAGCAGTTTCATGATGAGTAGGAGGAGTCCCGAGGAGGCGTCTAGTCGCATACAGAAACCGCAGCCCGACGCTATGCGCGGAGCGCGGTCTTTGGCGACTAAGGGGCGCAGCAGGAGGGGACTGGATTAGCGGTGGTTGCTGCGTCAGCAGCAGCACCCGAGCAGTCGAACAGTTGCAGGACGGCCGAGGAGGCGTTGCTGTATATATGTTCATCAGCAAGTGTACATACCACTGTATCATGAGTTATATTATCTTTTTTATTCTTCCATCTTGGGCGTCCTCTCCCGTGTCTTCATGTCGATTCATGACTTGTTGCTTCCGTTTATCATGCTGACCCTTTGCCCTTGTAATCAAGCGATCACTGGGCATGTTGTTTCGCACGAGCACTAACTTCATGACCGTTTTCTCATCGGCCTGTTTCTTCATCTTTTTATTTAAGGATGGAAAAACAAGGGCCGATGGACGTTAATAATCTGAGATACAGAGATCTTGGGACAGGGGCCTCGTCTCGTGCACGGAAAGTCCGCCGATTTACGTCCGATTCCGCACCGTTTTCCAGATTCCCATCCCTCTAGGTCCGTATTCTCCGAAAAACGTGATCTCGTGATACGGTACCCCCCAAATCATGGGGATTTACCCCTCGGTGAGAGGTGGGTGACCCCCCCCCCCCCAACGCGTCTGACCGTGTCATGTGGCTTTCTTGTACACTGCCCTGTTTTGATGGTGCTCGAGTGACCTTCCCTTGACTTTGTCTGTTTCTATTGTTGTCTCTCTCCCCTTGATTGAGAGATTATGACGTCAGCGAGCGATCTATTCTTGATGTTGCGTTTTTCCTGGACGGTTCTGTTCGGTGTTGAGGTTCTGTTACGCAGAGAGGTCATGTGGTTCTTGGGGTATTGGTAAGTGATCGCGGCGTTTGGGTTCTATTTTGGTTGTTTCGCGTTTTGAGGGCATTCGCTGCCGCCCTACTTCGACACGCCTACATCACCACCACACTATGCAATGTATTGTACGATACCTCGACGCTTGAGTATGCTGAATAGTTAATTTATGACATGTGTCGCGGGTTTCCCTTGGACCGAATATCAAATTGTCTTGTGATGCGGTATGAGATTGATGTGGGCTGCGCTCGAAAGTCCGACGCTTCTTCGTCGCAGGAGCTTCCGGCTTCAATCGGCTAGCCACGATAATGTGACATTGAAATTATACAGCCACCAGAATTCTACCAACCGTATTGCGCAGTATTGTAACCAGACTCCAGGCTTTGAATCTGAAGCCTCACCACGGCCGCCTCTCACCCGTCCTCGCTTCATCTCGAGAATTCGGACATGCGTGGGGCTGGAGAAAGCCTGGCGTACAGTATATCGCGCCGACATGTCGCGTCTGCCCGGCAACCCCGTCGTCATCATACACGGGCAGCGGAAAACCAAAGTCCGTCTATAATGTGCCGTCTTCCCGTCGTTCCACGCGCTGCGGGGTTTCAAATCGCGAGCTGCTCCAGTGGCAAAACCCCTCATCGATCACCGGTGATTACAACGCAGACCGGCCTATCTTGAATCCTCCGGTTGGCATGGGTATCTCGCAGCTTTCATGACGGAATTGCCTCTCGGTAACCGCAAGATTGATCGCAGCAGATACCACGAGCTCATCCTTGCTTATCGGCTTTCCGAGGAAACAGAACCGGGTAAACCGGAAAATCGCAGAATTTTGAAACCAGCTCCGGAAGAGTGTTTTGATGAAGTTTTGTCACCTGTTGAGCAACTCGATATGGCCAGAATGTGTGAAAATGCGAGCTGCACTGCCGCTTCTTCAGTGTTAGTCGCCATGTCGTTTCCGTGGTACTAGTGACAAGAATACACAAGTATTTTAGATTTCATATATTCTCATGACCGGCAGGTCTTGTGAGCGCCTTTAATGGCACTGCTGTCGAAAGCTGCGAGCTTTGCGATACGTGTAACGGCAGTAAAAGAATCTCATTCTCTCAACGCAACAAAAAGCGAGAGCCTGGTTGCCGTTGATCAGTTGATACGGCAACGCCGTCCCAGGGGCGAGAATTGGAGAACCGCGAAGACGCCCTAATGATGGCCAGCCCACGCCTTATAGCTCCCATGTGTTCTGGTTTTTAAGTAAAGGGTGACCCAGAACCGCGGCGAAAAACATTGCCCTCGCGAGTATATATGAAGCGAACCGTAGCGGTGGCGTGCCGGATGAGTTGGGAACGGACGTGGCCTATAGTTCCTGACATGATCCTGGGCTTCTAAAATGATATGTCGTTTCGACAGTCAACATGTCGTCTTCCAGCCAGTTCAGATTGCTCCAGCTGTGGAGGACATCTGGGATACGTTGCCGCTGGGAAAGGCTTTGGAGGGGTGGGTTGGCCTGGTTGATTTGTCAAGCGGCTTGCTACACTGCCGACCGAGACTCATAAACTTCTTGCTTGAAGTGATCGGGCTTCTTCATCCACGGAGGTTCTCAAGAAGTTCAACTTCACTAACGCTCCCAGAAACCCATCAGGATCTGCACGCTGGTGCGGGCGGGCGGCGACCACCAGCCATAGTGACCTACTACCAGAATGAAAACCTCGTCCCGCGCGGGTAAGCAGCGTACACATGGACGTACGTGGAGGCTCCATCTTGTTCGTTAGATGATTCCCTACGCAATACAAAAGCTTTTCTTTTTCACGCATACATTAGATGATTCCCTCGGCAAAGGCGTCACACGTCGGTCGTGATACGTGGATAGATGCAAACACCACTGCTACTGCTGTAAGTGTGGTTCTACTTTTGCGGCGCCAGGAGATCTAGAAAGTCTCCGACGCGACGAATGAATTGGTTCCTGTCATCCATCGCCTTCCCGACTTAGGCAACGAACTCGGCCGGGAGCGAATAAAAGACCGACGCTAGTGCCATGAATCGCGATAGTTTAAAACCCAAAGCAGAAATCCAGCAAGAGAGGGTGGCTGGCTCCGGGCGTCCGGTCTTCTTGCCAGGCCATCATCTCAACCTTTTTTGGGATTAGCATCTGTAAGGCTCGAGCTGTCCCCGATGATGGCGAAACAGGGCGAACCTAGGGGAGTATCGATAGGCGAGACTAGCATGTGGGATATTTTTTCTCGCTGTCGACATAAGAGGGTTTCCGAAAACGGGTAGCTAAACCAGAGCTTCGGGCGTGGCGATGCGGAATTGGAGTTGACACACCTTTTTGCTCGTTTGCTGGAGCCAGGAGGAAACGTTGAGGTAATCCCGACTTCCTGTATATCTACACAACTTTACGTTTTCCGGTCTGGCGTCGTACGTCGGCCCGGTTCATTGACGACGGGCCTATTGTATCTATCTATACCTATCAAGATCGATTCGTTCGCAAAGCTTGAGCTGGATATTGAGCTCGGCTATTGAAAAGCATGGCAGTTCTGCGCGACGCAATGCGGGAAGCATCGTCACTGAAGTTGCACCAAACGTCGTGCCGGATGGCTGTTCCGAAAACCGACGACCTCCGGGAAAGGGATTTCAGTTGCCACCTCCGGACGTCCGGAGGGGAGGACGGCTGGAGTGAAAGGCCTCAATCACGGCTATTGTTGTAGAGTTCAGTCCCACTTTGATAATGAGGTGGTGCGTTGCTTGTCTGCGTTATGGTAAATGGCAAATATCAAGCATCCCGCCGGCCCGTTGCAATGGAAAGAACGCCTGTGCCGACAGGAGTATCCCACCGGCGGTTTGTTAAGTTTTAGACTCCGTAATAAGCATAGGCAGACGTGTGGCACTCCCGTCTCCAGAGTTCAGTCGCAGCTTTGACTTGGGGAACTATAATCCAACAACTTGAGAGAGCCAGTACATTGGGTTCAACTAGCGGCCTACTTTAAAAATTCCGTGCCGACGGGCGGTGGGTGCGCAGGTCGCATTCGCGACCGGCCAAACTTGATAGACTACTTCTAGCCCTGTTCGGCTCGCTTTCGGCGTCTTCCTTTTCTTTAGAAGCTCAAGCTTTGCGGTCCTGCCAATCACCAAGAAGGATTTTCATTCCAGGCGAACCTACCTGGGGAACGTTCCGGGCTCTGAAAGCCATACTTATCTTTCGTAATGGTTGCTGGGCGGCCTCGAGTACTTGTAGATATGACAATTCCTACCCAAACATGCAGACTATAGCCGGGGCCGGCGAGCGGGCGGCCGTTCAATCCCCGTCCCGTACGTTTTTCAGAGCACTAGACACATGTTGACAAAAGCTTCAACCTATTTTCAGCAGTAATTCTCACAAGGGATGTAAGAAGGAGGTTCGGGCGGAACCGCTGCTGGAGACCGCCCGCCGGATCGGTGCCATCCACCCCAACAGCATTGAAACCTCGCGTCCGAGCGGCTGGGACCTATGTGATATGGATCTATCCTCCAGAGGAAGGAACCTCGACAGATACTGGCACACAAGTCATCGGTACACAGCTTAAGTCCCCCAGATGGTTTACCGCCATACCTGGCAAAGAAAAAACCAGCGACTGGTATACTCTCGCGGAAGATATCCCATCGGCATCATAGCCGGATTCGCTCGATTTGAACATGATTAGCGACAGACTTTGGCTTTACATGCCCCAAGGGGCATGGATATTGGCACATCTAGCTCCCGGGTTTGAGCTTAGGAGCCGGTAGGCATAGAGTCAAGGTTCGTACAGCTTACCAGCTTCTCGGATTTGGGATGCGACGTGAACAGCTCTTGCTATAAAGCTGACGCTTTCCCTTGCAAACCTTGCCTTCCGATCTGCAGAACCCATACACCCGGCTTTCCATCAGCAGGCTCCAACCGGCGAATCTTTACACAAGCTTAAACCGTATTTACATATCCACCATGAAGTCGTACACACAGCCTGGAGGCCAAGGCGTCGGCCGGTCGAAGCTCTTCCTCAACCCGGCGGCCCTGGGCGCCGAGAACCCTGCTGCCCCAAAGCCGGACCACGAGGACATCAACTCGGCCGGCGACAGGACCAACTACACGACGCTGTGGCGCCGGCCGGACATCGGCAGCATGTACCGCAACACGGAGCACATCACGGCGCCGACGACGCAGCCCCTCATCGACTACTGTGGGCTGACGGACGAGAAGGTCGCCTCGCTGGAGAAGCCCGTCGAGGTGCTCGACATGTGCTGCGGGGCCGGGGTCGTCTCCGCGCACATACACGCGATGCTCCGGAGGCAGGGCCGGGAGAATGACGGGGTGGTCCGCATCACATGCGCCGACTCTAGCGAGGCGCAGCTTGAGCACGTGCGGAAGAGGATCCAGGAGGAGAAGTGGGCTGACACCAAGGCTGTTCACGCGGATATCGCTGTAAGTCGTTGCATCGTGTTGGGTGATGTTGATGACCCGAGGCTTACCAAGTACAGAGTCTGCCTTTCGAATCGAACACGTTTGACTACGTCATCACCGGCATGGCCATCATGGTGGTCGCGGAGCCGTACGCCGGGCTCTCAGGTAAGCCTAAACGACGTGCGCCTCCCAAGTTTCCACCAACTAAGTCGACACTTTTCAGAACTAAATCGCGTCCTCAAACCGGGCGGCCGCCTGAGCACCTCAACCTGGGCCGTCGAGGGCTGGGTGCAAGCCACCCGCGGCGCCGTCGCCGACCTCCGACTCCCCGGCCAGGAGAAGCCCGTCCCGTGGCCGCAGGAGTCGCACCACCTGACGAGGACGTGGTCCCCCGGCGCCTGGGACGACCCGTACTTCACGTCCGCCATGTACAACGCCGCCGGGTTCGCCAAGATCGACTCGATGGTGCTCACCAAGTGGATTCCGTTCGAGGGCGGCGAGCACTTCCGCACGGTGCTATCGGCGTACGAGGTGGCCATCACGGAGAGGTATTGGTCGAAGGAGCAGAAGGAGAAGCTGCGGCCGCTGCTGGCGCAGCTCATTCTTGATCACCTCCGCAAGGAACACAGTGGGAGATCTTTTACCATTGAGCGGTCTGTTGTTCTTGCTGGTGGGACGAAGCCGTTGGCTTGAGGAGAGAAGACGGGAAGAAGCGTGTGGCATGGCTTGCGAGTGGTCGGTGGCTTCAATTCCTTGGAAGTCGTGTTTGTAGGAGAATGGAAGCTGTCCGGTACGAATATGGATGTTGGACAGAATAGCTCCATATGATGCTTTGGCAACTGGTCCCGTCTCTTGACGTAACTCAAGCGAGGCGCCCTGATCGTACTGCTTATGACTGTCTTCAGTCATGGCTTCCAAGAATGAAAGTTGCATTTTGCTGTCTGGAGTCAACATCTAGTTGAATGTAGATCATAGCCGTAGCCCATAATACTAGTATACATGATTGCGATAAAGGCGTTGTAAACATGTTCAAACAATATGGATATCAAGATTCCGCTCCCTTCCTTGCGGCCAACCCAAACCCATGTGAATGAGATACCAAGGAGTCCGTCCATCCACGACCCGGAAACGAATTAAAGTCCCATGCTTCAGCGTCATGCTTCAAATATTTTTCCGAATGCCATTTCCCGCAGTGAATTCCCTAGTTAATATTGATACAAATCAGATGATCGTCGTCGTGCTCTACGAAAGAGGTTCAGTTGATGCCCAAGGTAGATGACTTCCTCCGGCCGGTCTGAGCCTCAAGCTGCAGCCGGAAGGAGTCGAGCTCCATTGTGGCCCAGACGACCGAGATCCTGCCGCGGTCGAAGCGGTACATGCAGTGCTCGTGAAACTTGACCCTCTTCCCATTGGGCCGGACGCCGGCAAACTCGGAGACGGGCGTGCCGGTGATCTGGAGGCGCGCGGCAACCTGCTGCGTCTCGTCGTCCACAAGCAGCTCCTGGACCTCGAAGTGCAGTCCGGAGATGGCCTCGTGGCTCATCTGCATGCTGCGCGCGTAGTCTCCGAGGGAAAGCAGGCGGTCGTTGTGCCGCACCCGCAGACCGCAAAACCGCCGGAGCTCCTCCTCGCCACCGCGGCCGTTCATCGTCGCGACGTAATCGCGATACAGCGATCCTAAATCGACAGGCTTGTCGGGCAGCGTGCGCATGAGGAAGCGCGGCGTAACCGCGGCGGTCGCTTGCTGTGCGCGAATGCCGTCGTTGTCCTGCAACGTCCTGATGCGCGCAATCTTCCCCCTGTCATCGAACCAGACGAAGCACTGCTCATCGAACTCAACCTTTCTCCCGACCGGGTCGACGCTCACAATGGCGTCGGTGAGGGTCATCCTGTTGACGTAGCGCGCCGCAACGGCGCGAGCCTGCCTGTCGACGAGCATCGTGTCGATCTTGACGGAGAAGCCGGCGAGCCCGTCGGTGCGGGAGCGCAGGCGGTCGATGTGCTCGTCGCGCGTCTGCGGGTGGCTGTTGCGGATGAGGTTGTCGGCGAGGTGGTGCGCCATGGCGTCCCAGCGGCGGTTGTTGAGGCAGTCGACGTACTCGCGCAGGCGGGTCGCGATGTCGACCTGGATCCCGTTGCCGTCGCCGTTGCGCGCCCGCCTGCGCGGGCTAGGGCTCTTGTGTTTTGTGCTCTTCTCTGGGCTCTTGATTTGGAGTGGTGGCGTGAGGAAGGTCTCGTGGGGGAAGCATGGAGCTTCCGACTCTTGCATTGTTATTGTTGCCATTTTCGTGTGTTGTTGTAGTCTGTGATGAGTTGGATTCTGTTGTGTGAAGATGCTAGGGAGGTAGTCAATACGAGTGGTGAGATTATGGGTTGCAGACTGTTGGGTTCAACATGTGAGTGAACAAGACTTGAGGACATGCAGAGCGCGGGAATCCAGTCAGATAAAAGCCATTCTATGGCTACCGATGTACAATCAAGCTCCTAAACGGTCTTACTTCAACATGACCGCACCAAAAATAGGTCCGCGGAACACGGAGCGACATTTCGCGTACCATCAAGCACCAACAGACCACAATCTACGGTCGGGGAATGTAGCCACGATCGGTCGAGAAAATGTAACGGACAATTGAACGCCCTTGCGCGCCACATGAGCTCGCTAGTGACGTACAAATCCCCGCAATTCCTGACATCATGGGTCTTGCTCTCAGTGGCGTAGGGGAATCAGATCTTCCTCAGGTCATGAATCCTTTACGGTGTTAAGGGATAGTATGCGGGCTATATAGCAAACACTAACAGAGACAGAACACCACTGCCAAGGGGGCCGCGCGGACCCTCCCACCATCCCCAACCAAGGAAATGGCAATCCCCCTAAATCAAATCACTGATCAGCCAAAAACAAGGAGAAAAAGGTCCGCAAGTCCGCCTGACTGGGTCCTCCGGCGCCGGAACTGAGTCCCGCCACCACTGATTCATAGTCGCCCCGGACCCCTGCAGATCCCTGACCCGGATCACCATCCCGCGCGTCCCGCATCATGTTCACCCCAACTTGCCCAACGCACTGCTACACTAATCATCCCTAACAGCTGATCGGGTTGGGACCAGGGTTGGTGTACGACGTCGGCGTCGGCCAGTACGGCTGGAACAGGATGCCCGGGTCCGTCGACTTGTACGCCCCGGGGAACGACACGCCGGCCGGGTTCGTGCTCCCGCCGCCGGAGAGCTTGACCTGCGCGCAAGCGATGTAGAACTGCGCCCCGCCCTCCGTTCCGGCTCCGTGCAGCGCGAGATGCTCGACACGGACGAGGTACTCCCCGTTCGCAAGGCACGTCGGAATCTTGGTCGAGAGGACCTGTGTGTCTGTGACATGTCGTCATTAGCAATGGAATTCTCATCAAGCCGATCATGAGAACTGATTCAGCCCTATCTCCACGCTTCACACAGTCTCTCCACAAAAGACCCTATCTTTTGAAACCCGCAGCACCACCATACATCATCCCCCAAAGCTGAGATTTCACGGCCCAGAATTATCTCCATAACATCTCCAGAAAATAACAGGGAAATTGAGCGAGAGAAGATAAGGACTTACTGAAAGACGCCCACTCCAGCCCGCTGCTCGTAATCGCCGGCCTCTCGTGGTAGATCTTGAACCACACCGCCCCGCTGCCATCCCAGGTCGCCGCTGTCTGTCCCGACGGCACCTTGGCCATCCAGAAGCTCGCCGGGCCCGGATGCCCCACAACGCCGTTCGCCGCGAACCCGATCATCTGCCCCGCCGTCACCGGCAGTGTCGTTACCGTGCCGCGGTCCTTGGGGTCAGCCTCGTAGCACCGGATCTGCGTCGAGGACACGCCGTCCGTCGGCCCATTCGAGTAGAAGTTGAGCGTCTTGCGCACGTGCGTCCATTCGGGGTAAGTCGTGCCGCCGTAGACGAGGCGGCCGAAGGTGTCTACCGATGAAAGTTAGATGGGAGTACTGAAGTAGGGAATTGGCCGTGGTGGATGTCAGAATTGTGACTGTGCTTTAGAAAGAAACAACCCAGGCTGAGCTCAATTGCTGTAGCTGACACCTGAACGCCGGGAACGACGGCTCATGGGCTGAGAGACGAGTATGTACTGAGACAGGTATACACTGAGATGGCGAGCTCGAGAAGGGGAGGTTTGACTTGAATTGAAGTCAACTTACAGTGAGCATCGGCCGACGCCGCAACCAAAGCAGCAAGGATGGCTGAAGAGAACTTCATGATCACAGCTGTTCGAGTTTACACTGAAATAGAGAATTGGTTGATTGCAGAGACTTGTTATCTACCATACGTCCTGGTTCATCACCAACTTATATACCCAACGACCAAGAGTCACGACAACCCAAGATTGAAGGAAATCAACCGCATTCCAACGCGACTTTACCAAGACTCAAGCCAATATTTAATATAAGAAGAAAACGCCATTCCGAAACCCGGCGAAAAGCTACACCGACATTCCACGAATCTCCGTTGTAGACCCACGCCGGGCCCGGAGTCGAGCCTCCGGAAAGTAGCATCGCGACATTGGCTCCATCCAACCCCGAGCCCTGCCAAGGCTCCAGAACGTGGCGCCTGACACGGCCGAGTGCTGGCTAAATTGATGGACAAAATGAAACCCACACCTCCTCCGGCCTCTTGGGCTTGTGTAGGTCGATTCAACCCTGCCGAATGGGTCTTGGGAACCTCGCTCTGCCGGATTCCGTTGGGCTAGTCTGATGAAATGTTTGGCGTTGGCTTGAATTACTGCATGGAAGGCTTCCGAGACTGGACCTCTGCCATGAATAGGCTCCGAGCAGCATCATCATCCCCATTTTTGATGCACCTGATTGTTCTTCTCAGTTGCTCCGTCCGAAAACAACAACCCGACGAATTCACTGCTACTCTGAAAATTCCTGCCTTGACATCCGCGTCGTGGTCAATATAAAGCCTCAACACAGGCAGCCACGCCTGCCAGATACTTTCTAGGTCGAGCGCGAACTCGACGAAATAATAAACCATGTCAGCCAGGAGCTGGGTCCACACGGTTTCATTTTTAGACAGCGGAAAATTGACGTCTGCCCCCAACGACAGGAGACAGTTAACGACGGCCAACGGTGGTGGCCGGCGAATGGCCGCATCTTGCAAGAGTGGCCACCATACTGTTGTATCGGCACGAGTCGAGCTTGCCTCCACTCCGTCAAGGAGATTGGCGCCGAGTATTTTCAGGCGTGAAAGAATGGGCAACTTTGATGTTTTGAGCCGTCCAACGATGTCTGTTTCCGTTCGTCTCACCAAGGCCCTGGGTGGTGCCTTCGCCTTGACGTACTCTAAAACCATTCTAGAGACTGCAAACGAAAAGAAGGTAGAGCCAAGTCGATCGCGCTTATCGCGAGTTCTTGACACTGCAAGATTGTACAGCCTTGGGTAAATGTCATTGGCGTCGACGAAAGCAGACCTTACTGTCTCATGAAGATTGTCCAAAAGCGCGACCACATGAGACACGTTTTCCTCCCTGACGGTGCTGGCATTCAGCATGCAGAGGTCAAGACCTATTAGCAGAGACACGGCCATCCTCTGGTCAAAGTTTTCAAGTAGAAACTTGGTCTGCGAATTTGTTTTCACAGAGTGCTTCGTATAGCTGGACGAAGCTGCCGTGGTGGATACGGGTTTTGCCAAGGTGGGTAAGGTTTCTGTCTTTAAGAAGGCTAGACTCGCAGAACAGAGGCGAATGTGAGAGTCGAAAGCTTTTGTGGCTGCTAAAATTCTTTGATGAACACCTGGGCCTTGAATGTAGTCTTTGACGCTTCTGTGAAGGTATTGGACGCTTTCAGAGGCAGAAACTTCAGGGGGATCGCCATACACGTACGCACTGTTAGTAGGTTGAATGAAATCCGGGGCAACCTCTAAGAGCCCTTTGCAGCGACTGTTGACGCGACGTCTGACAGTCTCCAAGCGTAATTCAGTCTCTTCCCTTGAGAGTGCTCCCGCTTCGAGTTCGATGGCCTTTCTGACGGCAATTTTGGCGTCAGCCTCATCTGCGAAAGAGAACAGCAGCGCTGGAGGTGGTCTATCTCCCTCCTTGGTAGCAGCAACGTCTCTGTAAGCGCCTGCTAACGCGAAGTACTGTGCTGCGTGTTTAAAGTACTCGGGATTCCACGAATTGAGGATGGTATCTGTTGGAACAATGCATCCAACCGGAGGCCTCGGAAGCCGGCGAATCGATTGTTCCGTGACCCGCCCTTTGGGCCAATAGGGTCGCGTGGATTCGTCGGTGTTGGCGGCCGGCCAACACCTTCAAATCGGCTCTTACAGCCACTACTTTCGTTAATACATCATCATCGCACCCACAACCACACAGGCAATAGGATCTTCGTGATTACTACGTTGCCACGTGGCAGGGTGCAGGCGACCAATAAACCAACAGTATCAAATAGATCTCCCAAATCGGCGGGCAGAAGGTCGAGCCGTTTCTCGAAATCGGCGATTCTGTCGTCGTTCTGCATCACTGACAAGAGATCTCGGACGACCAAGGTAACCCAGAAAAAAACACCATTTGATTTGGTGATGATTGTGTCGACTAGGCGGCTGCCGTACTCTGGCTCTCTTCGTAATAACCTGGAAAATCCAGTTTCCCTTTCGAACGAGTCGGTGACATACATTTTGATATCGTTGTAGGTAAAGTGCTCGAGCTTGAGACTCGGCTCAGCCTCAAATGCATCCTGGAAAACGATCCATGGCCGGCTCGAAACGCACGTTTTGACATTGGGAAACGACGAAATCTCTCGCACCAGGTCGACCAGCTCGCTCTGTGGCCCGGAGAACTCGTCGAGTCCATCGACAAACAGACAGATGCTGTGGGTTGCCTGCGCCTGCACGATAGCGCGCAACATTATTGACTGTAGATCGTCCTCTGGAATTTCGGCCATGTCCTCGTCGAAGAAATAGATCTGCTCCCATTCACGAGGAGCGATCTGGGGTAGTATACCTGGAACCACCTGAACGATCCGGTAGAGCAAGGACATATAGAGGCCTCTTCTGGAAGCTTCCATTGCAGTACCGGATGCACAGAAGTAGAAGGACGGGGCTATCAAAGGCCGATCCCCAGACCACTTCCGTAGGAGATCATGACATTGGTTTGGCGTAGTCTCCGGCGAGAGGGTGTAGAATCGACTTCCTGTTCCTTTATAATCATCGGATCCATGGCAAATGAACTTCATCAAGGTCGATTTCCCCGAGCCAGCCTTCCCGGTGATCCAGTAAAGCGACGAGTCAGACTCAAGCCACTCTTTGAAGTTGGCCCAAGTCCTTTCGCCGTCTGGCGGAGCCTCGAATATCCATTGGAAGGTTTCTTTGTGCGCCTTGGTGATCCGGGCCTCCCGGCTATCCATCCCACGATACCGAAGATTGGCGAGAAAGCGCCTCTGCAAGTCTACTTCTCGGGTACGAGGAAGGTGAATGGCAGCAGGCGCATCGTGCATCGTGGACACCCCATCTTGGTCCCTTTGCGGCCTGCGCATACCACGGAGGATATCGCCGCGGAGTGAATTCACCCGAGTGGGACGATCTTTCGGGTCTGCATTCAGCTGTCCGACGATGAACTCCAGAACTCTTTCTCCGGGTTCGCCGTCAATGTTTTGCTGGGTTCTCGCGTCAGTGAGACGCTTCTCAATCCGTCCACTACTGGCTTGCAAGAGCCTAATTTCTTGAAGAACGACCGTTTGCTGCTCCACAGTGCTCATCGCGAGATCCCTAAAGAGTAATGTGTCAGTACACTCAAGAATCCTGGTTGATCTCTATCGAGCATAAAGATTCGACCTGGAGGGGCGGTAAAGCTCACCTGAGCAATTGCAAGAGGGCGAGGTTCAACTCCTGCCCAAGACGTTGTATCTTGGATTCCAAATCTTCCAACTCTTCTTGTTTCCACAGCAATTTGAGAGCTTGCTTGGCGGCCGCTGCTCCTCTCTTCCGGTTGCCCAGGCCGCTGCCGCCGATCTTGTCCAGGGAGGCCATTATCTTCGCGGATTCGGCGAGGCACGAGTCGGCCACCTGTACAATCTGCTGATGGCCCGCCGACAGGGCGACACGATCTCGCTCTGGCACCTTCAGCTGCTGCGAGGCATCCTGGATGCGCTTCGCGGCGTTGCGTAGGTCCCTGAGATCGTCGGGAGCGTCAGCCGTCGAGCGATGGATCTGGATGCTCTTGTGGGCCCACTTGCCCCCGAACTCGATGAACTGTAGGACATTCCCGGCTAGGGCGAAACCTGCGATAGCTTCTGCAATGGCGATATCGGAAGCGACAAGAAGTGTATCCGTCAGGGGCGACGGTGAGTGGAGGTGAAGGAGAAAGATTGCGACTACCACGTCTGGTTTCCCCGCCGCTACCCAAAAACCCTTCTTTGCGATCAGGCTGCGCAAGTCCCCTGTTGTCTGCTGTGGAGGTGCTCATGCGAGCTCGTGGCGTTCACCAATTGATCACAGTCATGGCTCAGTTCTCGAACTGGGGGCAGAGTTGTTGCCCTGTCCGATTGGTCTATCAATTTCCCATTGAATGGCCTGATGGGTTCGGCTTTAACAAATCGCCGTCCTCAATTCCCACCAGCAGTATCAAAGTGCAGCACCCCTCCTCTTTAAAAGCACACAAGTTCCTTTTGATCAGTCTGACCTGCTCCAGTGCGAATTTGCCTTTGAGTCGGATGCTCATCCATATAGTGTTAGGCGACAATTGCCGGCTCAATACCATAGAAGCAAGAGGCACTACTTTCGCGCTTTTTGTCGCTCGAAACATCAAGCTACTGTTGTTTCATAGTAATTCTTCTAATTGACACGGCATTCAACTTCGGTCACAATGCGGTACTTCTACCCTAATTATATAGGTGTAATTGCTAGTCGTACTATCAGCAACGTTGTTTTTGGTGCGACAACTTCTTCTCAGCCAAATTGTGAGCGAATTCGTGAGCAAAGACCCCAAATCTCAACCAATAGGGATAACGTCTAACTAGAGAGTCAGGGGCAACAACGAGCGATGGCGCCTTGCAGTCTAACGCAGGTGTCCTACTAAGCAGCTTGGCTTCCATCGGAATAAGGTTGACCTTGCCGGCAGCCAAGGCTGTGGAAATGCTTCCCCAGTCAGGGGCTGGGTATTTTTTCTCCAAGGGGCTAGTGGGCGATTACCATCGATCCACCGTGGCTTGACAGCCGGTGGGAGAAAGCCCGTTCGGACATTCCCGACGTAACGACCGGAGTACAGACGCAAATAGATGTTTTCCTTCCCAGTTCTCTCTTACGTATGATAGTTCAAGTGATTGTTCCCGATACCGGCGTTGTAATCCACTGGTATGTCAGCTGTGAGAGATAATGATCTTTCAGAGATGGTGTCTCCTTCACCTCTGGTGACATGAGTAGTCACTCGAGATCAAAGAAACTAAGACAGGGTTTCCTTGCGTTCTGGGGGCGGGGTCTAAGCTTCACGGAAACTAGAGAAATTCGACGGAAGACAAAATTTGACAGTGTGGCCGGATGCATTCTGGATCCGTAGGGCTGATCCATCTCCCCCGCGCGGCTGTTTTCTAACAACTTCTTGCCTCATCCAGGGGTTCATGCACGAGTCAACTCGCAGTGTCGCTACCCGCGGCATCCATGACTGCGGGGCCATCTAGAAGGAGGTGACATTATCCAAACGCTAGAAGATGGGAATTGCCGATAGGATGGCGCGTCCCATATTTGTAAGTCCGGATGAATTTGGTTGCGAGATCAACAAACACGCATATATAACCCTTCATGACGTCGCTGGTCATGGAAGAAGCAGCTCAGCTCGCAGCACAGACAGCCTTCAAAGCAGACAACTCTCTCGCTCTCTCACACAGTCTTTACCAACAATGGCCGCCCTCCTCTCCCTTGCCTTGCCTCTGCTGGCTCTGCCTGCCATCCAGGCCTGCCCGACGAAGAGCAGCCAGAACGCGGCTTGCGCCCCCGTCTCCGGCAACAAGACCATCGAGTCCTTCCAGCTCTACCCTGAGAACGCCGACTTCGACACGAAGCGCTGCGTCGCCTACTTCAGGTACGATTCTCACTAAACTCGCAGGACGCTACACAGCTGACAGTTAATCCAGCGTCCTCTACAACACCACCGTCGCCGCCTACGATCCCTACACCTCGACCGTCTCCACCATCGAGCTCCCCGGCCTCAGCTTCGACCCCATCCTCCACTCCTCCGGCGTCCGCGTCGACCCCCTCGACCGCCTCTCCATCATCGTCGACGCCGGCGCCGCCTTCGACACCGAGGGCAAGGACATCAGCGGCGACAACATCCTTGTCAAGTACGACCTCACCACGCGCCAGGTCCTCTGGCAGCGCAACCTCACCGAGGTCACTGGAGGCGTCTACGGCGGCTTCCAGGACACCGCCCACGGCGCCGACGGCACCACCTACGCCATTGGCACCTTCCCCAGCAGCATCATCCGCGTCAGCCCTGACGGCAAGGACGCCAAGGCGTGGTACCTCAAGACCCCCGCCGACCACACCATCCACGGGCTGTCCGGTCTCGTGAGCGCGCCTGACGACAAGTCGATCCTGACCGCGGACAGCGCAGACGGCCAGCTGTACAAGTTCGACATCTCGAAGGAGCAGGGCGAGCCGGTGCGCGTGCCGCTGACCGGCGCCGAGATCATTGGCAAGGCCCTCGACGGAGTCTCGATCCCCTCGCGCTACGAGGGCAAGGTTATCCTGGTCTCTGACAACGTCGACGGTACTGTTGTCCTGCACTCTGCCGACGCTAAGTGGGAATCTGCCAAGGTTGTCGGTACCATCCCCAACGGCTACCTCGCCGATGGTGCCTCTACCGTCGCCACCGTGCAGATTGGCGGCAGCGTTTACGTCGTGACTGAGTACTTTGGCGATGCCAAGGTTGAGGGCACTCTTGCTGGCAGCCGCACTGAGTGGCCTCTCATTGACATCACTGCCCAGGTCGACGCGCTCCTTAAATAAGTTCGCTACGAGAGCACGCATGCCGGCAATGATCAATTAGAGTCTCTGCAAGCATCACAGTCCCAGTCTCTACGTAGATCTTAGTAGGCTACATTGAAGAGCATAATTAGCATCCAGTCGTATTAATCAAAGTCCATTACAACTATCACTCTTCACCTTGACTGCTGACTTGAGCTACGAGAATGAAGCGGGTATGAGTCTGGCCCTCCTCATAACTTCAAAAACCGGGCCGCATGCTTCGGCGGTATTTCGCGCCTCCGAGAAGCCAGTATCGTATACCTTGCTAACGTCGTATGGACGGTCAAAGTCAAACATCGACATCATGACGTGCTCCCATGTCGGCTCCTCAACAGGTCTGTCAGCAAAACCACGCCGTAGCCCGTACTTTCGCTCCATGGCCTCCCATGCGCTCCTGTTCTCCTTGATGAACGTACGCATCTCCACTGGGTCTTCGCGCTCGACCTTGACACCCTTCAGCCCGAAGAAGGAGCAGACGACCGGCCATCTCTCGCTCCAGCTCGATGCAGTCAGCGAGTCCGCCCCATTATATGCCTCCCCTTTCATTTGACACCACGGCTCGGTCACCGATACATGTACAGCCTGTCTTGCGAGAACGGCAGCGCTGGAACTGCTCCACAGGGCCTTCCAGCTCTGCTTCGTGCCGGGAAACGGACACTCCGCTCCCTCGCCGAACATCTCGCGCCACAAGCTACAGAAGACGCCAATACTGCCCACCAGGTTGTACGCATTGTACGTGGGCGTGAAGCCGATGACGATGTCGGGCCGCGTCTCGCACCAGCCCCAGCTCTTACCCCGGGAGAAGGACTCGAGCCACTCCAGCTGGGCGTAGTAGAAGAGTCCGTCCCGGAGGGGCTGCGGGAGGGCTGGCATGGACTCCTTGTAGGGGGGCGTGAAGCCTTCTCGGGGGCGGTCGTCCATCAGGTGCAGGCCGTAGTACCGCCCGCCGTGCTGCAGGACGACGAACTCGAGCGCTGGGGCGAGAGCGTCTAGTGCTGTGATGGCGTTGCGCAGGAGAGTCAAGTTTTCTCTGACTTCCTCCGCGGGGTCCGGGTTTGCCCTAAACGCTACGTCCGTCAGTTCAAGAAACAACAGTGCATGATGTACACGGTTTCAGAAGCGAGTGACTCACCCAGGAAGTAAGCATGCGTGACGTTGGCGATGTCCGGGGCCTCACTCGTCATCGCAGCCGATATCTCCTCCACGCTCGAGTTGAGGAGGTCTATGCCGGACATGATGTTAAGTCTCTCATCGTCCGGCCACGCGGTCTCGTCCCGAGGGATGGACCGATTGAACAATGCGTGGACCCTGCTCCACGTAACCGTCGACGGATAGCCACCAAGTATCTCGTTCACGAAGGCCCAGCCGGACACGCCGCTGGCGCCAAAGACTATGGCCGACTTTGCCGACATTGTTGAGGAGCACCAGATGGCGACGCCAGTAGACGTTGATCGGAGAGCGGTTGCAGGTAGGAAAGAGAGCCTTTATACTGCAGCGTTTGACTTATCAACTAATTCTCCTTCATGTTTGAGTTCTTCGGCGTCGGCGTTAGTCGAATTGCCGTTCAAGACTTGGCAGAGTTATTACGCGCGCGCGAGACGTCAATTGCCCATGTCAAATACGATATTGGGAGTCCTCATTTGTATGGGATACAAACGTTCTCGTTCTCCTGGTCGCATCACTTAGAACTTGTCAATTAGCATCCGAACTCTTGACTAATCGGGACCATCGCACAATTCTCACCGTTGTTGTAGGTAGTCAATCAATGGAAAGAGGCTTGGCGGTACACTTCGCGCAGTTCTGATTCCTAAGCAGATAACCCAGCTCAGCCTCCTCTGAAGCCAAACTAGAAAACAACCCAGTTCCTGGAGCCGGCGAGCGGGAACCATCTCCTCCCGCCCGGGATCGACAGATTCGGATTCCTGAAACGTTCTTCAACTACCGTTAGTTGGTCGGGGTAACCGCCTCCGCACGGGGCTCGGCGACGACAGGCAAGCCGAGAGTCTTTTTCGTGCTCAATCATTTCTCGTGCAAGAGATCCTGAGTAAGCGGCCTCGGCGAAGGTAAAGCCGTCCACAGTTCCCCTCGTCCCGACTTCGATCGTTGCCGTTCGTCAGATATCGGCCTCGATTGGCACAACCGCGCGGAAACGCTGGCGTCGCACGGGCTGCTGTCGCGTACCGGGAAACCGGCGCTTCGCCGGTGTGGTTGCCGGTGCCCTCTTGGCCGCCAAGGCGCCGAAGGAACCTCCTGGGTGACGGTGTTAGTTCGACTCATGAAATTGGTTCGCGTCAAATCCGCACTAAGAAAACGCCTCTGATGTTTACCAGTCACGAAATAGAAACACTGCCAGACTTAAATACCATCCACGCAACTCGCCAGATATCGAGAAAGCTCACTGAATCTCCAGTATCAACTCGGCTTTTATCATCTCCTCCCGAAACATCTCATCACCAAACATGACAGCATCCCAAGAGCCGCCGCGGACGACTCCAACGGTCCCGATCGAGAACTCATCGCCCTCGCTCCCAATCTACCGCACAAACACCATCGTAGACGGCGTCCTCCGCTACCCTCCCACGGGCATAAAAGCAGTCATCGTAGGCGGCGGCGTCGCAGGCCTCTTCGCGGCCCTCGAGTGCTGGAGAAAAGGGATCGAAGTCGTGGTCCTCGAAAAGGCCCCCGAACCCTCGCAATACGGTAACTCTTCACAACCCTCGTTTCTATCCATCCTTCCCCTTTCCTGACCCTGAATCAAGGCGACGTAATGGGCATAGGCCCCTCAGGCCTCTCAACCCTCTCATCCTACCCCTCGATGCTGCAAGCCTACGACTCCATCTCGCACCCGGCACACTTCGCCTTCTACCGCGACTCGGGCGCCTGCGTCGTCCCCCACGTGGAGTACGAGTACAACCAGCAAGGCGTGGCCCAACACGCCGCTTTTCCTTTATACATCAAATCCATCGTCCGCAGGTCCCAGATCGCAAACATCTTCGCAACGCAGTGCTCCCGCCTCGGCATACCCATCCACTACGGCGTACCCATCACCTCCTACTCGGAAGACGAACACTTGGGATTAGCCGTCACGATCGCAGACGACGGGAGGAAGTTCTCGGGGGATGTGATCCTCGCAGCAGACGGCATCGGCACAAAGTCCCACGCCGTGGTCCTCGGCCACCCCACGCGCGCCAACAGCACAGGCTTCGTGATGCACCGGGCAGTAATCCCCTCCCCGCTCCTATCGCACCACGACATCGTCCGCAAAGTGGCCTCGGGAGAGACCCCCGCAGAGGTCCGCTTCTACATAGGCGACGCCCGCGGCCAGCACCACGCGGTGACAATCCTGCCGGAGGTAGTCTGCTACATAACCTGCATCAAAGACGACGGCACGGGCGCCGAGTCCTGGTCCAACCGCGGCACCGGCGCCGAAACGCTCTCCCAGCTCGAGGACGCCGACAAGCTTCATCCGCTAATCACCGACGGCTTCAAAGCCGTCGCAGAGGAGAAAGTAGTCCTAAAATGGTTGATGGCCATGCGCGACCCGCAGCCGAAATGGGTCTCCAGCGGAGGGCGCGTGGCGCAGGTGGGCGACAGCGCGCACAGCTTCCTCCCCTCATCAGGCAACGGCGCCAACACGGCCATGGAGAGCGCCATCACCGTCGCGGAGTGCCTCCGGCTCGGCGGGAAGCAGGGCGTTGGCGTCGCGGCGCGGGTGTACGAGCTGCTGCGCTACCAGCGCGCCTCCGTGATACAGAAGACGGGCTTCCAGAACCGGCAGCAGATAGTCGTACAACCCGAGACGGGCGACATCTTCGCCCAGGGGAAATGGCTCTGGGCGCATAAACCCGAAGTCTACGCAAGGGAGAACTTCGCCCGCGCCAGGGCGCACATCGAGCACGGCGCCCCTTTCGAAAACACTAACCTCCCGCCGGGGCACAAGTTCCAGGACTGGACGATCGCGGAGGAGATGGCCAAGGAGAAGGCGGGCGTGTACGTCCAGGACCTCAAGACCAACGGGGACTGGGGTAGCGTTTGAGTTGGCAAACGGGCAGGAGTCGGGAGAGACTAGGGTTTAGGGGATCAAGGGCACCTGCATTATGTGTGATAGGGAGAGAGAAACTATAGGGACGTCGTGTTCGGGTGGTATAGACTGGATACCTTGATAATGAAGTAAGTGTCTTCGAACGCCTGGTTATGATGCAACGAATGGACGTCTAGAGTTGCCTCACACTCGAGAAGGCGCCAAGCACGGCTGCATATCCTCCGACAAGCCAGAGCAGGACGCCGAGAACCAGCATGTTGTAGATCTGGCCAAGCCTGGCCCCAGTCCATGGGCTCGGAATCCTCAGAACCATGTTGGTAGTATCGAAGATATTAAGCTCAGATCGACTGCAGATCGAGCAGTCATTATCACCGGCAAGAAGACGTCAAATCTGATGCATCAAGTTTATTTGTCCTATCAACTATGCCACAACCTTCGAAAGCTCAACAACCTGAGACCCAAAGCCAATCGGCCAAGGGTGTAAAGTCTCAAAACATCATCAAGGAAAATTTGCGCTCGCTCTGTAGATATCCAGAGATACCTACTCCTTCATGTGCGAAAGGATGAACGAGCAGCGCTTTTGGCCGGCGCTGGGGTCCAACGGAACGTCTTCTCGTGTCCTCCAGTCGCCTTCAGTGCCCCTTGGCGAAGATCCGCCGCTTGGGTTGGTGCGCTTAACCGCTGGCTCCGTTGTAGGCGATCAGGTTGGGGCTGCTGCGGAGGCTGCCGGTGACCCTGTTGGGGGTGGCGAGCGCCTTGATACGGGCGATGACGGAGGCAGGGGTGCTCAGGCCCTCAACAGACTGAATGTAGTTGACCAGGCCAGCAACGTGGGGAGAGGCCATGGAAGTGCCGGAGATGCTGTTGGTGGCGGTGGTGGAGCCGATCCAGGTGGACAGAATGGCGCTGCCAGGGGCGAAGAGGTCGAGGGAGGTGCCGTAGTTGGAGTACGAGGCGATGGCCCAGGTGCTGGTGATGGCACCGACGGTGACGGCGTTGGGAGCGTTGGCAGGGGAGACGTTGGCAGCGTTCTGGGCCTCGTTACCGGCAGCGACGACAGTGACGACGCCGGCGCTGTAGGCAGAGTTGATGGCGGTGGTCCAAGCAGTGGACGCGGGGCCGCCGAGGGACATGTTGATAACGGACTTGCCCTGGCGGCTCTTGCTGGTGATGTCGTTGACGGCCCAGTTGTAACCAGCAAGAATGACCGAGGTGGAAGCAGAGTTGCCGACGAAGACCTTGACGGAGACCAGGGTGGTCTTCTTGGCAACACCGTACGTGTTGGAGCCGATCGTGCCGGCGACGTGGGTACCGTGACCCAGGGTGTCGACGTGCTGTCCGCCGGCGGCGTTGTAGCCGAGAGTGGCACGGCCGCCAAAGTTGGTGTGGGCCGTGTTGATACCGGAGTCGACGACGTAGGCGAAGGTGCCCGTGCCGGCAACGTCGTCGTAGACGTACTGGGTAGAGCCCGAGGTGCGGTGGGAAATGGTACCCAGGCCCCAGGGAGCGCCAGTCTGGGTCACAATGGCATAGAGAGTCCAGATCTCGTCAACCTCAACGGCAGCGACCTGGTGGAGTGTTAGAGTTGACGATGCACCAGTGGTAGGAAAATAAGCCTACCTCGGGGCTGGCCTTGATCTCCTCAATGGTTGCAGCATCAAAAGTTCCGGCGTATCCGTGGAACTTGTTGAAGGAGTAGGTTCGCTCGGTACCAGGGAACTGGCGCTTGTCGAGGCTGCGGGAGTGGACGGTGTTGACCCAGCTCAAGTGAGAGTCGAGGCCCTTGTCATCAACGTCGGGGTTGAGGGTGATGATGTACTTGTTGACAGCACTCTGGCGAGCACTCTCGACGCTGGACTCTCCGCGCTTCTCCGCGGGAGCAGCGAGGCTGCAGGCAGCTGCTGCGAGCAGGGCAAAGCGTTTGAAGCCGACCATTTTGAAGAGGGATAGACCGAGATACTGGAGTTGGGATGGGATTACCAAAGATGATGTGAGTGGCGAGTGAAGAGAAAGTCGAATATCGTGGGTTGCGGTCGAATATTATATACCTTTTCACCTTTAGGCAAGTCGTTCACGGACGTCGCGGTCTCTCTCATATGGCGAAGATAGAAGAAGGATAGGCTAGCGGCAGCCTTCACGGCGTCCGTCTCTCGTGCTGGCTTCCTTCGAGAAGGAGTGTTACCTAGGCCAGGGTCTTTGGGGGCAGCCACTTCGGCAGGATCCCAGCCAGGTTCAACGATGCGTTGACCTTGGATATGCAGCCGAGACGACATGCTAGTCGTAGTGGGCGAGACAATCGATAAGACGATGCGAAAAGGGGAAGGAGAGTACGAATGGCGCCATGTGGCGACATTAATCGATCATACAGAAAGCTTGTGCGAGGGCTTCGAAAAGAGGAAGCTGATAGACGACAACGTCGACGATGCAGCCGATGGCGTGAAGATGGAGGTCTGCAAGGCCAGACTTGGCAATGCAACAGAGCTATCAGATGGCCGCACTTGAGGTCGGCGTTTGACCACAGAAGAAGGTCGCCGGCGGCTCAGAACACTGCACTGTGACATGGTGACCTGCAACCTGCATCCAGGCAGGTGTAACAATGCCAACCAGAGGAGAATATGCTTATTTGGCTCGAAATTGGAACGGGAAGTGGACGTCGCGATAGATCGCCGTGGGCTTGTGATGAAAGCTTGCGACTGGGAGATGAGCCCTTGCCGGAGCCTAGCGCGCAGGAGATTCGAAGTTCACAACCAATGAGAAACCATGTTGAAAATGCTATCGAACATCAGCCATTTTTCTGGACAACCAGTGCCGCTAGGGGAACGGCAATATCAAGGCTGGATTATGCATAAGGCGAAGGGTCCGCTGGCTGTCTGCTCTAGTCTTGTACGAATCCTTGTCAAGCAGCCGGCGGCCGATAATCCTTGGAAAGACAACATGACCGCAGGCGATGTGATGTTGAACTGCCTCGACACTGTAGGCCTCGATGATAGCATCAAAGGCCGCCCCCACACCGGAGAGATCTTGCTGTTCCCTGCGGGTTTCAAGGGCTCCATGGCGAATAACGTTCGGACTTCAGCAAGGTGCAACCGAAAGACGTGTGGCACACGATGCGAGGAGCGAAAAAGGCGGCTCAGGGTTCGTAAGATGGGGGGTTGATCCTCGCGGCCAAATGCGATGTAACCCCATAGGAGACATCTCGCCTTCCTCATTCGGAGATGGGCCGCGGTGCGTGACATTGAGCGATCGTCGAGGAGTGACATGCTGCGGGGATTGAGGGAGTGATCAGGTTGGGCTGGACCTAGCAGTCGATGATGAATGCCAGGAGGACGATGGCGATTCCGTCGTGATGGCTGCCGAGGATGACCAAATAGCTGCGATGCGACACAACGTTGTTGTCTGTATCCGTAGAGGAGAGACGTTTATTCGGCTCGAGTGCGGGGATCGTCGCAGTCAGGTAAAGGATGTTGGCAGACTCGAACGTCAGGCTCTGAAAGGACGAAGTCAGCCGGGGTTCTGATCCAAAAGAAGGGACAGGGATGCGCGTTGCCGTGAGGTGACGCAGAGCTATTACCTACCGCGATAACAGCGAGTGTCTGCCGGACAGCCGTGACCGGTCATGATGGATTCCGATGTTGTCTGCAGAAGGGTACGAAGCAAGGAAATCCCGGGGCGATGTTGGCAAGTTCGTTCAGGTGGTTGGAAGAGATGAACCGGTCGAGCTCATGCGGAGGAGAGAATAGGGAAGTCGCGCCGGAGATCCCTGATGCCGCACAGCACGGGCGGGTGCAGCTTCCTTCCTCCTGCCTCACCGTTGAGCCTAGGTAGCCCCGCTTCCAATCACGATAAGCCTATTGGGCCAGAGTCGATCTCGGCGGGCAGGCACCTAGTGGTGTACATAGTGCTATTTGGCAGGTACCCGTGGATGTATTTTGGTACTTTGGCTCTGGATGGCGAGGAAGTCGGAAGGTGCAGGTGTTCTCGGGTTGACTGCTTGAATCTCACGAGTCACTAACGCGTTCTAATTGGTGCCCAGAATGCGCACGCAGTCCGAGCTTTCTGCCTCCCAGTGGACGCCACGGACCAGAAGCCCCCTGGTTCCTGAGCATGATCCATGGCAAGCAGCTTCTGTACCTAGGTAGGTACTCTCAAGAGTCAACAGCCACTGCTGGAGCCGTCGAATAGGGTTGCCCGAGACACTGTGCTCGCGTGTTGATGGCTTCGGTCGTGTGGCCACACTTCCGGCTGCTCGGATAGGGGAGGATAACGTCAAGTGAAACAGATGTCTAACCACGGATTTCCAGCATTCAGCATATCTTCATTACAGCCGGAAGATAAATCCTGTTCTTCACATAAGGACCCTTCCAAGTATCTCCCGGATGGTAGCCCTTTCCTCACGAGGATGGGAGCTGCCCAAGTACGGATACCTATCTAGTTATTTAGGTACTTGCTAGAAGTTCCACTTGCACGCTTGAATTTCCCTCCCGGCGGCAAGTGGGGGCTGGCCGGAGCGCTTCGTGGTCTGAGCTTTTAGGCTTGAGCCGATAGCGTGATAAGAAAGTGGATTTCTGCTGCTTGATCGAAGCTGACGCGATGAGAACGAGACCAATCAAAGGCAGGTCCGCTTCAACCCCTGAGGCTTCAGCAGCCAATCCAGACCACCTTCCCTCAACGGTCTTCATCACAACTTCACATTAACACAACACAATCACCATTGCATTTCCGTCCGGCTTGCCAATGCCGCAATGCCATAACTAACTCACTTTCGCCGCGATGCCTTCTGTTGAAGCGCTTACCGCGGTCTACTACGGTCCTTCCAGAACGGTCCCGTCTTGCAGCTGCGTTATGCGCGCAGCGTAATACCGAGGGGGCGCACATATGAGCCACCGGCACAGCCAAATCTCGTCACCTTTGCATGGCTACCCTTGTATTTCAGTTGACGCGGAATTTGGACATAGTATTACATCTGCAGCTTGGCGAGGCCCGCGCCGCTGCTGCGATCCCGCCGAGCGTGGGGTGACCGCGGAGAAATCGACTAGGGATGGCATTCACCACCAATGTTGGACACATGTCTCTTTCTTCTCCGACAACTCCGACGAGTAGCAGGCAGCACATCAATCAGCTACTTTCAATCGTAACCCCCCTCGCCTTGCCAGCTTTCGTCCTGCAGCACGGCCAAGACATGCGCTTGCTCGCAGCTCAACGTCGATATCCTGCACCTTTTCGATAGTTCGGGCGGTAACAACGGGTGCCTTGCCGGAATAGTAAGCCTCACGAGCTTGTGCCGGGGCCAGCTTCTCGCTGCAACACCTTCTCGTCTCTCATACGCCCTATTCGCGTCCAGCTCCATCCAGAACAGCACAATTGTCTGTGTAATGCCGCCACCCAACGATGCCCTCACATTCTCAAAGAAGGAGGTGGCTATCAAGGTGCGGCTCCACCCCTCGTAAGCGCCTGCGGAAGAATGAACTTCCACGCTTCTTGAAGGTCGCTTTGGAGGGCAACTAACACCCATCCGGCGCCCATGGCGCGTTTCCCTTTCACGATTGTGACATCCTTGGAAGAGGTTGGCACAGCCTCGGAGCCTGCCAACCCCCTTGAACTGTAGCTCCAGGAACATTCGGCATTCGTCTATTAAAAAAGCTTGGCTTCTTCGTCCTCTAGGATCCCAGGCACTCCCGCCACGCCGCTGCAAGATCTTACTGCCAAGACAATCCCCCGAGCGCCTTCATCGCTCACCTTCCTTTCACGACAACTCCCCGGACGTGCCGCCGCAAGCCGCGTGTAGCCATTGGCCATGGATCATATTTCGAGACCTCTCGACTTGGTAGACAGGTCGTACAGTCAGGACCCAGCTGTATTAGTCCAATGCCCGGGCGGCCTCATTACGGATATTGACACGTCCCAGTCGCACGAGGCGCGGATTCCGCGGCATCACGGGCTACTCACGATCCCGGAGCTATGGTCCAATTGAGACCATTCGCGTGTTGCCGAGACATCCACGGACGCCACAGCAGCGCCCAGATCTATGAACCCGAATCACCCTCGCGGCAACGTCCCGAAGCCAGATCCGGCAGCAGCGTGCCACCTCCACGTCGAGCATCCTTTTCGTGCAACGACATAGAGAGAGCCACGCCGGAGGCGTCCCGTTGATGCAGCCTCACCACCTGCTTCTTCAGGCGAGCGTCCGGGGCGCCAATGGCGTTTGTTTTGTCTCGGCGTCGGAGACGACGTGGAATGTCTCACCACTACACACCAGCGGAACAACACTTTAATCTCGGGGCATGGCGCGATTACTGCTGTATTTGACAGAACTTACGTCTCCGAGCTGCTACTCGCGCGTTCTTCCTTCGATTTCAGCGCCATCCCGCCTTCCGAAGCTCTTCGCGCTGCTGCCGCCGTCGCCGTCTGCGCCGACGCCTCCGCTCTTCCTCCTCCTCGTCCTCGAAGTCCCTGACGTGCACTCTGTCCCTTTCGTGCCTTGCGTCTCTCTCGCATTCCCGACAGATTGCATTGGGGTGGAAAACACCTCTGCGCCAGAGACGAGGCGTAATGGCCCTGTCGCAGGCCTCCCCTCTCTGGTTTGCTACGTCGCAGCGCTCCTCCATCCAGAGCGCATCGAGATGTCCGCAGACGAATTCGCCTGTCCCGGAGAGCATGCGACACATTTTGTAGTAGGTCTTTTGCGGTACGGCCTGACTGATTGTTGTTCAGATTTGCGGTGCTTCGACGTTCTCGGGCTGCAGTCATGGGAGTGAAATTGGCAGGGTCCTGTCTATGGATGTTGACGCTCGGTCTTATACGGTGCAACTTAATCAGTCGCTGGCAAGTGAGCGAATGCTGATGATTCACCATGACGCATTCACCGACGTTGGTTGTCAGTCATGAACATCGCGATGATAGGCCACGGATGGTGAATGTCAGGTTGGTACCGGAAAGCATTGAGGCAGCACCGCAATTGGATCAAGCTGCCGTTTGCCCATGCTATATATCCAGGCGATCTAGAACTTGGTAACATATTTCACTCGTCCATGGGTATTATCTTGCTCCTTATTTCTAATCAGCTCGTCTTGTCTCGTGTACTCTCTCTCTCACTTGCATCAAGGAAGGCTGCCAGACCATTACCGAACGCAATGTTTCCTGTGGTGAAGAAAGCCAATTGCTATTCGAGATATTCCCTAAGCTATCTATCTGCTCGTCTGCGGCGTCAATTGGAATAGCCCCAAACCCTCTCTACCCGCGATACGGCACAGCACCAGCCCGCACGTGATTCCGCATGTCCGACCTGGAGGATTCCCAATGCCTGTGTACTTGCCTACCCAGGTATCTAGTTAGTCGTCATTTTAGTGTTAGCGCGTCGGCGGAGAAGCCAAGGAGGGCCCCCACTAGCTCCGGCGCCGTTTCGGGGGGTCCGCTTGCGGTGCGGAGCGGACCTCGCTAGACTACAAGTCCGCAAGGCCTTGCGGCTGAATAACTCCGCAAGGCACAGTCAACCTCACACACTAGACAACTCCGGGGGCACAGTTCAACTTCACACACTAGACAACTCCACGGGCACAGTCACCTTCATACACACACAAGACAACTCCGCAGGCACAGAGATATTCTTCGTGAAGCTGTGATTGGTACAAGAGGAGGGAGGGTTGCAATTTGCCATGGATTCGTGGTTATATACAAACTCTAAGTCTTCTGTGCTTCCCGCAATCACTCAGCATCGACAGAGCCTCAGATACCTGGGTATCTGCGTGAAACGACCGACCAATCGAAAAATTTCATTCACCAGAGGAAATCGCCATCTTTCAGCGTAAGAAACATCGACCAATCGAATAATTCGACCTCTCAGCGTAGAACGCCATCTTCCAGCGTAAAACGTCATCAGCCAATCGAAAAAATTCGACCTTCCAGAGGAAAACGCCATTTTCCATTGTAAAAAGGGATCAGCGAATCGAAAAAATCCATTTCAACTACGAAAAGCGCCATCTTCCAACGTCAAAACGGATCAGCGAATCAGAAAATTCCCATCGTCTACGTACCTCGAATCTTGATATTTTTTTCTTCATTTTCCTTTTACTTTTCTTGTACCTTGTATACAAGTCCAATTCCCAGAGGCATCACAGTCTCCAAGGCAACTCCTGAAGTCAATCCCCGTCACCCCAAGATCCACTTCACCATGACAGCCTCCAAGAAGCTCACGGTCCTCATCACGGGCTGCTCCCCGGGTGGCATGGGCGCGGCCCTGGCAACCACCCTCCACCAGGCGGGACACCACGTGTATGCAACGGCCAGGAACCCGTCGAAGCTGGCAAGTCTCGCGGAGCAAGGCATCAGAACGCTGCCCCTGGACGTAACTGATTCGTCCTCCATTGGCTCTGCTGTCGCAGTAGTATCCTTCTCCCTGCCTGAGGGTAAGGGACTGGACATGCTGATCAACAACGCAGCGGGCAGTTACTCCATGCCCATATCCGATGCCTCTCTCGACGCAGCCAGGTCCCTGTTCGACGTAAACGTCTGGGCCCACGTGGCCGTGTCTCAAGCTTTCTTACCCCTGCTTCTGAAGGCTGCAGGTGGAGCATCTGCCCACGCTACAATCGTCAATCACACTTCCGTAGGGTCCATGGCCGCCCTCCCCTTTCAGGGGATCTACAACGCCTCCAAGGCCGCGCTGGCCATGCTCTCAGAGACGATGCGGCTCGAGCTCGCAGCGTTCAACATCCGCGTCGTGGACTTGAAGACGGCGGGCGTGAGCACCAACATCGTCGCCAATAGCAGCTACAACGCCGGCGGGCAACGCTTGCCCGAGGGCTCGATCTACGAACCGGCCAGAGAGGTTGTGGAGAAGGCGATGAGCCAGGAGGATCTGCTGACGTCAGGGAGAACTATGCCTGCGGAGCAGTGGGCTGAAGAAGTTGTCAGGCTGCTGACTGGGAAGAGCGCACCGCCGGCGGTGAT
Source organism: Colletotrichum plurivorum (assembly GCA_014235945.1). NCBI lineage: Eukaryota > Fungi > Ascomycota > Sordariomycetes > Glomerellales > Glomerellaceae > Colletotrichum > Colletotrichum plurivorum. The sequence continues at coordinate 67,586 of WIGO01000064.1, forward strand.
CTGGAAGGGCGAGGGTGCGGGCATGGCTCGAGGGGCGCTGATGATGCCCTGCAACGTCATGGAGGGCTTTCTGAAAAAGTTGACTGGGCTGGACGTTGTCGAGGGGATCATTCGGGAGGCCAGGCGGTGATTGGACTACGGGTGTGTGTTGTGTGGCCGGGATGGTAATTAGGTTCAAGAGGCTGAGGTCATTAGACCAGAGTGAATTTTTCGGTCCTTTTTTTTCCCGGTCTCGTTCGTTCAGAATTTGCATTCAACGGGTCTGTTAGTTCAAAGTGGAAAGTTACCCCTTGATTTCTTACTCTGGCTCAAGCCGGTGGCTTGGTTTTGAGTTTTGACTTGGTGCCCGATTAGGAAATTTGTTTGAAAAGATGGTGGCTCGAGTTTTCGTCACCTGCACCCCCCCGTCCCGGTCCATCATGGTGCCTCTGTCGGGCTCAATATGCCCTCATCACTGTTCCGTGAGAGGGCAGCCTACGAGAAAGCTCTGTCGTGAGAGTGATGCCACTGTCCATTGATGCTGCTCAGACGAGTGACATCTGTTCCAAGCAATGACATCTGTTCCAGCCAATGACATCTCTCCAAGCAACGACATCTCTTCCAAACAAGGCTCAACCGTCTTGCAACGCAACGCACCCGCCCTCAGTCACGGTTCACCATACTTGTGAGAGACCGGCCAACACGAGACCTCTGCCGTGAGATCGATACCAGTGCAAACTGTTGCTGCCCAAGCAAGCAAGACCTCGTCCCAACCAGCCTCAGTCGTCTTGGATATCAACCCGTCCTCCGAAGTCACGCTTCACCAGAGTTTTTCAACCACGTAAGGCATTCCACTCCCACCGTGCCCCTTCAAGTCACGAGGACATCCGGATTCGTGAGCCACCAACGCCCTGGTGGAGGGAATGGTCCGCCTTCTGTCCAGGTGGGTGAAAGAGATTTCACGAAGACGAGCCGGAAAAAGCTGGGCCAGAGATGCTCTCTCGCCTTGGGTAAAATGAAAAACTTTGTCAAGCCAGACCCCGTGACCACGACTGTTGTTTAAAAGGTCTTTTCTCCCCCCTTGCAAAAGAAAAATGAATTCTCCAAGAACAAACCACTGCACTGCAACCCAACCACTTACATCATCTGCAAACAAGCAACTCTTTCCCGCTGCCACCAACCAAAACCAACTACCTTCGCTCACATCGATCTGATACCGACATTCAAAATGTCCGTTCAGACTTCCGAGGAAATTTCCCGCCTTCAGGAGGGCCACCAGACTTGGCTGGCCCGGGTTACCGACTGGACGCAGTCGCTCCCCAGTTTCCAACAGGAGTCGTTCCCTCATCAAATGGGAACGCTCGGTGTGTCGCGACCGCAGCCGGAAAGCAATGTGCCCGGCACCTTCGGCCCGCACGCCGGTTTAGTAATCTCAGAGGCCGCTGTTCCTCAACCTGTCTCGAGAGCTAGCACCCGCCTGCACGCCCTGCCCGGCCCCCTCTTCGGCCCCAACGCCGGTTTGCTTACTCAAGAGGCCGCTGTTCCCCAGCCTGTCTCAAGAAGCAATACCCGCTTGGCTGCCCAGTTTCGCCCGCGTCCTCAGCCTGGCCCCCTCTTCGGCCCTCAGACCGGTGCTTGGTTGACTTCAGAGGCCGCTGCTCCCCAGCCTGTCTCAAGAACCAGCATCCGTCTCAGCGCCCGGCCCAGCCATCTCCCTCAGCCCGGCCCCCTCTTCGGCCCCCAGATGAAAGGTACGCTTACCACAGAGGCCGCTGTTCCCCAGCCTGTCTCGGGAAGCAATACCCGTCTGGCCGCCTGGCCCGATGCTCTCTTCGGCCCCCAGACCCATGGTTGGTTTAGTTCAGAGGCCGCTGGTCCCCAGCCTGTCTCACAAACCAGTACCCATCTGGGTGGCCAGTCTCGCCCCCGCCTCCAGCCCGGCCCCCGGCTCCTCGGAAATATGACCAGCCCGCGGCCCGGCCATGAGCGCACAATACAACCACCGGCCTTCGCCGTCCATGATCGTCCGACAAACAACCACAACCACAAGGACGAGGACGACGAAGGTCCTTGGGGCGACGCTCTTCTCGACGCCAGCGACTACCAGCTTGTTCAACCGGCCTTCGCCGTCCATGATCGTCCGACAAACAACCACAACCACAAGGACGAGGACGACGAAGGGCCTTGGGGCGACGCTCTCCTTGATGCCGGCGACTACCTACCCCCCTCAGAGCCATCCACCGTCGTCCGTCCGCTGTTTACCACTACAGCAGTGCAGAAGCAGATGAGGAGCGACGACGACCGTGGACCCGTTCTTTGGGGAACGCCAGGCTTCAACGAGGCGCGCACGATCAGGGACCCTTACGCACCACGAGATGCGAACGGGTTCCTGGTCGTGCCGCCCGCGCCGTACCCGGGCAGTGGTGGTGCGTATCCCGGGAGCAATTTGCCAACGGGATACCCGCCTCCACTGCCTTGGCAGTGAAGGAAGATGGGAAGGACAGAGACGGTCATGAACAACCGCCCACTACGACCGATCTCTTTTTTATAGAGTCCAATTTGATTTCCCATTTTCCCGCCATGACATGTTCCCTAATGTGTGACCTTGACTTGACTCTGAAAGTGATATGTTGTTGTCGGTGCCGTCCCTTATCGTCGCTCTTGTCGTCGCCGTCGTCCCTCGTCATCGCGTGAGATGGGGCGTGAAGTTGGAGTCCCCTATCTGTACTGTTGTCTGGTGGTCTTAGTGAAGCGCCTTCCTGTGAACTCCATGTCAATACTCACTCATGTCGTGGTAGCTGAAGCTATTCGTAAATGAGTATGTAAGAAGGGTGCTTACTTAGCGCCTCGCCTCGTCTCCAGGGCCCATAGAAGCCACCTTCGCGTCCGCACCACTAATACATCGTAGGATCTAGACATTCAAGTCTCTCTATTTACTTCGCTTACCACTCGTACTTCGCGGTGTGAAAAATCGAGAATTCTGATACAGCTCAACTCTTGGCCTCCACTCAGGTAACCCCGCCTTGGGGCAAGTAACATCAATGAGATGAGTTTTCATAGATTGAAACTGGACGTGTACAACAACAAGCTTCAGGCAGTGGTGTAGAGAGCTCTTTTGAAACCCGGATCGAGGAGAACGATTCAATTCAGGTAACTCTTTTTGGCCGAGATGAGCTGTTAGTTGTCCGTGGAGATGTTGCTAGACAAAGCCACGTGATTCGTCCCGTTCCAGTCCAGGCCGACGTCGGCCTCCCGCACACTCTGTATGCGAACCTTGACGCACGTAAACCTGACAGTCCAAAAGATGTTCAGCTCTGGTTCCAACGGTGTGTATCCGCGTTTCGGCACATGCGATTGGACGTTTGGAAGCTACCCCTCTTCCCCCCAAGGCTCAGATGAGAGTTTGGCCCCCGCTCTCCGCTGCGGACAAAAACCGTTCATCTCGACATCCGCTTCTTGCGATTGTGAGCTTGAAAGGCTAGCCATCCCCATAATCATGCTTTCCGGTCAGCTTGCCATCAGGCAGCAGCCTCCGGGCCCTCGCCGAAACCAGGCTACGACATGCCGGTTCTACCTCCAAGGCGGCTGCCGCGCGGGGATCGACTGCGTCTACGTTCACGAGGGAAGAGACGCGCCTGTGGGACCTTCAAAGATAGCCGTTGCTGTTGATAGACCTCCATGCACGTTTTTCCTCCGCGGCCTCTGCTCGAGAGGCGAGCAGTGCGCCTTCTCCCACTCCAAAGAGCTTGCTCCGGTCACGTCGGGGTTGCAAGGGCAAGACGTGTCCACCGACTCCCGTTCCCGGGTTCTGTGCTCGTTCTTCGCTCGAGGGAGTTGTCGGAACGGAGACGACTGTCCGTTTCTTCATCAAGGAGATACGGCGGCTGCGGTGAACCCTTCTGCGGACACCGAGACTCTCGTGAGAGCTTCCAGACAAACAATGCATGTGCGTTTCCTTCTGACATTCTTTCAGACCTCAAAGATCGAAGAGAAGTGTACCCGGGACCTCCTCGGTGCCTGGGTCACGTTCGGTCCGGGCGCCTCGATCGAGAGTTTCTCTCTCCCCTCGGACTTTTCCACCGCCAGGGTCACCCATCTTTCAGCCGGCAGCACCCCTGAATACGTGTCCGAACTTCTTCGACGTGTTGGTTTCGAGATCCCAAAGACATGTATCCGTGTTCGTTCCCAGGGACTCCGCGACCTGGTGAGCGCAGACATGGGAGTTGAGGACTCAGAGTTCGCTAGGTCACTCGTCCAGAGGCTCCACGATGGCAGTTCCAAAGACCTGGAGGGCTCACCAAGAGAAATGGAAGTCTTCGCACTCGCCGTACCGGTCGCCAACAGCGCTGAAGGCTTCTCGCACCGCGTCAACTGCAAGAAGATCGTCTGCTCGTGGCATAAGCCAACATGCGAAGTCGTTCTGAAATTTCACTCAGATGTTGCGAGAGAGGTCCGCGATCGATTCAATTCCGGTCAGTACAAGGTCCTCGGGTCCACGGCCTCTTGCACCCTGCGCCAGGGCGGGATGCGTAGGAACTTGAGAGGCAGTCAGAATCGACCGCCGACATCGCGACAGTGGCTTCTGACAGTCAAGGTTCCCCTAGAGGCGAAGGTCAACGACGTGCTGCAAACAATTCCAATGAACATGAGGCCCGATGGCATCGAATTCCCTTGCGAAGGCCTATTAGCTAGGCAAGTTGCCTTCGTCCAGCGGCGCCTTGCCACCTTGGGTCCGTTGGAGATGGACCTGACGGCGAACGCAGACGGACCCAGGAAGCGGGTGAATGCCCCACGCCGGATTGCGGGCGAGTCTATCGTGCTGCGGCAACACCGGACCAGGCCCGGGCGTACATCTGCGGTGGCTGTCTCAAGAGCACATGCACGTCGTGTGGCCAGTTCCACCCTGGCGTTTCCTGCGCCGAGCACAAGTACGCCGCTTCCTGGAATGACAAGGAGTTCGAGAAGGTGAAAGGGCAGCTGGGGATCAAGGACTGCCTCAGGTGCGGCACCTCGATTCAGAAGTCGGACGGGTGCAACCACATGACTTGCGGGTCCTGCGGCGTGCAAATCTGCTGGGTTTGCCTGGAGACCTTTCCAACCAGCGGGCCTTGCTACACTCACATCAACAGGAATCATGGGTCGATATATTCCGGAGAACCGTTGTATGATCCGTGATGCAGGGACTTGGATGGAGATAGATGGTCATAAGTTGCATTGTATCTAAATCTTTCTATATTAAAGGACTGCTAGTGCGACTGGAAAAAATTGTAGAGTGTGTCCCTTTGATACAGCTCATCGCCAGAGCGTAGTTTAGCTCAAGCGTGTTTGCAGTCGGGTTTCAACTACACCTTAACCGACTATCACAAACCTGTAGAAGGACTGAGACGGATACTTCAAACCTATCAATTACTGCCTACCCGAGTTTCATTTCAACATAATGTTCTTGTATGTAACTAACTAGTTAATCATTATCATTATATTGGACCCGTTGTAACATCTAGTAAATAGATCCCTAAATATATAACCACTCAGTTATACTAGGTAACTACTAAGCGATATATATAACGCAATTCAACTTCCCTCTACTCGCTATAAACCTTTCTTGAAATCCTGACTGTGCTTGGAGTTGATGTTTGAAACTTAACTCAAATGGAATAAGCTCGAAGTGACGGACAACAGAGCCCGCGCTAAAACCGTCGGACTTAAATTTATTCACGCTACTGCCCGATCTCGTTGACCTCCTCGTTTAAAACAGCAACTACTAGACGCAGTCCGTAACCCATCTACCCTTTCCACCTTGAAAGAGGAAGACTTAGTATAGCCTGTTGATCAGCTGGAGTAGCAACGTGATTCGCCCTTTTTATTTGATCATGTGTGATAGCTGAAGCTATTCGTAGTTGCGCATGTACATAATCGGTCTGCTTGCTTGAGCACCTCCGCACTGTCTCCAGCGTGCATGAAGGCTACCTTTAATCCCGGACCCCTACATCATAGGACTTAGCGGTTAAGCCATTTACTACTTTATTTATTACCATTCGCACTTCGCCGCGTGGCATGTCCCATATCAGGCAGTGGGACAATACATGGTAATACGAACAGGTAACTTTGACTTCATTTTGAACATGATCGGAATAACCTCGAAGTGACGGACGATAGAGCCCGCACTGAAACCGTTGGACTTTATTCACCCTGTAACTCTAGCTCCTTAGCCCGGCCCCGGTTCGGTAGCTATCCAGGCTCCTGAATTACCAATTACCAAGGATCCCAGACCAAAGGATGGTTTAGTTCGTGGCCGTGCTTAAACAACAAGACTCTGTTAGTTGCTCTAGTATTTGATACTGTTCTCTAGTGATCGTAAAGAAGCGCCTCCCCGTGCAAAGCGTATAGTCCGGCTGGAGAGGTAGCCCGTCACATGAGATCTAACAGCCTCGACTTCATCTTTGGTCTTGGAGGTGCTCTGATCGGCAGGCAGGCCACTTCGCCTGCCGTCTCGTCATAACATGTTTCTTGATGTGTAATTGTGATTTGAGTCTAGAGTCACTAGGACTTGATTCAGTATGTGATTGGAATAACCTGGAAGTGAGGGACGACAGAGCTTGTGCTGGAACCGTCAGAATTCACCCTGTTACTCCAGCTCCTTAGCCCGGTACCAGTTCAGCAGCCAACCCGGCTCCCGGATTACCAATTACTAACCGGCCCTCAGCCCGGCACATTTACCCCACTGCCGGACTGTTGAATGGCGGTGCTCAAACAATGAGACTCTCTTCACTAATCTGGCGTTTATATTGTTTTCTAGTTGTCCTGATTCTCTGTCTTCCTGTGAGGTAGCGCATTACATACGACGAAAAGGCCTCGACGTTAAGGAGACAATCTTTACTCCTTTAGAAAACCTAGTACATTAGTAGACTAATTTTACCTACCTTCTTCCTACAAGGAATCTCTTTATATACGATTGTAAGTTGAGTCTAGAGTGACTAAGACTTAAATATAGAGTAGCTAACACTTTATTTTACGTATAATTGGAATAACCTAGAAGTGGAGGACGATAGAGGTCACGCTGGGATCGTCGGACTTCACTCACAGTTTCCCAGAATCCTTACAACTAAGATACCCAGCCCCTTAGCCTGGCCCCCGGTTCGGTGGTCAAGTTGCCAAGTACCAAGGCTTCCAGACGGGACTTTTTACGAATGATGTGGTGCTCAAACAGCGAAATTCTATTCCCTAGTTTAGTATTTATACTTTTTTCCGGTGGCCTTGCCGTGAGGTGGCCTGTTACATGAAACCTGAAGGTCTCGACTTTGAAGGGATGACGTTTGCCCCCGTAGAGGACCCAATGGGCAGGCAAGCCATCTTCGCCTGCCTTCTCGCCGCAAGATGCCTCCTAGCGTGTGATTATAACATACAGAACGGGTCCTCCGTTATTGTCGCTTATCATCATCTGCGACGGCTGCACTGCTTGGCCGTTAATTGGAAGCTGACGATGGTTGTTTGTAGCAAGCTGACGAACAACGGTGGCCGGTTGTGCGAGTATAAAGTGATCAGAACTTGAATATGGAGTAGCCAAGACTTGATTTCAACCGTGATCGGAACAATCTCAAAGCGAAGGACGACAGAGCCCACACTGGGTGAAGTCCACACTGCAACTCTTAGACTTTACTCTGTTACTCCGGCTGCTTACAACCAAGCTACCCAGCGTCTTGAGATTCGGGACGACTACCAGACGTAGCGTTAGTGGTCTGCCGTGCTCAAAGAACGAGGCTCTACTTGCTACTTATGCTGTTCTAGTCGTGTTACTGAATACTCTCCCCATGTAATTCCTACAGCAATACCCGCAGTGTTGCAACTTTTAAACGTCCCAATTTATTCAACGTGTAAGTTCTGTTCTAGAACCTACTCCGGTTTGACCTTACTCGTGTAACTATAGTAGAAGTTCAGAAATGGCATCAAGACCTTTCCCAGAAGCCACACCACTGTTCCCAGAAGACCATCGAAGTTGATCGTCTATGTTCCGGGCATTTAGCCTCTGTATCACAAGTCGCAACCATTGGAGAGAAGGAGGAGGGGATGAACAATCCTTACCACAATCGACGTACCGCCGCTCTTTCTAACCCATTCAAAAGATCTCGCAAGCATCTTGCCCTCGTACGCCGCCAGCGCCTGGCCAACGTTCTGGTTTGAGAGCTCTCGTCCAGCTTTCGCCGCCGCGTTGAGATTCAATATCTCCGGCAGGGCGTCGGCGCAGTCACGCATGGCCTGGTTGCCGCCCATGCCACTGGAGGTGGTTCAGTCGTCAGAGGAAGAGAGGACAGAACGCACGGAGGCGTTGTGCAAAACACAAGCAACATACCGTGTTGGCTGCATGGCATGAACTGCATCGCCGATAAGCCAGACCCTCGAGTGTCCGCGACGTTTATCCCCGCTCGTCTTGGCGCTGGCCATGTCGCGCCATCCCGACGGCAGCGGTTTCGCCGCTCGGATCGGGACGCTGGCAATGTTGTCTGTCTGGCCATCCTCTGCCCCAGCAGACACCATAGTCCGACTGAGAAGGGGAAAAAAAAACGACTCTTAGTAAAGACACGATTCAAGGTGCTGTCCCATTGGACTTACAACTCAGGGACCCAGTCGGCCACTACATCCAGACAGAACTGGAATTTGTCATCGAGGAGCTTCTCCGTGTCCCCACCCGGGCATCGATCACGGGGAACTGTCAAGCCCCAGTAGAATGAAGCCTGACTCTCGTCATATTCCACCGGAACATCGCTGCTCTCCTGTTGGCCTGCGACGGGCTGGGAAGAGGCTGGAAGGTACACTAACAAGAGTCAGCCCTGGCACGAAGCAAAGCAGGCCGACGGGACATGATATGTGACATGTCATAATGAAAGGCTCGAAGAAACTGAGGAAGGGGCGTTGCTCACATGCGAAGAAGAAGGTAGTGCCCCCGCAGAAAGTTATGATAGGTCCGTTGAGCAGGCGCGACGGCAAGGTCTTGATCCGGTGTCGCGGCAAGCTGCCCTTGTTCAGCAACATAAAGTGGCTGTCGATGTCAACGATGTTTTGAGCGCCCACCTGCTCGTTAACCTGCAAATGCCTCACCATGTCAGCCGCCCGCGCATGTTCACCCAACGCTTTCCGTGGTTGTAAGTCAAGCGAGTGGAAGAAGGAACCTGCCTACCTTGGACCGGCTTCCGTCCGCGCCGATGAGCAAGTCACACTCATCGACACATCCATCAGCGAAATACACCACCACCCGATCCGTCCCGTCTGCCCGCCTCTCAATCTCGTACCGCTCCAGCTTCTTATCAAACTGGATACGCCCCGCGCGTTGAACAGGCCCGAGTAAAATGTCGCGCAAGACAACGCGGTTTATGGCTGCCGACTTGGAGTAGCACGACGCCTTGGTCAGGTCCAGGATGGGCTTGAAGCGGGACGAGCAAATGGTCGGCGCGGTCGAAGCCGCCCCAGCCGACTTGCCGAGCTTGGCCTGGATGGCATCCTTGACATCCTGCGTGAGACAGGCGTCGAAGGCCTCGTCGGCGGGGCCTCCGAGGCGGATCTGGTATCCTTCGCGTTTTGAGCCGGCGAGGTCGCGCTCGTATACGGTGACGTCGACGTCGTTGTTGATGAGGCCGTTGGCCAGCAATGCGCCGGCGAGACCGCCCCCGATGATTCCCACCTTGAAGGGGGCCATGTTGTGTTTGGAATATGGCGGCGAGGAACGAACGAATACAAAGGGTAAGAAATACGAAGCGGCACGTTTCGTCGGTTGGTAGAAGTTGACGGTATGACCAGGGTCGATAACGGCTGCGCTTGAGCTGCTGTTATACTTGACCGGTTTTCGTAGGGTGTTGATATTCGCGGGCAATGCGGACTTTGCTGAGAAGTGTGCTTCGTTGACCGGAAAACTAGAGAAAGGCTAACGGGACCCATACGTGAGATTCCCATGACCTGCCAGGGTGGATTTAGTGAGGAGCCGATGCGTCGGCCCCGCGATGCCCTTGCTGTGTGGAGGCGGGGGATCGGCCCCGCAACCTCAAACGTTCGGTCCGAATACGACGCAAGCCGGCCTAGTTCTCGGGGTCGTTGGGATTGCCGAGGATACCATGTAGGTTCTTCATGTAACTTGGAGTATGGGCAGGATATTTAGGGTTCACGAGTACAAAAGTCATATAACCGTTCCCAAGGAGTCCCAAGCAAGCTGCCAGTCTCAATACAACCTTCCCCCTTCAGCAAGCCTCAACCCACGATAATGAACATTATCTACGACGTCCTCGACAATGCACGCAACCTGGTCCTCGACCGGACAGGCGCCGAACCCTCAGTAGTTCTGCGAGGTTGCATCGCGTCAGTCATCATCCTCTGCGCGGGTGTCCTCGTGTTCTCCTGGGCACGGGGCATATACCGGGTGCACTTCCATCCCCTTCGCCATTTCCCAGGTCCAAGGAAAGCAGCTCAATCAGACCGCTGGTTGTACGACCGACTGGTCGATGGTCATCCCGAAGAAGACTTTGAGCAGTTGCACAGGGACTACAGTCAGCCGCGCCTTCAAAGCCCCCCTCACTACTTTCTCTTTGACTATGCTAACAACTCAACCCTGTTCACAGAAACTAAGGCGTTGCGAATTGGACCCAACGAGCTACATATCAGCGACACGAGCCTATACAAGGTTGTCTACAGGCAGTCGAACCCATTCGTAAAGCACGAGCAGTTCTATCTCGGTTTCTTCGCGACGGAGCCCACTGTCTTCACCGAAGTTGACATCCACAAACACCGGGAGCGGAGGAAACTGCTCAGCCCCATTTTCTCCCGCAGTGGTGTCCTACAGCTCGAGTCCCTGATCCGCGACAAGTTGAAACAACTCGAGGCAAAGATCGACCGCCTTTGTGAGCGCCAGGTAATCAATGTCAGCGACGCCATGAGGTAACGTGCAATCCGAGCTACATCTTGACAGCTAAGACTCACTATACATCTAGGCTGCTTACCACCAACGTCATCATGAAATTCTCCTTCTGCGACACCGCCGGCACGATGGAAGAGCAGGCCGACGGCTTCGGGTCCCGCTTCCTGGACGCTTTGGCCATAGCCGTCCATGCCGTGAGCGGCTTCCAGCATTACCCATGGATGATGACTCTCACCCGCTGGACGCCCCCAGCGCTGGCAAAGGCCCTCTCTCCCCCTTCGGACGCCATGATCGATATGGCTCAGGTGCGTGCGCCTTGATTTCCCAACGAAGACGCACTTCGGGCCTAAAACAGACTGGCTGACCAAATGCGCCCCCTTTCTGGCGATGCTTCGTGCAGTTTGCAGCAGACTCGGTAACTCGCTGGCGAGGCCGCTCCGAAGCCGAACGCAAGGACACGAAATACCCGGTTATCCTCACCAGGCTCGAGACTCTCACCCACAGAGAGATGGTGGCGGAGAACCTCGATTTCCTGGTAGCAGGCGCGGACACCACGGCATGCTCATTGACCGTGACATTTCTCGAGGTCATCACTCACCCGGAGATCCGGGATAAGCTCGTCGGCGAGCTCGATGCCGCCATGCAGAATGCAGACACCCTTCTCCCGGTTCAACAGCTGGAGAAGCTCCCTTACCTGGTCAGTCTTGTCGTCATCTCATTACTACCATGTCGTAGCTACGGCGTTCGGCTAACCTCAGTGAACTGCTCGTAGTCTGCCTGCATCAAAGAGGGCCTTCGGTTTACATCGGCAGTTCCCTCTAGACTGCCACGAGTTGTGCCAGACAGCAAGTCGGACCCCTTCTTGGTCGACGGCCAGATTGTTCCGCCCGGCGTAAGTCCCGCAGTTATACCCGCGTCACTGACAGAGGGACTGTGAGCTTTTTGGAGCATGCGGCTGATACTTTCAATTGATCTTATGATAGACAATTGTGTCGATATCCGCCTACACCATGCACAACAGTTACGACATTTGGGGGCCCGATGCCCGCTCGTTCAACCCGGATCGTTGGCTGAGGCCGGACGCTCAGAGCCTGGAACAGTATCTCTGCCCCTTTTCCAAGGGAGCGAGGATGTGTATCGGACAAAAGTAAGTTCTGGACCCATGTCGTCTTGAGAGGAGTTTCTCGCTGACGGAAGACATGTCTAGCCTCGTGCCTGTTGAAATGGCCTTGACATTGGCGTCACTATTCCGCAAATACGAGATTGGATTGCCCGAGGGCTTCGTGCCACCCAGGCGAGTTGACTGTTTTACGTTGGAGCTGGAGGGCGGACTTCCTCTGAAGTTCCGGCGTCGCTGAGACTGCTGGTTCTCTATGAAGTATATAATCATCATTGCCGGATACCTGTCAGACTATCTTTCGACCCAGAAGACGTCAAATAAACGCTTGAGCTCACGCGCGATAGCCCTTCCAAGTCGCCACTCGTGTAAAGTTGCCAGCAAGGCGATAGCTCGCCGGACTATTCTCGCGTCTGCGTTCGGTCCGTGCAAGTTGCCCAGTCCCTCGATGAAGCAGCGAGTGTGGCACCCGCTACGCACCCAGTCTCGGGCCGCCTGTGAGTCGTCAGAGGACCTGTCGATACGACACGTGGTGATCGCGTCGGGCGAAGAGCTTCCTGCGACGGTGCAAGTCGACGGGCTACACCGTCCGAAGGGACCAAGGAGTGGCGTCAGCGGCAGCGTGCTGTAAGCCCACAACGCCAGAGTGGCGATGAGCATCACCCTGGGTTCCTGGTAGCCGCGGAGAGTCAGGCTAGACTGGCAGTGGCTGAAGAGCCTGCCGGCGTGCATGGCGGCCTTTCTGGCGCTGTCGCCGTTCTGCGCACACCAGGATGCTAGTCGCCTGGTGGTTTCTCGCTGCTCCAGAGGCGTCACCTCAAAGCCGCTGAATGAGTATAATTCGTTCACGGTGAAGTATTGGGACAGCCCAATCAGGTGGTATGACTGGAAGATCATCGACTCCATGCCGCCGCCGGTGCTGCCCCGCCTCTCGGGGTCCAGGATGTCCCACGCCGGCCGTTTGCAAAGATCGTCATGGCTGACTGCCTGTCCGTGGGTGTTGAGCACCAGGCTCAGCCCGGAATCGTGTGCTTGCTTCAGGAACAGGCTGTCTCGGTAGGTGCCGAAAAGGATGAGTAGGCGGGCAAAGCTGCCGGTCTCCCCAGGAATTGCCTCACCGGCGTAGAGTCGCTCGAGTTCCGACCTCAGTGTACCAGCACGCGAGTGATTATTATAGCTTTGCATGCATTCACGCCACATAGTAGGGGTGCTAGCACTCCAGGCGCTTTCGTGGCATGGCAGTTTTGAGCGAAGAGACTCGGTCAGTATAGTCGGAGTCACCCCAAGCATGAGACAGCACTGGCTGTCCAGCAGCTGGACGGGTCAGCAGGCAAGGACATACTACTCGTCGACGGGGCGGAGTGCAGCTCACCCAAGAAGCAAATGCTATCCGCCGAAGACCCTCAGCATGGACCCAGCTCTCCCAAGAGACCTTAAAGTCCGGTTCGGCGCCCATCACCAAGTCTGGAGGGTCACGGATATCATGGTAGCAGCCGATCCTCCGGCAGATATGGCCAACGGTAGCGCGCACGGCAAGGGCCTTTTCTATCCGTGCTTTGTTGTCGCCGAAGAAGGCGGCAATTTGGCAGAGGATTGTCGTCTGGGCGAGCCAGGGCTGGCAGTCTGGTTTGTCGAGTCCATTCGCAACCTGATATCACGCATAATAAGCCGAGCTGTCTGCGACAAAGACATGGTGAGTCCGTGTGGGGATGAGTAGCAAACTCACATGAAATGCAACGGCTGCACCAGCGAGCTCGGCGAGGGCCGTTGCGCTGGCCTCTGCCGCTGACAATTTTGAAAAGTGACGACCAACATGGGCAATTGTGAGAACCAAGGTAGAACTTGCCGTACTTGGGTCGAACGTTGGTCGATGGAGGATAGGCATGAGGTCGTGAAAGTGTTCAAAGTAGAGCTGGATGAATGCATTGAAGGGCTCGATTGGGGGTAGGACTGCACCCGGGATGAGCACCATGGCCCAATGTGCGACGCTGTCGTACTTTGGCAAGGAAAGAGGAGGGACATGGCCATAGGTCTCGGCGTCAATGCCTACGTCCATGTCTATGATGGCAGATGGCTGCTCTTGGCTCGAGGAACTTGGTATCCCCAAGATACCCTCTCCTGGGGAAGAGACTGGCAGGGCCTGAGCCGCGGGCCAAGTGGTAGTATTTCGGGCGAGGAAGCCACCAACTAGAGTCGGAGACCAAGGCGGGAGGTCAAGGAAGCTACCTTGCTCATGGGAAATGTTGAGGAGGTCATTCGTAGTTGCGTCCATACCCTGTACCGGCAAGATTGAGGGTAACGGGGCTTGTGGGAGCAGCTCCTGCCAGAGTTGCCGCATGTCGGCCGGTGTTGCCGTTGATGCTGGAGTGGGACGAAAGAGACTTGAGCTGGTGCTTTCCTCTGAAGAGACGTGCGAAAATGTCAAACACGCCGCGTTGTCATCTCCTCCACTCAAGTCTTGAGTTTCGCTTTCGGTTGTGGGCGACTCAGGCCCAGGGCGAATGTGAAGCTTCTTCACCTGACGCATCCGACGCGGCAGATACGCGCATTCGACACCCTTCTTAGCGCACCGGTTGCAGGGTTGTGTGCCATCGCACTTCAGCTTGGAGGCGCGACAGTGGGAGCAGGCTGCCTCGCTCCTGTCGGTTGCCGATATGGCCTGCGGCGAGACCGCCGGGTCCGACGGCTGGTGAACGGCGATGTGCCGTTGTAGCGTGTCTCTGCAACAGTATCAGTTCGTGACCTTGGATATCGATATGGTTGGCTGGGTCTGGCTTACCTGCGCGAGAAGCTCCGGCCGCAGGCCGAACAGGCAAAGGGCTTACGGCCATTGTGCAGGGCGGCATGTCGTTTGAGGTGATCAAGACGGCGAAACTCCAGGCCACAGTCGCGGCAGATTAGGTCTGTGTCATGGACGATGGTAGCCATGGTGGATTCCCTGTGGTGAGATTGTGTGGAGGCATAGATAGATAATAGGCAGAGGTTCGTGGAATGTCACTTCAAGTGTTTGAGTCGTTGAGCTCAACTCTAGCGGCCGGCGTTGTGAGACGGAGTGTCGGATTCCGGGGGCCGCTTACGAAATCATTGCGGGACGGGCCGCGGCAACGCATTTCGGCACTTACATTTATTGATAGTTGCGCCAGTCAACGTGCGAGTTGGCCACCTCACTGCGACCGTACGGTCTTTCATAGCTACGGTTCAACCAGAACGACTGGAATCAATTACATTCGATTTGATGAATCTTCTTGTAATATTTACACATCGATCGGACAGGTTCATGCGTTGTGACCGGTATTTCCGCACACGCCACATCGTCGCTGTTTCAACTCAATCCCCAGCCCCTTCGAACTCCCCCTGTAATAATTATCCGATTCGCCCACTCGCAAATATTATCATCCCACTTTTGTCTGCCTAGGTCAGTAATATAGATACTATTGGATAGTTTCGCCTGTTAGTGGGGACGGGGGGCGGAACCCGAGGTAGCTGAGATTCTACGAGCCGAGCCTACTCTAAAGGAATTGGCCATTGTTGCCAATTTTACTCGTCCACCAATTAGACTGAATCTTCTACAACTCCTAACGTTGCTACATGTTATCAAGAGAGGAGCTGTGAATTGCAGGCTCGGCATAATCAAGTTCGGAGTCAAGCTCATCCTACTACTACTATATGCAGTCAGCATTCCCCTCACTTGCAGAAGACCGAAGTCTGTTACATAGTAGTCTCGCGAGTCTCAATTATCAGGGGAGAAGAATGGACTCTTCAAGTTCCGTTGGCCCGGTCGGACTTCTCTAGGCAGTGGAATTTGGAAATACAGCTGAACACTAATTGGGGCGTCAGAATTTCACAGGATTTCGCCGTTTAGGTGCTAGGATAATCCGACCTAGCATATCAGATTTAGGGAAGAAGTATGCAGCTGTTACTTGGCAAGGATTCAGGACTCTGCTGCCTCTCGGCAAGGGTGCCATGCACCAAATCTATCCGTGATCTGCAAGTAGGATGGCAATTGCCCAGAGCAACAACTTCTTGGACTGTTCCTCTCAGTCATGGAAGCCTAGGGGCCTGACTTTACGGGAAATCACAATGAACCAAGTCTCCGAGAG
The DNA here is from genome assembly GCA_014235945.1 of Colletotrichum plurivorum. NCBI lineage: Eukaryota > Fungi > Ascomycota > Sordariomycetes > Glomerellales > Glomerellaceae > Colletotrichum > Colletotrichum plurivorum. The sequence continues at coordinate 83,679 of WIGO01000064.1, forward strand.
GCAAGAAAACTATAAAAGACGACGTCCAGACACACGAACAATCCGTCCTACTAGAAGTTCATCAACAAGTAACTCATTCATCATTGAACAAACACCTTGAACTCTCTAAACGCCCAACACCCAAACTCTCAAACATGAAGAACATCGTAGCAGCTTTCACCTTCGTGGCCGCGGTCGTAAGTCAACCATGACACGAACAAAACTTGTCACTAACATAGACCTTAGGCATTGGCCTCTCCAGCTCCAGCTGAGAACGGATTGTACTTCCGAACTGCCGAAGAGGTGGCCGCTGCGGACCTCCCCATCGTGGATCTTGAGTTCACCGGCCCGATCACTGTCGGAGGACCCAACGTCACGCTGAGCGGAACTGCGGAGTCCATCTACAACCAGATCATGAAACTGAACCCGGAATATGACGGCAAAGACTTCGGGAGCTCTGAGTATGACGGGCTGAACGAGAGGGGTCTCGAGGCCCGCCAGGGCAACGTAAGAAGTTGCGAAACTTTCTTCTCGTAAATATTTGGCTAATTCTGTACACAGTTCGATTGTGGCTGGGGCGGTAGAATCGGTAACTGGCACACACAGTGCATCGAAGGTCTCCGCTACCTCAGAGACCTCGGCACTGCGTGGTGCGGCGCTGCGCGTGGTGCGTGTGCTCGCGTGAGCTGCTCTCACGGCTGCGGAATGTTTCTTTGCAACACTGTAAGTCAATTTCCTTTGGCTAGAAACTCTTGTACAGGAGTGCAACGAGCTATAACGCTGACCTGTACTCCAGCACAACGCCCACCTTAACGTCCATTGCGGAGATATCCAAAAAGACATGACTGCTATTTCGGACAACTGCGGTAGAAGTTTGGGCGGACAGATTTGGATCGTTAATGGCAGGCGAATCTTCGGGAGCCACTACACTGGGCTTGGGAGTGCTAGCTGCTGATCTGTCGGCTCGGTATTCTCACGAGCCATCTTAGGTGGCATCAAGCTTACCTGTTGATCATGGCTACGTTTGTGCTTGCCAGGGAATTCAGGAGAGCGCGCCTCTAGGCACAGAATAGAAGTTTTCAGACGTTTCTCTTTGTTTTCTGCTATTGTTAAGGAGATACAAGCATAAATTTAGATACATACATATATTACGGCAACAATCAGTGTAATGCGACTTGGGAGGTTGCGTCACCAATTTAAGGTGAACTGCAATAACCATTCAGATACTCGCCGCGACATTGAAGCAAATAGTTAGAGCAATAGTTACACATGTCGCAACAGATCTTGACAACAGTATCCAAGTCACTGTGACAAGCTGCCAACAAACACAATAACTCACGTCGGGCCTAGTTAGGTACGGAGCGATTCGGCATCTATAACTATGAGTACCGAACCTTTATAGACAGTAGACAGCCCGTTTCTATCAGACTTCAAGCTCATGCCCTCTCCTCTTCCATTTCGCCTCACGCGCTCGTTCTAAGAGAACAAAGCAGTCGGAACAGCCTTTTCCAAAGTCAAGACGCGGGAAGAGGTCTCGCGTTGCACCTTGGTGTCGGCGGCGGCGGTATCAACTCGGTACGGCTTGATGGGACTGGCAAGAGGTTAGCAACCTATTTCTAAGTACGTGAAGCCATGACATGTTAGTCTTTAGGGAATGTCGGACTCACCTCTCGTCGTGCAGACACCAGATAACAGTCGCCGGCTCACCCAGCCACTTGATCTTCTCGACCACAAAGTCGGCCGCCGACCCGTCATACGGACGGCCGTTCAGGTTCGCGCGCCCCGCGAGCGCCAGGATCGCAACGTCCGGCTTCGGCTCCATCGCTCGCAGCACGCCGTCGTACGCGCCCATGTGCGCGCTCCAGAACACCGTCTTGCCTGGCCCGACGCGGAGGTTGAAGGCCAGCTGCCCGCCGTCGTAGTGCGAGAAGAGGTGCCGCTCCCTGTCCTCGACGTACGCCACAAAGGACCTCATGCCCTCGTCCATGGCCTCCGGCGGCATCAGCTGCCCGAGGCGAAGTAGGCCGTGCTTCATGCCGCGCGTGATGTCCAGCGTGCACGTGTAAGGGCTCGCCTCGCCCGTGTGCATGGTTGATGTGTCGATCGTGTCCGGGTGGTGGCCTCCAGGCCCGGCGGGCATGAAACAGTGCAGCGAGGGCCACACGTCGACAGACATAACGGCTAACGAGTCCTCCGGCCGGCCGGGCGCCCCCGGCGGGGCTGGAGCTGTGCCTATTGTCCCGGCGGCAGCAACTTGCCGGTCAGATCTTGTAAAGAGAGGGATTCTCTCGCCGCCAGCCACGGGCACGAGCTGCTCGTCCGGAACACCTGCGCCCCTCAACAGGTTGATGGCCTCTCCATTAGCGATGACGACTGCGCCCGTCTTCTTAGCGATCCGGTCGGCACCAGGGAGACTGTGATGCACGAGTCAGTACCTACAGGCGGACGGGGGGCATGGCCCAATTGTCCGCGTACTGGTCAAAGTGGGCGTGCGAAATGAAGATGTAGTCTGCCTCGTCGACATCATCCACATCGAGGTACTTGGGCAGCACCGAAGGTCGTTCCAGCCATGTGTCGAGGAAGATTGTGAGGCCGTTGTCCTTGAGGCGGTACGTGGTCGTACCTGTACATAGGCAGAGTAAGTCAGGAGAGAATGCGTTTGACGGAACGCAAATAGGCTCGCCGGGAGAGAGAATCACGCACCAAACCACTCGAGTGTTGTCGCCATGATTGTTTTGCCGTCAATCGTCCAGCTAAGCTACAAGCTGAATGTTTATTACGCTTTGCCCGTCTCCTCGCCCATACTTCACCTATTTCAAAGCGACTGACTGATCCCCTTCTTCAGGCCTCAGTGCTGTATTCCCCCACGCGTCTGTTACTTGCCGGGGCAAGGATCCGAGCCTGAGGGGCCGAGGGGGCAACTTTTTCGGCTCTGCGGGGGACACCAAAGCGGACCCTCGGCTTTGCGGGGGAGACCGACCACTTGGGCCAGGAGGTCCAGCACGGTAGCAAACCGGACCAGCCAAGCACACACAATTCACGGCATCGCTACGCGTGTCACGAGGCCCGTCTGTCCGAGATTTAGTGGGTTTTGACATAGCACCTAGTAATAGTTTTAAGACTGATACTGTGGGATGATACTGCACAGTCAACGGCATCAACGGACAACGCAGGTCACGTGGACGAGCACGTGACCATCACCGGACGCAGCTCCGGCTCCTACATCCACGGCTGGCGAATGCCTCCCTAGCTTACAATCAATCAAGAATCATCATCGCAGTCATAGAGCCCCATACGTGCTTTATGTGCTGCCTCCTTGTCCCTGAGAATCCAACAGATACCGGTTGGCTTACAAAGAAGGCATCATCATTTCAGACGACTTGATCCTCATCCAGAGAAATTGCTCTTACACTCTCGCTAAGCTTGAGATAGAGAGGGTCAGTGCTGCAAAACCAAGACCTCCGCAAGTACGGTAGTCTCAACTCACTATAGCCCACCAAAGGTGGGAAGGCTTGTCACCACGCGATACTCTATCAATGTGCCATTATCTTTAGTTTTATATTTGGGAGCTGTGTACTATTGCGCCATCAGATGCAACAGATCCTGCCAAGGTTCTGAAAAGTAGTAGAAAAGGCTCTTCTCGCGACGAGCTATTCCATACACTCCTCTTGCCTCTGAGCGGTAGCAAAAAGGCAGCCATGATTAACATCACACTCCCATTGGGTCAAAGTAGTCAGACTATACTGCGCGCAGGATGTGCGACGAGCTCCTAGGATACCTAGTTGATTAAATGTACTGGCCAAGTCTCGTGTTCCAGAGTCTTGTAAACCAGAACCAGGCATGTACAGCATCAGCAAAGGACAGGCCGCCGTTATAAAGCTCAAATAATATGGTACAGACAATGACACACCTCAATCAGAACCAGAGCCGGCAACGAAGTTGCCACTAGTCTTGGTGTTGCAGTCTGAGGCAGCAACATCCACCATGGCCATGGGCGAGACTACTCTGCACGCATGTAAGCGACGACTAAATAAGGAAACCAAAGGATTGATGCTGGGCTCAGGAATTGAATCCATGGAGTTTTGGGGCAATTGGCGTCTAATTGGATCTTGTCGTCCCGGGAACTGAACCAAAGTTCTTTTTGGCTCCTTACGGATCCTCTTCGGCAAATGGCGTGAGCTGGACGAGACTGGCCGCTTCAATAAGACCGCTGGTCCCACCGAGCGAAAGTTGCGGGGTTGTTTAATCTGACATGCACTGGCCTTTTTTGCCTCAAGCAGCTAATTTCTACGATCTGTCCCACGAGAAATAGCCGGAGCAACTCGTGAAATTCCATCTTTCTCTTTAATCTGCTGATTAACCAAAGTTCAGGTAGATTCCAAGTATTGCTACCCGCGTCGGTATAGGTCTCTAACGTTGAACGGCAATTCAGTTCGACACGCCCGGGTGAACTCCCGCACTAGACACAATGCAAGAACGAGACGATGACTGCGATGTCTGCTATGGAAACCGAATCAGGAGGTTCTTCATTGAAAACGCCGAACCCGGTTGCAGTAGCTGCCAGATCCTAGCCCAATGCCTTCGTCATTTCTATTCCCCAGACGGCCCTCGGGGGAAGGTCAATCTCATCACTGAGCACTTTCCAGACGGCTCGCCTTACGTTCAGATCTCCAACGCCGACGAGGACGGTTCGCCGGCTGGCATCGTCTTCCACGTCACCGGCGAAAATGATGCCCAGTCCGTCGCGCGGAACGTAGGGGGCTTCTTCAGCAACTTGGCCGTGCGTCGAGACATCGAAGAAGTGCCCTCCGGCCAGTCCAGCGTCGACCAGATGGCCACCTGGATCCGCCGCTGCAGCGAGTCTCACGCCAGATGTCGGCGGGAAACGCCACGCCTACCGACCCGAGTCATCGATGTCAGCACCGGCGATGGGTGCCGCCTCTACGAATCACACGGCGAGCGCGCGGAGTACACGGCGCTCTCCCATTGCTGGGGGAAGATCCGCATTCTGACCACCCTGAAGGAGAACATCAAGGAACATACCAACCGTATCGGCCTTGATGCCTTGCCCAAGACATTCCAAGACGCCATAAAAGCCACTCGCAGCCTGGGAGTTCGGTACCTGTGGATAGACTCGCTTTGCATTGTTCAGGACGACGCCGATGACTGGGCGAAGGAATCGGCGCAGATGGCGTCGATCTACCGGGAAGCGTACCTGACGCTTGCGGCGACTGCTGCCAACGACGGCTCGGAGGGGTTGTTCAAGCCCCGCCAGGTTGACACGTTCTCGTACACACTGAGCGGCACACAAGACGGGTCAGACGGCGTGACCATCCGGGCCACGAAGCATCGAAAGCACGACTGCCTCCGCGCGGTGGACGATCTCTCGGAATCCGGCATGGTATCCCTGCCCCTGATGACGCGCGCATGGTGTTATCAGGAGCGCATCTTATCTTCGAGGATCCTCCACTTCGCCGCGGACGAGATGGTCTGGGAGTGCCAGCAGGCCACGAGCTGCGAGTGCGACCTGCTCGAGGACTACCAGCAGCACGACTGGAGCAAGCTGACGGGCGGCGACCCGATCGCCCAGGAGGCGCCCGACCGCACCCTCTTCCGGCTCCCCGACATGGAGAAGCACTGGTTCCGCCTTATCCGCAACTACACCGTCCTGAACATCACAAAGGACTTCGACCGTCTGCCGGCGCTCTCCGGGATAGCGAGCAGTCTGATACCTGCCGAGGAGTACATGGCGGGCATTCGCAAAGCTCGCGCGCTGGAGGATCTCCTCTGGATCGTATCCACGACGACGCCGCCGCGTCGCCCCGACACCTACGTCGCCCCTTCGTGGTCTTGGGCCTCGGTCATGGGCAACATCTTCCACGCGCACCCGTGGAACATCGACTGGACGCAGAGGCCCGAGGTGTCGACTGGCCTGGCGGAGGTCAAGAGCATATCGACCGTGAAGTCGACCGTGGACCATTTCGGGCGCGTCGAGTCGGGCGAGCTCAGAATCTCCGGTACGTACTTCAAGGCGCTGGTGAAGCAAAAGGACCAGAGCGAGATCATCGGGTCGACATTTGGACGACACTGCCTCACTATGGAGATACCGGACTTGCCCTCGAGCGTGTGGCCGAAGGAAGTGGCGTTGGACACTATCGAGGATGCCAGGGAAGCTGTTGGTCAGTCTGTACGAGTTCTAGCGCTTTGGACGCAGTATGGAAACATATCTTTCCTCGTGCTAGCTCGCCAGTCCCTCATTCCGTCGAGGTTCCGAAGAATTGGGTTAGTGGAGATGTTTCCGTTCGCGACAATCGCTGGGAAGGCAAAGAGATTCACTGTCGAAGAGGTCTTGGAGAAAGGGCATAAGGGTAATATTACAATTATATAAGATGGCGGAGGAGAACGTATTAGAAGTCAAGTTTCAATCTCACCGGTCAAATATGTCCGGCTCCAGGTTTCTCTTCCGTAACTAAACAATTTACTCATGTCTCACTTCATAATCTCCGCACCTATAAGATCGTGGAATACCTTCAAATGTTCGTTTTCTCTGTTTCAGTTCCCAATGCCCTGCTATTCGCCTTTTTTCTTCCTTTTTTTTACGCTTACTTCTTTTTTGCTTTTTGCTTAACTATATTGATGTCATGGATTGAATTACCTCAATCCGCCTCAGTATCAAAAACTGTAAATACCTCTAGGTGGATACAGAAGGAGATCCTTTATTTGGAATATGGTAGTAATATAAATAAATGGCGTAGGTTTTGTCGATAGCTTCATCCGGCGATGGCTATGTCCGTTCGTTAACGGCGCCAGCCAGCATGGGCCCGTGAGGGCTCTGATCTCTCAACATCTGGAAACAATTAGTTTGTTTTAGATACTTCAAAGTCACCAATATACTGTTAAATCTTCCGTTATAACTGTGGAGCACGGCTCTATCTTTTCACTATCGGTTGTTGCTTTCTAGTTCAAAGTCAAGGTTTAGATTGGTAGTCAAGGTGCGTAAAGGGTAACTTTGGAACAAGCTTCGGGTTTGAAAGTCTCGTAGTAAGAAGACGAATCGTGGAAAGAAATAGCTTTCTTACAGTCTTGATTCAATATTTGGAGAGTACATGTTGTATTCCACTTCTTAACTATGAAGAAGCTCCTCTGTCTCCCCTTTTTACCACGCCACCTACGCTCCGGTCATTGCTATGGAGGTCCCCATATTGTAAACATTCCTCCTATTGTCCACCGTCATGTACGTGCTCCGTCTCGTGCTGCAAACCAACTCCAACCGTCGACTCTCTATTCCCCTTCCCCATCACGAAGCCGTACCTTATCCGTTTGGCCTTTATCGACTTCGAAAGGTCCATTCCATTCATCAAACCTGCCCCAGAGTCCAGTTCCACGGACCTTGAATCTCGCAAGACCGTTGACGCGTACCCGAGGACCTCCGGCCCCTTGGCCTTGTGCTTGAAGAGAACGCTCAAGAGACCCGCTCCGAGGAGTACCACGCTCGACGTAAGACAAAGCGCTACCCAAAGCCCCGAGACATTGTAGAGAACCACGTCCCTGCCGGACTCCGCCGCGGCTGTGACGTCGGGCTCGAACGTCACGCTCTCGCTGCTCCCCCCCGTGACGTCGAGGGCGAGCTTACTCAGCTGCACATATGTGTTGAGCAGTTGGGCGAGTCGAACGCTGATCTCGCCCACAGTTACGTTTTTAAGGAAGTTCACGTCGCTTGAACTATCAGTCCTGAGCCCCCTTAGCGTCGGGTCTTGGAGATAGTACAGCGAGGGTTCTGTCCTGAACGAGACCCTCCCCCCAATAGTCCGCGGCAGTTCCTTCGAGACGGCGCGGAAGACGGCAGGAAAAGATTAATCTGATATGTCCCGTGTGGCGTGTTTCATTTGAGAGGGCCTTTGAGAAAGAACGCTGCAGTTTTGCCGAGTGGACACCGAGTGAGAGCACCGGACACGGGACTCGACGTATCGCTGAGTCACCCTGCAATATGCTCTCATGAAAGCCTCCGAGGTGAAGAAGCTACTGGTTACAAAGGCTTCAAACTGGAGTTTCGTCTGTCCTGCTTCGATACCGTCTTCGTCTTTAAATGAGGCGGGTCGAAGCCCGTCGACATGAGAGGTTACTGTACCGTTGTCCCCAGTCCACCAAGGGTTCACAAAGCGATCTAGCGATAGACCCCACGAGGTGTCGGACTCGGTGGCGTTGAAACCATGCCAAGTGCCGTTTGGAAGCTTGTATGTTTTCTCTGCCCTGACGGATGACCTGACGGAGTCCGTGAGCATTTCACTCTGGCCACGACCGGCATTCGCGCCTGGTCTGTTGACGTCCGTGATCATGGTGAGATTGCTGCAGTCGAGATGGATATATTCCGACTCGGCGGAAAGTGTCGAATTGGCGTTCATGTTCGTGTTTTTGATTGGGACGCCCACCAGGGACGAATACTGGGTTATGGTGTTGTCTTGAGGCGTGTCCGTCCAGTCTCCCTGCGCTGTCTGCGCCATAAAGGGGATCTTTACGTTTCCCCAAAGGTCCATCGTATCAAGCTTGGTCACCTCAGGCGCCATAACAGAGTTCAGGTACAGCGAGGCTAGGGAACGGCGCCGACCTTCCACGTAAGCCCCAGTGATCGCGCTGACCTCGCCGTCGGCCCAGTCGAAAAGATGGGACTGTGCACTATTGTCGAAATAGACCACAGTTGTTGCTTCGACTTCCAAGTCAACCCGCAGTTCTACCATTCTCAGTAGCGACTGTGCCCCCAGTGGGGACAGCGCCCAGACGGTGAGAAGCAGTGCAGACAACAGGTTCGGGGACCCCAGCTGGATTACCGTGAGGGCGGTTGCCCCTACAGTCCTGCTCCCTATCAGCTGCTCCAATGACCCAACGGTGGTGCCCTTCTCGAGCTTCCAGCGGGCCGCTTCGGACATTAAGCGGCCAACTATGGAGGCGAAAAGAATCGGGAACACGGTTGCGAGCTAGGAAGTCAGTATTTATTGTATTTCTGACGTATCGCACCGGCCTAACTCACCACGGTGAAGGCGTTTTTCCAGATGCCATGCGAATTTTCGAGCACGCGTGTATCGTCCAGACGCCACGCGGCGACGACGAACCCAACCATCAGCAAGGGTAGCGTGACTGCGGACAAGTCCGTCAGGATGGTCAAGATATCGATCTTACGCCTCGGATGCTCGTTTCGAGGAGTGGCTTCGTCGTCAACAGCGACTGGGCTGTATCCTGTTCGGTCCTCCTCTACCTCAGCCTCACGACGCCATGAATCGTGCCCGACACCGCTGGAATCTGCTCTCGAGGTTGCATCGGGACTTCCCGTGAATGGGATTTCGGCATCGTTTTGTCTTGAAGGAGGCATCCTCGAAGCTTCTGCTCTCGGTGAAAAGAAAGCTGACCGATTAAGAGTCGGCCCACTCAGTGCCGACGAAGAGCGCCGTTCCAACGACTCGTGGTATGATCTCGTATCTTGTTGGGATCTGGGATGATTCACTGCGAGATAAGCTGGAACGGAGGAGGTTGGGGGTTTCTGGTCTTGAAGTACGCCAAACTCCGTTATTCTGTTGTGAAAGCCTGATGGGGCGGAAGATCAGGCGACCAACCACAACCCGATCCTAAAAAAAAGGAATACTGCCAAGAGTAAGCTCACACCATCCACGGCGGTAAATACGATATGAATTGGACGGTGCTTACGAGGCAATCCCTGCGAGTGTGGTCACACAGAGGGAAAAACGCCTTGGGAGCAGAGGTATCTATCGTTCTTGACCAATATAAGCGCTCTTGGTCTCGCAAATCTGCTCCTCCTCTGCGTCTTTAGGTCTACGCCCTTTCCGTTATTATCGATCATAACTGTGAGACATGGAAACGCGCGCCCCAAACTCCACGCAGGAGCTTGTGAGCGTCGTGTCTGTCTTTAAACATGCATACGAGACCTTGTTGCCTCTTCTGACGAGAGACCCCTATTCTTTCTCTTCAATCCCGAACCACGGACCAGCATCTAAGCTTTCGAAGATATCTCGCCGCTGGTTACCCACCGGATGGAGACGTTCAGCACTTGTCAACGTCAGCCTCATATCGGCATCCCTGGTCGTCCTCGTCGGCATCCTCGCCTCTTCCATCTCCACAAAAAGCAACTTCGCCCAAGCCTGGATATTCTATACCTCGGACTGCAGAAGTACGGCTACGGCAAACATCCTATTGCACTTACTGGTCAACGTCTTCTCTGCTGGTTTGTTTGCTTCCTCGAACTTCTTCATGCAAGTTCTCAACTCCCCGTCACTGCAGGAAGTAAAAGCCAACCACTCTCGGGGCAAGTGGGTTGACATTGGCATTCCCTCTTGGCGGAACGCGTTTCATTTATCCACTTGCAAACGAGTAGCATGGATATGCTTACTACTTACCTCCATCCCAACTCATCTATTTTTCAACAGTACCATCTTTCGGATTGACAACCGGTCTGGGGACTTTCATCTGACGACCGCAGCCGAGTCGTTTCTTAACGGGAGTCTGTAGTCTATTCCCGGTGCCAGTTTGCTCATAGATACTCCCACAGGCTTTGGTAATAGCTCACTCCGACCGACGAGTCAAGATATTCTGGGCGAGAGCGGCGTGTACTCAGCTCAAGCGAGAACCGTCTCAAAAGCGGCAGCGCATGCGTCGAAATGGAGTCGGTTGGACCCGTGGCAATGCCAGGCGATCTACACGGACGGCTTGTGCAGCGGGCTGAAAGATCATCGTAATGTTGTCGTGGTTATCGATGGAGGCGGATGGAACAGATCCGACACTTGGGGCCTGTCGCCTGACAGAGAACGGTTCTGGGACTCAGTGTTCAATGGGTCAGTAGCGGACTCGTTGTGGTACGATGCACAGTGCACCATGGAGGGGAAGATATCCGAAGCCGGCCCCATTTGCCGCACCGACTGCACAAAAGTGTTGGATTCACCGGAGCCTTGGGAGCCCAGGGTAAAGGCGTCATGGAGACTTCCGGCTGGAGACTGGCACAGCCTACCGACCACCTCGAACAGCTCGCAAGCCTCGACGTTCGGAAATACCTCAACGATCAGATGGCTACCCATAACAGAGTCCTTGGGGGTATCTCACTGCCTGGCCGAGACGAGGGACGAGGAGACCTGTGCTGTGGCTCTCTCCCGGGTGTTATTGCTGGTTGTCGTGCTTTCGGTCCTCTCCAAGCTGATCATTAGTCTCTCGGCGGTGTGGATCATGCGCTCCGAAGAGCCACTCGTCACTCTTGGGGATGCCATCGCTGCATTCATTTGCGACAAAGAGGACCCGACGTTCTCCGGATATCCCACGGACACCTTCGTCCGCCGGAGCGCGAAGAACATCTCCGCAATCGAAGAACACTGTTCGCTGGAGGCTGAGATCTGGGCTCACGAGCAACATCGCCGTGCCGATGCGATACCGAAAGATTCTTGGCTGAGGAACTGCTGGTTCTGGGCGTTCACTGCCGTGTTGATGGCAACTTTTCTCGCGATTCATCAGGCTAACAGCAGAGTCTCCAAGTAAATTTTGTTTTCTTGCCAATCCGCAGCTACCAAGCAATGCGTCGTGGGAAATCCGAAGAGGAAGCTAATCCTTAAAAGCAAGTGGGGGCAAGCTCAAATTCTCACCGGTGACGCGTCGTTTATTGCCTCCGTAATTACTGCCAACGCCTCTCAACTTCTCTTCTCCCTTTGGTATAGATCATACAACTCACTGATAACTCAACTCGAAATGGGGCGGGAATGGGATCAGTTCTCTACCGCGTTTTGTTCTTTGCGGGTTACTGAACCAAAGTAAGTCCTGCAATTCTCAGTTTGGATTGACCATACGATCTACGTTAAGCCTCGGGCTAAAACGACTTTTAAAGGGGCAAGCAAACTTCCACCTACCGTCTGCAGCTGACCTACAAGTACAGTGTAACCCTTATTGCTTTCACCCCAATAATGCATTAGCTACTGTCCAACGCGCTTTACATGGTCGGTTCTAAAGGCCGTAAGTTTCCATTTCAGAGAAAATGTAAAGCAGCTAGCTGATTGAAGCCAAAATACAGCCTACTACCAGACTATAGCTCAAGCCCAGGCCGGAAACTACAACCATTCCACGGGCTACAATCAAAGCGAGAAGGGCTATACAACCGACACCTTCAGCCTCCCAGAGGGCACCACAGTTATGCTTTACATTGCCTACTTGCCATTCCTGATCCAGCTGGTTCTCTGTCTCGCGATGTTGTTGTTCCTTCGGGAGTTGTCGAAACGAGAGTTGCCAGGCTACATGCCGCTAGTCGGGTCAAACTCACTCGCCATATTAGCCGCTTGCCGAGTTTCGCCGTTGTCAAAGGCCCCAAGAGGTTTGGCTAGCAAGGACGGGGACCCAGACACCGAGCTTGAAGAACTTACTCTGCGGCCCGAGCCGGCCGCTGAAGACCCTGAAGGTGGAGAGAAGGCGGTTGCCAGGGACGACATCGTCCTCTACCCTCTCAAATGGGGAGAAGTCAAGATGCCGGAAGACGGGTATCTTCAAGACGACGGGCTTGAGGAGGCGGGCGGGGTGGGCCATCTCGGTTTCGGGACCGTTGAAGACGACCCTCAACCCCCGACCAACGGTTGTCGGTACAGATAGCTTGATCGCTGACTCTTGGCGAAGTCTCCCAGGGACAGGCGTAAAACAACTACCCGTCTTCAAATTCGATTAAGCACTAGTAATACAGCAGTGACCCGACCTCTTGTCTCTTCATCTCTAGAAGTCCAAACCATCAGCAACTTCCCTTGTAATAGCGCGCGCCAACACCACGTCATTGGACGCTCTTATCTCGATGCATTAACTACTTGATATATGTAGCCATGATCGTTTCTGAGCAACTCATTAATATGTTCGCAAGCCTACCCGGCACCATGATCGCCCACTGTCGTGGCGCGAAGAGGCACCGTACATGTACGCGAACCAGCGATGTAATTGTAGTTCTACTTTTGCATCGTCAACCATACGAAACAACAAATGAGTTAAATTACATCATGAGTTCCCAACTTTGAGACACCGCGATGTCCGTAGAGACAGAGAATACACGGGGAGACTATTCAATAACCCCCTTAGAAAAGGATAAAAGAGTTCTTGTTTTGTAAGCACGGCAGACAACCATCGAGGTTGCGAGCTGACAGCATTGATAAATCTCTCGGACTTTCTGCGACGACGTGGCTGTTTAGCTTCAAGACTAACAGGCCAAAGCGTAAGAGATCCAGCAACCCAAGGGACTCGCCGGATGTATCTCTATCGTCCTTCCTCTCCAGGTTATTCCGACCTCTTTCGTCCTTCATCTGGAGAATGTTCCGATCTCGTCTCGTTCTTTAGGGCACACCTGAGTTCAACGAGGCGCACACGGCCAGGGACCCTTACGCACCACGAGATGCTAACGGGTCCCTGGTCGTCGCGCCCGTGCCGTACCCCGGCAGTAGCGGTGTATATCCCGGGAGCAATAAGCCGATGGGTTACCTGTGCCAAAAATTCATCTAAACCGCCCGTGTAAGAAGGGGAAAGAGAGAAACAGAAACAGGGAAAGACGGTATATTCAAAAGTGTTCGTTACTGACACTCCAATTCAAGTCTTGATGACTCTATGCTCGCACAACGGCCACCGTTGTTCGTCAGCTATCCACAAACAACGCAGTACAGTGGAACAGCCAGATGATGATCTGACGTTCAAAACCCACCACGACATCACCTATTCATACTCTCTCAGTCTAAACAAGGCGGATAGAAGGTAAGCAACACCCGCCAAAAAGAACGTACCAGCAACTATCTACGAGCCCAGAGACGTCGCAAATTATAGACCGAGTCCGTATCTCAACTCATCCAACCCAGATCACCCATCGACAACAACTTGGACGTGACCGAATTCTGTATAGAAACCCAGCCTATCATAGTCCGGCTCGCGAAGATTTGAGTGGCCAAGCACATGATTTCAGGATGACCTCACGGCAGCCGGACCCTTTCGCCCCCCGAGCACAGGGCTGTGCCGGAGGTAACTGTCCGCGTAGTTGACTGGTCATGATCACCTCCAAGGCTGACGTCTCGTTGAGAAAACGCGATAATAATAAATCTTCCCTTTCAGGTCATCGCCCCTGTGCGCGGCGACCATCCGCCGAATATGCTCCCGGTGCCGTCTCGGCCAGGGACACGGCGGTTTGGTCACTCAAGCTTAGACGTCCAGAATACGGCTCCTCTTCTGATAGCTAGAAGAAATCTGACAAGCTTTCCAAAGATGGAAGCAAGCAGTGAGAGGTAGACAAATCAAGTTATTTCGGCAATTACATAGGTTTGGGGGCCGATTTCGGCCCAACCGCCACCCTGCCATCTTGCCAGTGTGCCCAATGTAACAGCTGAAGCGACTTACCCCTGAGTTGACGACCGCTTCTCACATTCTACAAAGGCTAATCGGTGGGACCTCCATGTCGTCTGTTACTGACTTGCGAGGACGCGGGAATTCGAAACAGAATGGCGGATAGCCACGCCTGTCACGCGTGCGGAGGAGGCGACGATCACCTAGATTTCAGGCCATGAGAGCGGATAATGCTTCCAGAGTCTGGCCTGATGTCTACGCCAGAGCTGTTCGTCATTTACACCAATCGGCAGGCTTGTACCGACAACTGACGACGGTTGCTCGGGACTGTTGGTCTGAAATGCACCCAGCCCAGGCGCCCGGGCCTTACACGCGAGTGACAGGGAGGAATCAAGTTGGATAGGCCGCCCCGGCCACCATGACTTCATTGTGGACATCACGGCATCGCAAATGTGGAAACGGTTGGACGACGAATGCCGCAGGCAGGAACGCCGAGGCAAACGGTTTGCAACGGTCGGAAAGCTTCGAAGATCAGTGACAAGGGTGGTAAGAAGACGTCAGGGAGGCAATATCGCGTTTCAGGAGGCGAGCCGGTGATGTGCCTGGCTGATTAATGGCGTCAAAACGGCCAGTCCAGCAATGATTCCGGGCCGTTTTGTCTGAGCCAGTCCCTCGATGTGCTTGATTTCCGAGCGTCAGGTGGTCAGCCACGTGCCGACGTCAGCCTTGCACTGTTTCTCGCTCATCTCTTCATGCCGTGGACACTAGAAGCTCGGGGAAGACATGGTGGTCGGTCAAATGACGTCAAGTGCGGTTTTGCATATCGTTTAGAGGGCAGTGATACGGGTAATCTCTCGCAAATCGGGACGCCTGCAGCGCTAGAGGGGCGGCCGTGTGCACCGTCAGCCGAGGGGGCTGTTCCGGCTGGCGATGATCATCTCGGTGATGTAGTTGATAAAGGGAAACGTTGTCGAGCGACTGCAGGTAAAGGCGGAGCCGCGAGTCTGAAGTTGTGAGATGACGAGAGTTCCAACGGCCGGGCATGGCCCGGGCGGCTATTTGGACCGATCAAGCGCATCGGCCGATCCGAGTCTAAATCGACTGCGTCCGATGAGCTGAAAGGTAGGCGGGTGTTTGACGCATCACAATGCGAAGACGCTTGGTGCTGCCGTAGGAAGGTAGCGCAAGCCTGGCAGCAAAGCGGATGCTGTCCCCAGATGTGAGGTCACGCGTGCATAGGCCAGCCAAGGAAGCCGGCTGCGGCAAGGTTCTTCAGGCATGGGTAGCATCCAATACGAAGACGAAGAAGTCTGGAGTTGGTGACGGAAATCTTGAGTGTTGTACGGCCAAAAAGACGGTCCGGGTCCTTGTTCGAAACGCGAAGAGCAGATAACAGAGCAGCCAGCGAATAATACCAGACTGAAGGTGTCGTCTCGATCAAAGGGATGGGCCTCTTGAGGCTAGCGGTTCTGGAATGCCCAGCCGTGAAAACGTCTGACGCAGATGCATTCGTCTGGGTGGCTGGTAGCATAGGCGGGAAGACGAACATGGCTGCGCTGCAGAAAGGGTCCAAGGAAAAGAATCCCAGGGAGCGAGCGATTCGATTGACGAGGACAGGCCCGACAGGGCCGGGGATAGTTGGATTGATGGCATGACGAAAGAGGATGGCTCGAGCGGGGCGTGGTCTGGACCAGTCCATAGGGCGCTCCCGCCGACTCTTGTCTCTGCGATCGAAATGTTGCTTGAAGCGCAGCGCGGGCTTTCCTTTGAGTCGTGATCTAGAGTAAGACTGCTCTGAAGCTACGGCCCACGAGGGGTTAGGGCCGCGATGTGGTCGAAGTCGAAGAGAGGACGAGGACCAGTGCTGGACCTGGTGGTGTTGGCAGCTGCAGGTCCGAGGGCAAAGGACGATCTGGGCCACGGTGAAGCAAGTCAGTTGGAGAAGAGTTGGAGACAGGACCATGCCGGGGGATGAGGTCACCGCTCTGGCGGAGAGTCGTTTTGTATTGCCTTAGGTAAGATCGATAGTGGTGACACTTGTTGGTGTTTGGTTTGGTGTTGTAGTGTAGTGTAGGACACGGCCAGGGCAAACCAATCGTGAGGTGTGCCGACTTGGTTCCCGCGTCGCGTGGATGACGGCGGGAGGGAAGCACGAGGCAGAGACAGACGGACAGTGCATCCGGGCGAGAATGGGCACGGAGTCGCGAGACACTGCAGTCGTCAGCGAATTGACCGTGGCGTGTGTGGCTTGCCCATCGTCATTTGAGGCATGTGATTAGTCGTGGGGTGTTTAGGTGTTTCGGACGCGGGAGGCGGAGATGCGGGATGATTGGGCCGTCCCGACCAACAGGACGGAGAGCGATGGATGCCAATTACCGGCGGCTTTGATGATGCTGGGCAGGAAAAACGATGCAAACCCGACACTCAGTGTAGGAGTGGAATTGTGTTGGTGAGAGAGGCATGGAGAGCAAGCGGCAGACCCCTGCAGGGGAAAAGGAGTTGGCGGCGATGGGCAGGTCCATCACTCTTCAGCTCTGGAGGGAAGGCACGACGCAGAGATGGGACGGCCCAGAGAGGAATGAATCATGGGCCCTGGCTCCTGCTGGCTGGTGCCGACACTAAGGGCCTCAGGCAGAAAGAAAAGACTCCATTTTTACCCCCCAATGAGGCGCGGTGGCACCCCTGCAAGCTGCGGGTATGACGATGGAGAAGACGTCATAATGGGGGCCCCGCCATCCAAGCGAGTGGGACAGCCCACGGATCATGGAAGGCTAAGCAACCCAAGGCCCTGTCTTTTTGTGTCTGCAACCAGAGTCAGGAGGAGAGGAAGAAGAAAAGGCCATGCAGGCTGTGGTCAAATAAGGGAAAATGAAATCGGGAAAACATGGGGGAGCGACCGCAAATCGCACCCGCCCTCTTGGAAATTGCTTTTGCTGTCACCCTCCCCAGCCCTCTCTCTTTGCGATGAGGCACGTCGCGTCGGGTATTTGTGAGGAGTACGGAGGTACCTCCGCTACAGAGTTGAGAGAGCACCTGTAGTGTTCTGTAGTAGGTACCTAGCCAACTAGCGCTATCTGTTCCTCAGAGATACCTGGGTACTGATGATAGCATGTGGTGCATTCCATCCACTTGGAACCTCAAGCCAGGCCATGGAACAGCCCGAAATCCAATATTCAAACCCGGGCTTGCTGAACGGACGCACCGACGAACCAGCAATCCTGTTCCCGCCTGGCCGGCCTTGATTTCCGAGGGAACAGACAACACCAGAACATTCACGGCCGGACTACGGGGACCTCGCTCCACGCCTGTACCCTGCCCGCGGGTGCCCTGCCCAGCCCAACGAGCCCAAGCCCGGGTCTGTCCCGGTACGTGATCGAATGGGTCTGGGGTTGGCTGCCGCGCCTATGATGAAAGCAGCCCAATCATGAAACGGCCGGCCTCGACGAAAACATCAGGCTGCCTTATCTGAGAAGGACGGAGGATAGGACGAAGAAGCTGGGGAAGAAGGGGAATTCTCGTTGAGAGGAGCTTCACAGTGTTGAGAGAGAGAGAGAGAGAGAGGGGGGGGGCAGGCAAGCAGGAACAAACGGATAGGTGCTCACTCAGCAAGTCCGTGGAAGAGGGGAAAAGTACCTGGGCGAGGCAAGGTACACACTGCACCTCTTTCTCCCTAGTGAGATACGATGCGTCGTTTATTGAGAGGAAAGATGGACTCTGCGCTGCCTTCCTCCAGAATGCCCAGAATCACCTGCTTCAGCAGCCACTCAGCCATCAAAGCGCACCCAAATGATGCCCCGCTTCGGGGCAACGCTGCAGGCAGGCGCAGAGACGGTAAATGCGCGCAGTCCACCCGAGGAAAGAACCAGATGAGAGAAGAAGAGGGAAAGGGAGAGAGGGATGGAAGGAACGACACGACACGACAAAAAAAAAAAGGAAGGCATCGTCTGTTGTTGCCCAGTGCCGAGTACTTTCCCCAGCAAACAGTGTTTTCCAATTGCTCCTGCCCGGCTTTTGCTGCCCATGCCATAAGGTGCCTTGCCTTACCTTTGCCTTTAGGTAAAGTGCAGGTGCAGCTACTGCCGTCTGTGCGATGCTTGTCGCTCCTGCCCGCAGTGCTCCGCTCCACTGGGCTCACTCAGTGTCACTGTCCTCCTCCTGCGTGGCCGCCTGCCGTGTGGAAAGTCACTTTTGTCCCCTCGACTCCCACTCCCTTTCTTCTCCCACTCCTCTTCTGCCCTCGTTCTTGTACCTCGACTTCCAAACACCAAACACCAAACATCATCACTACCAACACCACCACCACTAGGTACGAACTGCACACCTCCCCGTCACCTCATCTCACCATCGTCGTCCTGCCTTGCCTTGTCTTGCCTCGCGTTGCCTTGCCCTGACGCTGCATCCCACCCCCCTCCCTTCCCCCTTCTGTCATCATCGCTTCCCATTACCGAGGGCCTAAAATCCAGTCATCGCGCACAGTACGCCGTCATCGCCGCGCTCCCTTCCCTTGCTGGTCGGCCTAAACCTTCCACACCCCGGCCCATCGTCCTTCCGCCTTGCTTGGTTCGGTGCGGTCCCGTCACTGCCATTACGCGCTATCCAAGTACCTACATCACGCTAATATCCTGCCTGGCGCTAGGTACCTACCGACACTGTATTGCGCTACACTACCTGCGTACCTGCCTGCTTCACCCATTACGCAGTGTACCTACCTACCCTGCTCTGCCCTGCGCCTACCTTACGCTGGCCACTGCTTTTTTTTTGTCCCTACTCCCAGACAAACGACGTGCCTCTCTCTGGCTCCTGCTGCAGCCCGCTCTCCCGCCCCGATCGTCCAGGACCTGTTCCTCCAACTTCCGTCATCCGAGTCCACGTTGCCCCTCCACCATCATCACCGCTGCCGCCGCAGTCCACAAATCTCTACTTTTCGCATCGATTTCTCCCTTTCAGCCGCTCTTCCCCCCCGACTCACAAAGAAACAACCTTGCATTCCACTTCCCAACTTCATTTCCCCCTCTTGTCCTTCCGTGCCATTTTCCAACCTACACCGACTTGGCTTCCGCGTTGCATGAGCAGACTGCCTGTTGCACCGACCACGACTCTACGACTCGTGCTTCCGTCCTCCGCATTACCAATCACACGCCAAAGAGACACCCCTCAATCTGGGGCTGTTCGATCGATCAAGCCGCCGCCGCTACTATCTTGCGCCGTGCGCCTGGACATACAAAACTGCGAATACCCTCGTCTCCCGTGGCTTTAAATCAGCGGCCCTGCTCGCCACCATGTCCACGATACAACAACTTAAGAACTTCATCCGGCACGGTACGATAACCCCTCACTGCCAGCCCCTGATTTCCTAGCCCGGTTTGCGTCAGCTCTGGCCTTCTCAGCCTTCGGCTGCGTCACCGATGCTTCTTCCTCGCCATCCCGTGCTTTGCCTCGCGACACCTGGCTAACAATCATATCTGCAGGCAAGCAAGCTCGAGTCGCGAACAATGACGACGCCGTAGCCAAGTCGCAAAACTCACCCCCTACGAAAGCACACATGGCCGGCGTTTCCGAGCCGGCACACGGCGCTGCTCCCCCGCCCCAGGCGGTCCCCGACGCCTACTCGATTGCCGCCGACGGCCAGAACCGCGCAGCGCAAGCCGGCCATGCGGCAGCCCACGCCGTCGAACCCGCCCAGCACAAGACGGCCAAGTCGAGCAAGAACATTGACAGCGCGCACCTCGCCAAGCTTATTGCCGAAGAGAACGAGAGCAAGAGCAAGTTCCCGAGATACCCCGGCCTGGAGAGATGGGAGCTGGTCGAGAAGATGGGCGACGGCGCCTTCAGCAACGTCTACCGCGCGAAGGATACCCAGGGCGAGCATGGCGAGTGCGCTATCAAGGTCGTCCGCAAGTACGAAATGAACAGCATGCAGGTGAGTTGATGCTTGGGTGGTTTCGGCCGCGACCATGATTTTCTCGGCTCTTTGCTTGTTTTTCTGCGTTGTTTTCCCGTTTGCTTGCTTGCTTGCTTGGTGTTCTTCTTTTTCCTTTTTCCAAATCGTTCCATACCAACGACGGTCGATCTTAGGGAAACAAGCATCTACATCCGGACTTCAAGAAAGTCCCGAAAGCTGCAGAGGTGCGAAACTTTTCACTGTCTCCTTTGTCTACTAATCGGGCCATCCTCAATTTCTCGACTTTTTGTTGTACTATTGTTTGTTTCGAGGATGGCCTCCATCGCTTCATAGACACCGTTACTGACCTCGCGGCAGAGGGCGAACATCCTTAAGGAGGTTCAGATCATGCGCCAGCTTGACCACCCCAACATCATCAAGCTCGTCGACTTTTCGGAATCGAGGCAGTACTACTACATCATTCTCGAATTGGCGCCTGGTGGCGAGCTTTTCCACCAGATCGTTCGCCTCACGTACTTTAGCGAGGAGCTTTCAAGGCACGTAATCGTTCAGGTTGCCAAGGCCCTCGAGTACCTGCATGAGGAAAGGGGCGTTGTTCATCGGTAAGTCGATCGCATCTGCAACGAGCGGATGGCCCTGTCAGCGGAGTCGTGGCCGGAAGAAGAAGAAGCACGTCTTGCCTCCGGTCATCTGACGTCATATCACCATCCTTGCATCGAGTTGCTGACAATCTACCTCCAGTGACATCAAGCCAGAGAACATTCTGTTCAGCCCGATCCCCGTTATTCCGTCAAAGAACCCTAAGCCCAAGCAGCCTGGCGATGAAGACAAGGTCGATGAGGGCGAGTTTATCCCCGGAGTGGGTGCTGGTGGCATCGGTCAGATCAAGATCGCCGACTTTGGTCTCTCGAAGATTGTCTGGGACAACCAGACCATGACGCCTTGCGGTACAGTCGGCTACACGGCCCCCGAGATTGTCAAGGACGAGCGGTATTCCAAGTCGGTTGATATGTGGGCCCTGGGATGTGTGTTGTACACTCTTCTCTGCGGTTTCCCTCCCTTCTACGACGAGAGCATCGAGGTCTTGACGGAGAAGGTTGCCAAGGGACAGTACACTTTCCTGTCCCCTTGGTGGGACGACATCTCCAAGTCCGCGCAGGATCTTATCTCCCATCTCTTGACGGTTGACCCTGAGAAGCGCTACACCATTACCGAGTTCCTGGCTCATCCGTGGATCAAGGGATCTGGGCCTACGCCTCGCGACGAGAAGAAGACGCAGCCAGACATGCTCAGAGCTTTCGACGCATCAAGGATTGTTGATGGCGACCGCCGATACGACTTCCGCTCCCCTGGCGCTGTCAACCTGCGTGAGGTGTTTGATGTTGGTTACGCAGTCCACAGGCAAGAGGAGGAGGCCAAGAGACGCAAGCAGATGGGCGCCAAGGGCGGTGTGCCGGCACGCTTCATGAACAACCTGAATGAAGAGTCTGAGGAGGAGCACGACGAAGAGATGACAGGCACCAAGGAAGCAGAGTACGTGCACAAGCCTTCGCAGGCTACTCAGGCCCTTGAACAGAGCATGCGCAATGCTCAAATCAAGGACCAACAGCAAGATCAACATCGCGGTCGCGAACGTGAGCGACAAGCACACCACACCGAGAAGGGCTACGGCCAACACTCGGCTGCTGTAACCGCCGCTGCCCGCCAGCAGGTTAGGGATCGCAACAGGCAGAAGGGGGCGTTCGAGCTGAGTCTTGACGGCGCGACGCTCCTCGGTCGGCGGAACAAGCAGCAGCCTATGGCGGCGCGGGCTGGCGGGGCGTAGGAGCCTCGTACTCCGAGCAGCAGTCCTCCGGCGAGTCTTGTTCTCACGCGAAGCGACAGCGCGTAGAAGTAGAAGTAGAAGGAGGCACTTTACGAACCATGTGGGTTTTTCTTCTGGCGTACAGGGTTAAAGGGAATGGCATTCATTGGTCGAGTGATCAAGGACAATAGCGCAAGTCATGAGATGGACGTCGTGGATATCCCGTTGTTTCGAAGGGTTTTTGTTTCTCATTTGTCTTCTGGGACGGACTAGCTACGACTCCCATCTCCCTTTTTGCGGCATCATACATGGGCCTGGAGTTTCATGGGCACCAGGAAACGTAATTCCTCACTGCGACGGCAATGATAAGAATTCAAATTCGCTATGTCAGACGATCATGTGAGGCTGTACTAGCTACTATGATGTGATGCTATGTATTGGAGGAGGGGAGAGAGGAAATAGCTGATTGGTGCCTCTACTCCGATGTCTACATGGCAGCCATTTGGTCATTGTATGCGGGGAGTGCGGCCTCTCCCGCAACACTGTCGACAAATGGTGAGCAACGATCTGCTGCCGGCCGCCATCCCCTTCTTGATCTTGCCTTGTTGTCTCTGTTTCTGGAGGGGGGAGTTGACTTGGCTTGTCGAAGCAAGTTCGGGGGTTACCGCACGCAGCCGGTATATGTCGTAGGTCTTTGGCGTATTTATCGCCGTGTTGCTTCGAGAGAGTCTAATCTAATCAGCTTTCCTTATTTGCGACGGGGCAGGGCCCATGATAGAGGCTTTTGATGATGGGGAGCGAGGAGTCCGAGACGAGGAATATCACGAAGGGCCGCCTTCCGCGGTGTGTTGTCTCCATTGGGTTTCCTGTCTCGACAGCGGAGAGTGACATGTGTCTACAGGTTGTCACCGCCGTACCCGAATTGGATCCCCTTGGGAAGGAGCTGTTTGAGTAGGTACCCGGTGCGTGGTGCCTTCCGTCTATGTCTAGAGCTGAATCACCGCGAAGTCGTTCCTTCCTCTCTAGTTAGTACCTAGGTAGCTGAGAGAAGTTGCTACCTGGACCCTCCCATTCCTGCCTTGTTGGGGGCTGTTTCGAAGGGAAGAATCCATGTTCGTTGGTCAGCGATAGAGGCCCGACGGACTGCAGAATTCTTCCTACTCCAGCCAACGCTTCCGGTCTTCGAATTTGCCTACTCAATGACTGCCATCATCAAGAATCGTCCACCGACTCGACGAGCATGTGACCGACGTCGAAAACTCGCCACGCCTTTCCGACAACCATTTTTTACATGTTGTCCACACAGGGGATACGATCTGTAGACCCGTCGGCAGGTCAGACTTCTTCCGGCAGAATGATGGGATCGTGCTGGCCTCATGGAAGCTCGTCACGCCATTTCTTCTTCCTCGCTGATACCTAGTACAGACGATGGCGACTCGCTCCGAGGCTCAGTACGCGCCCTAGACACGACCCCCGCGTCACGCTCACCGCTCCCCCCGGTGCCGGAGATGCCGACCGGCCGCAAGCCAAGCGCACGGAACGAACCCCTCCCAGCTGTCACCAGCCCAGCCAATGCCATCTCGCAGCGCAGCATGCCGTAAGGCGACACGGGCGGGACGGCCCGCCCACGGGTTTTCGATTGAACGACGGCGAGCACTTGCTGCGGGGGTTCAAGGGTCCATGGAACTCCGATCGGATCTGGATCACGATCTCGGGGCGCCGAGGGCACTTGTCCCAGATGGCGCAATTATGGGGTACTTGGCGCGATTCCGTCACGGGCACGCAACGACTGACGGTGTTATATAGGCTTGCATCCTCATACCACTTGGCATGGACGACGAGGGCCTCATGGGCCCAGTACACGACGAAGCCCCCGAGCAACGGACGCCCTGCAAAAGGTATGGAGCCTGGCTTCAGGACCGAGACGAGCGCGTCCCTGGCGGGGAAATACCTCCTGTCTCCAATAAGGGGCTCTTCGGACCTAGTGTGCTTTAGCTACGATGAGCGAGGCTCCGTTGAGGCAGTTGTGCTACCTATGACGGACGACGTCGTTATGTTTTTCTGAAGAAGTTATTCCTCATCCGAACACCCTGGACAACTGCCATCACTGCCGTCGACCACGAATCTACAGGAACGGAGGTTCGCCGACTCGTTACGGGGGAATCGTTCGAATTGCTGGGCGGAAAGTCGGCTCGATAACGCGTCGGATGGATGGACTGCCACATTTCGGCCAGGCTGTAACCAGCATTCGAATGCACTGCACGTCTTCGAAGTCAGAACTCGGTCGGGAGTCGATTGGCAACAATTCAAAAGGTCTGATATCAGGCAATGTCAGCTACTGGTCATTCGGGCGAAAGGAACAGTTGTTGGAGCCCGCTCTTCAGCGTTTCGCTCACCAAACAACACAGCAACTGAAGACTCACCCAACTGGCTCTACAACAGCGATTCAAGTTCAGGCTCATCAATCCAACATGAGGAAGACTCGCGCAACTTGGGATCAAACGGTCGCTTCAATTCGTAGGCCTCTTCGGCGTCAAGATGGACAACTGCAGGTGGTCACACGGAAAGGAGTGAGGACCTTGATGGCCGCATTGATAAGAACCCAAAAGAGGTCCAGTTTGAGAACCCTGATGGCCAGCCTCCTCACCAACCACGACCCGCGATGCTCGCTGGACACACCTAGGCGAGAGAGCCAGCGCATTCCTCGACCATGGACGGGCCAGTTCAGGCGCCGGGCCGTCGACTCTATCAGCGACAGTTGACGGACGCTGAGCGCCCGCTAGGTTTTTTGATGAGACAATTTTCATCAGCCAGCTCGCATTCCGTGGCATCCCCGTCCAAAGAGTGTCGCTTCACTCCCTTTCCACCGCCTTTTTCAGGCCTGTCGAGAGCAAGACAGCCGAGAACATAAAAGGGGCCGTCCATCCTGTTGTTCTCCCCGCACCGTCTTCCTCATCATCGCCCTTCTTCTGACAACCACGACGCCTTCGTCTCGACTGCGTATCAACCGAGCAACCAGTGCTGCCCGCAAGACGCTTGCCACGCCGTTGGCGAAGAGATTGAGGGCAGGAGACCAGAAAGAAGGGCGAGAGAGGTGGAACACAAGGAGAAGGCAGCCGGGGACACTGGCAGCCTCCGACTCTTGACTTCCTTCTTGTTCCTACCGGCCGCCGATGTTTGCCTGAAACCTCGGGAGTCAGTCGGCTTCTCCAGCTGCGCGAAAAAGACGCAACCCCCACGGTAACGAGGCACGAATCTCTCCTTCTGTCTTCTGTCACTTCCCTTTCCTCCCCCCCCCTTGCTGGCCTCTCACCTTGGACACTGGGCGAATCAGCTGATCGGGCAACTCGCCCCTTCACGAGTGGTGCCTCGACCAGAAGACGCCGCCGGCCAATCTCCATGATTGGACAACCCACGCTGTTTAGCTAACAGTTATCGCTTGTCTTTGTTCACGCAACTGGCGATAGGGGGGTTTACCGGGATCCTTCTTCCTTGCAAGGTTCTTTTGACGGCCCCTCGTGGGCGGAGTCGAGGCATGACTGAAGTCAAGGGAGAGGCCCAAAGTCTTAGTGGTGAGACGACCGCTGAGTTGTCATGGCCGCCAGTTGAGTCCTTAACTCCCGCCATGACATGACTTAACGATCGGTGACAAGGTCATCAGCATGATCATCATGAGTTGTCCATTGTTGTCTTATTCTTTCCTTCAGCTCTTGCCTCTGGTCTCTCCGTACTTCTTCTTGACCTATTTGCCTCGGCGTTAGACGAATCCCGATCGGCCCAACTAGCACGAGTAGTGTCGTGGCTGGCCAGCCAATACGGAACGGCCGAGCGCGTCACCTGAAGTATTCGGGTGCGGGATGGTACGAACTCTCTTTCGCGCGGATACCGCCGCCAAGCACATCACAAGCAGATTTCCGTCTCTGTCGGCCTACATGGTGTATGCCGCTGGCATGCAGACAGACACACACCACAGATGCGCACTCACGCACGCAGCCATCTTCACACCAACCACATCACGACAGCAAAGGCCGCGCCGTCGACTTCTTCAGCCTAGTGGTCGCATATTTCCCGAGGCGGTTTGCAGGCCATGCAGATGCCATTGTCTCCCAAATCAGCCATCTTCCACCCGATAATCCACATATTCCAGACCCGGCTCTACCCACCATCCCACGCCCATCACTAGACCGAACTTCTGACCGATGAGGGGTGGGGCTGCCCTCTTTGGGCTCTTCTCGTCCACTCGCTCCACGACGATCTCACCCAGCCCGCTTCCAACATCCCATTCACACGACCACGGCAGCTCATGCACGTCCATCCTGCCGCCACGCCGTGGCTCGCCATGAAGCTCGCGCGTGGGCGCCCGGTTCGCCTCACTTGATCCAATCGCAGCAGGCCGGCTCCCCGTCGTAGTGTGGATCCCCAGCCCGAACGTGGCACGCTGCTCCGTCCACGAACCGTAGACCCGGACCCAGACCCCGCTTCGCGACGTCCGTCACGCAGTCGAGCTATCCTGGACTCCTGGAGCATGGGGAGCTATTATGGCTCAAACCATGGGCGGGCGAGCCTGATGTGGTATCACAACGCCATGTCAGCTTCTCTACCCCTCCTTTGGGCAGGCCCAAGGGCGCCGCTGCGGCATTCGCGGTATCTTCTCCGACTATCCCAGCCGGCGCTATTCACACCTCCACCGGCCACGCCCGCTCTTGCACGCAACGGCGAATGATATCGGCCCTCCTGGGGAGATAACCATCTGATCCGCTGCTGACTGTGCGTGGTGAATGCAGCTCGACGACGGCTATATAAAGCCAGGCCATCTCGGCCGTTTTCGAGCGCTTGTCTTCATCCAACTCAACAGCTTTCATCACCAGACTTCAGAACAATCAACCATTTCAAGCCTTTTTGCTTAACAAACCAACCATCGACATGTCTCCCTGCACCTGCAAGTCCTGCGGCGCCAGCTGCGCTGGTGGCTCCTGCTCCTCCTGCTCTTGCTGCACCGTAAGAAAGTCGATACTTCGCAAACTGCCCATGATCTGACCGCTTTGCAGCACTAAATTCAGCATGATGCTCCCGCCCGATGTTATCCTCTAGTCCACCGGAAGAGGCTCGCTCGCCAACATCTATCAACCCACCGAGCTGTGTGCCCCCCTCAAGATTCGCGGAACGAAATCGCGACATACGGGAATGGATTGAAGGACCACGGAAAGCGGAGACTCGTTGCTTGAACGACCGACCGATACCTGCCGAAACGGGCATCCGATGTGTGGAGGAACGGCGCGCATCGGATACCGGCAGCTTGACGAGGCATAGTTTTCGGCCTGGGGCATGATGGGGACCACATTGAATACTTTGATTTGCCTTTTCTCGTGGCATGATAGTTTTGCTCTGATATTGGACTATGAATATTATTGATTCCCGGGATTTGAGGTTTCCTGACTGCAAAGTGAAATCGTGCTTAGATACTTCGCTCAGAGGAGCCAAGTTCACAGTAGTACTCAGAGCTTCATGGGGACTCACGCGCGGGGAGCTGTCAGAGCTCGGGACGGAATGGGGACGGGATGGGGAAGCTGCGTGTATGTGGTGCAGCTTATGCCTCTTGTCCTATTGTCCCCCTTGCCATTGTCCCCCACTCCTGAATGTGGTTGGCTCCTTGTGTTTGTCCAGTTGACGGGCAGGAGGAGGTGGAGGTGGGGATGTCTAGCTACGGCGCGGGGGTTTGTAGGGTGGTCAGCTGATTTGGATTTTGGGGGAGCGAAGGGATGGACGCTATGCTGGATTCTGGCAAGAAGATCTGGAGAGTGGGGGTTGCTTGCCTATGG
This sequence comes from Colletotrichum plurivorum, assembly GCA_014235945.1. Taxonomy (NCBI): domain Eukaryota; kingdom Fungi; phylum Ascomycota; class Sordariomycetes; order Glomerellales; family Glomerellaceae; genus Colletotrichum; species Colletotrichum plurivorum. The sequence goes on from WIGO01000064.1 coordinate 111,520, forward strand.
ATGGGAGCTCTTGGCTGTAGAGCTTTGGGAGGGAGGTGGTGAAGGTCATTGTTGGACATTGTTCGGTGCTTGCGGGTGATCTAGGTCATAGACATTCTACTTCGCGTAGCTAGGCTGGTTTGACTAGGTAGCTATTACCCACGGCTTCAGGATTAGTGTAAGTTGATGGTCGGCGGAGTCGCTGTCGTTTTGCTCAGTCCCACGCACGGCAGATGTCATGCAAGCAAGTCCTCTGGCCTCCGGTCTTCTTGGGCATTGCCTCATTCTGGTGGGAGAGGGATTCTAGATTGATAAAGGAGATCTGAACCCTGGATGTGGAGGGAGCCCGCCCGCGACCTAGACTCCTGGCCCCGGAGAATCACCACTTCCGAAATCCGTCCTTACGGCCCGGGGGGGGCGCTTCGGTCTCCCACGCTCCCACTTTTCGGATCCCCGCGCCTGCCGCGGCCGCCGCGGGTTACCTGTCCGGCGGTGGGGCCGCACGGTTGGTGAGCTGTAAATGTCATTGCTGGGTTGGCTGGCAACTTCCTTAAGAGCTTAACGGCAACTAAGTGTTCAACTCAACGACAACTTCCCTGCGAGCTTAGTGACAACTTCCCTGTGAACTACGTCAATACGGTACGGCTGGTTAGGCACCACACGACGGGAGGGCTTCGCTGGTTCCAGTTCCAGTTGAACGCAGCATGAAGTTATGCTAATAACACAGCCCCGGTACCTAGAGTATTGCTTAACCCCTTGCTCAAAGATGATATGGATACGCTGACCCGAATAGGATACAACTGAAATTACACTCACGAGCGGGCTCTACGAGCCACCGTAGGACCCCTGACCATGCCAAGTAAAACGTCAAACTCTATTTCATCCCAAAGACAAGATCTACCCGGCCACGCCGTACTCTAATTAAGAACAGCCTCAAATCCGTCTATGGATCTCCCCTATCCCCCCGAAAGTCTATGTCCAAGCCCACGTCGAACAACCTACACACCCAGCGAGTCATACCGGGGAATCTAGCAGCCCCCACGAGCAGCGACAGTGTACTCGTACCCGTTGTAATCGATCTTGTTCGTGCCCTGGACGCTGCCGCCGCCGGCGTTCATGAACCAGTTGCAGGTGAAGCTGTTGCTGAGTGAGTCGCATCGCGCGAGAACGCCGGCCTCGCCGACGCGGAGCTCGCAGCCCGCGTTGCGGCAGCAGCACTTCTCGCCTACGTACTTGGGGAGAGGGCCTGTTGTGAGGGGGTTTCGCCAGAGGGAGAAGACGCGGCAGGTGGACTGGCGGGACTCTGGGAGGTGTTAGCTGGTGGAAGATGGATTTGAGGGTGGAATGGGTTGAAGGGTGGGGCGTACCGAGGGCGTCGGCGGCGGGCATGGCGAGCGCCGTTGTGGCGAGGGTGAGGAGGGCGAAGGCGTTGAACTGCATCTTTACGTTGGGAGACGAGGTAGAGTGTGAGACTTGTCTGGAGTTTGAGATGGATTGGATGAACGAGAATTGTCTACAGTCGAGCCAGACTTTATATACACATGAGACGAACACCATAGGACTCCGTCAAGCCGCGGTCTAGAACGATTCTGGAAGGCCTGTAGCTAGCTACAATCACCGTCTCGTGTTGATACGATCGTTGCTCCGCCTTCTAGAAGGAGTTAAATTACATCCCACATCTTGGTATTGTTCGGAGTTTCCAGACTGACTCGTTCAGCTCTTTAAGACCCCGCTGGGATATTTTCCGGTGGTTGAATTAAGCATACTGCTGCTGCATAGGGGCTGGAACACTGGCCGTCGGTACGAATACGGGAGGGTAATGTAGATGCGGATGGGCGCGGGCTAATCCCGCCGGTAAGTCTATTTATCAAGATAGAAATGGCGAGTCTCGTGACGAGGGTGAACATGGGCAATCCACATTTTCAAGAGCGAGATGGGCCCATTCCGGAACATGAAGGTTTTTGCTAGGAAATGAGTCGGCTCGGGAAAGATGAGCAATCGCAGCCGAGTCGGTATGATCATCTGAAGTACATATCTCCCTACTCATGGAATCACCTTTGTCGAAGAAGAATGTCATCATTCTTTCCTCGTCTGCGACACAAGAATATCTGAAGAACTACAAGACAGCGGCAAAGATCCGGCACTTGCGACCCCCTGCCTTTCCCCAAGTCTTGCATTGTTGCCCCCCACCCCCCTCCCCCCCGGACTGCCGGTATTTATCCAAGAACCCTCTCTCGCAATCGGTCTCGGTACATGTGAGATGTTCCGAACCGAACCGCCCCACGGACCCGGGTTGTAGAGGCAACTGTCCCACCGGCCCCGCTTGTACGACTTAAGGGCGTCGGATGGTCCGGCCAAGGGTTTTGCTTGGGTGACACTTCTTTCTGGGTGGCACTCTGGCTGTCAGGCTGGGTGAGAGTTGGGATGGGTGGCACTGCAATTGGATGGACGGGACGGGACGGAGGGTGGGTGTTGCGTTGTGTGTGCGGGCGCATGTCAGATGGACATGTAGCTAGCTGGCATGGCTAAAATCCAGGGACCAAGTCGGGTGCGGACACGCAAGCTTGCCTATGCAGGTTGTCGTGATTGGTGCTGGGCATGCAGGTTGGTGAGACTGGGGAAACCCGGGTGAAGCAGGCTGTTGATAGGTGATTCCGGGCGAAGAAGATGGTGGGGTCCAGTATTACGGATGGTCGTCAAGGGGTTTCGGGTTCTGCCAGGTTATTTCGTAGTCGTGATGCATTTCTTCGGATCAGACCACACTTTGCTTTTTTTACTGATTTTGTGTCTGGGCAGACCCGATTTTGAAGGCTTCGCTTAAGCATCAGTTGCACTGAAAACTAACTCTCTTTAATCACTCTGTATAGTGGACAGTTTTCAAAGGCGTCCACGAACGGCTAAACACTCATACGGGTAAAGAGTCGAGTTGTTTGAACTCGCTTTGGATGTAAGAGACCAGGGCTAAATAGCTGTTGACTGCATCAAATTCAGACAGAGGATGATGAAAGGGGCTCAGTTCCGGCTGCCTGAAAGCTATAGGCTCACGTCTGTTGCAAAGCCAGCAAAATCTGTTCGAACAAAGGTCTGTGGTGCTGAACCTGAATTGAATCAAGCCTTACGTCGTAATTGAGGAACTTCTCTATAGGTGGCCTTGCTTGTTCCGAAGACCTCTTTAGAGGCGAGAAGCCGTAGTGGGTGCTTATTTGCGTCGGCTTAATTGATTTACGGTTTAGTTTTAGTATTGCCAAAATGTTGCTTCTCTATAGAGTAGGATATAATTCATAGTTGAAGGGTTATAGACATGCCCCTTCTCATCAATTAGAGTTTAGAAAGTGCTCAATTGCAACAGCACAATAAAGGTCAGCACATTAGACTCAAATGGAACATTGCTCCCAACGAAACGCATGTCTTCCAAGACGAGAAAGAGGCGAGCATGTCCTTGTAACACACAATCAATGTAACATAGTTCTCGCCAGACCTGTTTGTTAGCTTCCAGACTGATTATCATTTCTCAGCCAATGCCATGGGACTCGGAAAACATGTTCCCTCAGCTAACATGCTCAGAAAAGTGGAACGTGCGGGCAACAGATCTGATTCGCTCGTCAAGTTAGTCTCTTCCGCATGCGTGAAATGCTGCAGGTGATGCGTCGATGCCCAACGCAATGGATCTCCACACTGCACCTTTGTTGTCGGGTGCCTAGACTGATACTACAGGTGAGGTCTGATAGCTCAGGAAGACAGAAAGCATACTGACTTCGAAAGGAACCGCTCTTAGTCACTCAGAAACGACGTACCAAGTCCATCTCGATCATCATCACCAGACAGCTTAGCAAGAGTCGCACCACCGGGCGCCCGGAAGCGATCCTTCGGCTTCAATGGAGGCAGCGGGGCTCGCAATCGGAGTGGTAGGCATCATCGGGGCTTTCCGCGATGTCATCGAACTTTTCGACATGTTCGCAGCAGCGAAGTCCCTTCAACACGACGCCACGTTGATCATGATGAAACTCAATATCGAAAGATTCCTCCTCCTGCGCTGGGCCGAGGCTATTGGGCTTGTCTCACCGGACCACGACCCACGCTTGGACGATCCAGCCACCCAAGAACTCATCGCCGGTGTCCTCGCGTGCATTCAGAATCTCATGAGCGATGCTGGAGAACTCAGTAACAAGTACGGCGCCCGGAGCCTGGATGTGGCTAACCCTTCCGCGGGTTTGGTCGGCATGGGCCAGGTGTCGCAGGTCAGCAACGCCTCTCGACTAAACGCCTTCTTTCAAGAATTTGCGAACTACCAATCGAGGCTTATTAACGGAGACTCGAGCCGAGTGGGTGTACGGAAGAGGGCTCGCTGGGCCATACACGACAAAGAAAAGTTCACCAAGCTCGTTGAAGAACTGGCTCACTTCACGGGAAAGCTTCAAGAGCTTGTGCCCCCAGTACCTGGAACGGAATTTATCAGCCTTTCGAGCCTTGGACTGGGGCAGGTCGACAACCACAGGTCTCTTACCTTGATTGCGAAGGCATCTCGCGCTCACCATCTTGAGATAGCCGAGGACGCATGGAATCAGCTCCGAAAGCGGAAGATACTAGACTCCCTGTGGTTCAGAAAACTGCATGAGCGGAAGAACGACATTAAAGCAGCACACGAGTCGACATTGCAGTGGGCCCTGAAGCCACCATCCGAGGATGTTCCTTGGGATGATCTTGCATGGTGGCTCAGGGCTGGCACCGGCGTATACTGGATATGTGGGAAGGCCGGCAGTGGGAAGTCAACACTCATGAACCACGTTTGTGACAGTGTCATCACCACGCGCCTTCTGTCGGAATGGGCCAGAGGCAGGGAATGCCTCACGGCCAATTTCTTCTTTAGAAACCCAGGAGCAAACGAGCAGAACACCTTGCAAGGCCTTTCGAGGTCTCTTCTCTTTCAAATCTTGTCGCAACAGTGGGATCTCATTCCGAACGTCCTTCCCGACATGTGGCGGGAGCAGGAAGCCAGCGACTACGATGTTAGTCTATCACAGAAGCCTCTGACAATACCGTCGTTGGTCGAGATGGGCCAGGCATTCGATCAAATTTGCAAAAAATTTGAGGACTCTAGCGAATTCTTGTGCCTGTTTGTCGACGGACTGGACGAGCTTTCAGGTGCCAGCTGTCAGGAGGGTGTTTCCTTTCTACGTCGCTTCATGAATCACCGAAACGTCAAGCTCTTAGTCTCAAGCAGGCCGATACCTGAGTGCGTTGACGCCTTCGACAGCAAGCCGAAACTTGCTCTGCAGGACCTCAACCACAGCGATATCGCCCATTATGTCGACGATGTCATTGGTGACCATAGCTACATGATGAGCTTGAGACGTCGGTTTCCCCAACAAGCGAAGAAACTCACATCGGAATTAGTTGATAAGTCATCCGGCGTATTCCTATGGGTAGTTCTTGCCTGTCGTTCAATCAATGACGGTTTTGTCGACTGCGACAGCATCGCCGAACTGCATCAAAGGATCGACGACCTGCCAAGGGAGCTCGAAGACATGTTCAAGCTGATGCTCAAGAACATTGGTACACGTCACCGCCGACAGGGCGCGAAGCTTTTGAGAATCTGCTTTGTGAGACAACAAGAGATCCCTAAGCTGGACGACCGGCAGAAAGGAAGGGTCCCGAAGGAGATGTACGCTCTCGCCCTCGCCCTCGCCAGCGATTACGACACAGAACCGGCTGAGTTTGGCCCCCTTACGATTGAGGACAAGCGGGATACTTGTAAAGCCTTTGAAGGGCGCCTCCGAAGCCGTACTGCTGGCCTGTTGGAGCTCGCCAAGAGAGCGACCAGCACCAGGGAACGAGGAGCCCGGAGACGGAGCGGGGCGTACTGCTTTTGCTACCAAGAGATCCACGACCCTTGGGTAGATGCTGAAGTCCAATTCCTCCATCGATCCGTCTTCGAATTCCTGTCCCAAGAACACGTTTGGGCCTTTGACTGTCTGGCGTTGCCCGATGAGGGCTTTGACCCGAACGCGGCGCTGTCAATGGGTGCGTTGCATTTGGCGTTCCAAACCATCAAAACCAAGTGGCCTTCCATCGACCGAGTGTTCTTGCATCTATACGAAGGGATGATTTGGGGCTCCAAAGCAGACGCCGAAAAGACCGGACTCCCAAACAACATCTTCTGGCATTTCCATCACCTCCTCGATCTACTCAGCTCCCTCGAGCCCGAAGACCCAAGAATTGGGACTAGTTTGCTATGGCCGTTCGTTCAAAGCCACAGACATGGACCAACAGGACAATCGTCTCATGGAGTCGTTAGATTTGCCATTCAAGGAGGGGCTGTCAACTTCATCAAAGCCCAATCGGGGTTGAGAGAGCTCGCCCGGACTCACGGGTCGCATTGCACCTGCTCGGCTCTCTTAAAAGATGCCGGGACCATTAAGCTGAGTGCAACGAGCGGTTCTTTTGCAGTCTCATCACCGGAAATGGTCGGACTTCTTCTCTCTGTGGGATGCGACCCAAACGCGATGATGGGCGGTCAAGATGATAAGGACTCTATCAACAGCTACGGGGAGACAACGCCTTGGATGGCGTGGGTAGACACTGTCAGATACGGAAGAAGCGTCTCACCGGAGAATCCCCAAATCTCAGAAATCCTGGATTCAACACAAAGGTTCTTGGAAGCCGGGGCTTCTCGGGACATCTTTGGTATGGCCGATCTGGAAGACAAAATATTGCAGCTTTCACGTTGCGAACAGAAACCCATCGAAGCACGGGCGACCAAGATCCTGGAGTTGTTGAGAAAAATAATAATAAGCTGATTATAGCGTCGCGTTTTCTATGGCTGACGCCGGCGCAAAGACATTGAGAAGTGCCAGATATCAGAAGCTTCTGCGTACCTAGTTTTGTCGCACCCGCACTATTCCTCGGCCACAAGTGATTGGGCCGGGCAATAGGGGTGACTCTTCACGGATATTACTATGTAGTTTTGATGTTATCCATGTGAACACAAAGGCAGCAGCTGCCTTGCAAGGCGCCACTCATGACGGGCATGTCGATATCCCCCCGAAGCGTAGGCCGTAGTACCAAAAGCTTAGGCCTGACGATCAGTCTGTTCAGCCCCAGCAACAGATGCCCAGAACTTCAGCTCCTTTTCCTCTTCCTCCCGTCGACGCCTTCGGTCTCTCAACTCCGCCCTCCTACGGCGCATGGGCTCATCCATCTCTGCCTCCCGGCGGCGCTCTTCCTCTCTCACAGCGGCGGCGTGCTCTTCCCATAGCACGGGCTTAAGAAAGTCCACATGCCCTTCGTCATACCCTATTCGCGAAAACTCTTGAAACGCACTGTAGTTAGTCACAAGCATGAGCATCACTTGCGCCGCCACGTCATCGCCGAGCCTCGAAGACTCCTGGGTGATGGAAAAGACGGCCTGGCCAACGTCTCGTAAACAGCTGCGTGACACCCGGCCCTCCGAACGACAGGCCTGTAGCTCATGTAGGAGATACATGAAGACGAAGCGGGTTGTCTTCGGGAGCGAGCAGGTCTTCCTGCCCAGGAAGCTAAGGATCTCCCGACATTGCGCACCGCCCAGCCTGCCTGGTCGAAACTTTGTGATTTTGCGGAGGTAGAAGCTGAACTGCTCCGAGTCGACCTCCCAGTGAACCAGACTATCTCTGAGGGAGGAAAGGTATGATACTAGCGTAGTGCTCATATCCTGGCCGGTAAAGCCTCTGCGTTGAAGTAGCTCCGGGCTCAAATCTGTACCATCCTTCGCCGCAATTTCAAATGCAAGACGTAGCTCGCCCAGTCGCTTCTCCGTATTTCGTCGTTGTAGAATGGCAAACTGCACAGGTAGTACTCGAGTCTCTTAAGCACTTTAGTGTTAGCAAGACTTATTCCGGATATTCCGCAATCGTCAATATCAACGCACCTTTAGCCCGCAAAAACTTGAGGCATTGCCCGATAACGATCGGGACTTGACCTCGCACCGTTCTTGACACCCCATGAGACAGTAACGAGTTGTCAAGTGCGGCAACTTCCACGCTGGCATGATGCATGCTTTCCTCCAGGGTGACCCCGAACACCTTACTTTCTGCTGTTGCAGGCGGCACGAGGACGTCCTGGGAAGCGCTGCTAACTTTCAGCCTTTCCATCAAACCGCCAAAGCTTCGGGTCGACCGCCCTCGCTGATTCCCGGAATCTCCTAGACTATCCTGACCCACAGGATGGCCAGAAATCTGTCTTGAAGGTTCAACGTCATCTGGGACGGAGTCGGATACAGACGGCCGCGGCTCCGTTGTAAAGGAACGAGAGGTACTCAGAGACGATAACGTCTCCGGGCTAGGCAGACGTGGTGTCTCTCTCTGTGAGTCGTCAGATTCAGCAAGGTGAGTGTCAACGGATTGCTGTATGGGAGCTCTTGGCAGAGATGAAGACTGTCGATTGATTGGCTCAAGGATCTCATAGACTCATACTTATCTGAGGCCACTTGAGTATCGTCGGGTCCCCATGTTTGATCCAAATTGCCTTCGCCATACGGGTTCCACTCTGTCACGGTAGCTCTTGACCGAGATGAAGATAGGCGTTCCTGTGTCTCGAGGATCGTGGAGCTGGTCGAAGGCACTTGAGTATCATCAGGTCCCCAGATCTGATGCAAGTTGCCATCGCCATATGGGTTCCACGCTGTCGTTGTGTGATCCACACTAAGTTCGACAGTTGGGGATGCCGACAGGCTTCTTGGTCCCTCCTCAGGGCTGAAATTGCTGAGCTCTTCCCAGCGAGTCTCGGCGTTGTCGTGTACCGTTGCAGCATCCGAGGTAAGCTCATCGAGGTAGCGCGAGAGCAGATAGGAGCTTGGGTTCTCCCTCGAACTCTGGGGGAGTCTTGCCTGCAGTTCCGCAATAGCCTCGAGAATCTTCGTCGTGCTATCTGCAATCTCCCTTGAATCCTTGATGAGCGATTCGGTGTTCTGCTTAGCCGCAACAGCCTCGTGTTGGACGTCGCGCAGAGCAGTGCTGGAGAGTTGGTCAGTAATTGGTCAGCTTTTTGGGCTCAGAACGGTCCCGGCGAGGATGGGAGCCTACATTGAGAGCATTTCCAGGGCCAACCCAAGGGTGGCTTTGTGAGACTCTAGGTTTGACTTGAGCTTTGTCATGTCGCCTTTCCCTATAGTAACCCATCGAGCCCTTTTCTGTATCCCCGTTCCGTCATGGGCCTTGATACAGGTATCAATGTCCTTGACGACGCGACTGCAATTTGATACGACTCCGGGCAGTATCTCGAGGTTCTTCGGCAATGGCGACGAAGAGTTCTTAACATCGTCGGCAATCAGCTCCAGCACCAATTTGAGAGATGAGAGCTCGCGGCTAATGTCCTCGATGTCGCTCCTTGCGTCTCCAACATCCCGAATGAACGTATTCATGGATAGAGAGACCGTCGTGATTGTGCCTGCCAGGCCGACGCACGCCGTCGTGATCGAGCTTCAGCCGAAGTCAGCTTATCGTCGCTCCCCAGTGAGTCACATGCTCTTCCAGATACGACTCAAAAGTTTCCTCGGCACACTTACAGCGGATCCATAGCGTGTATCTCTCTGATTTCGATTCTATTCTGTCGTAAAACGGCGAAAAGGGTAGTTGAAGATGATCAGGCTATCATTAAAAAGGAGCAGGAAGAAAGATGTTGAGCGTCACGGGCAGGCATCGAACTGCGCCACTCGCATACATCTCTCCTTAGTCAGCCTACAAGGGGATGATTCTCCCAGGCTTGTAATTCGTCCTTCTGTTGTTCGCTACAGGGGGTGTTCAGGCGCAGCTGACGACTCGGAGGCGCAGTAGTGGGGGAAAGCTGTACATCTTGTGCATGCGCGCGATAGGGGTACAGGACTGTAGAAAATGGCGGCCATGCTGCACTTCTGAACGTACATCATCAATAGGACCAAGCGCGGGTGACGTCCTACCTAGATTGATAGCAAGGAGTGCGGAAGGCCGGCGGACTGCTCTCCGTCCGGAGGAGTGGGGCAGCCGCACAGGATATCGCGGCCGAAGTCGCCGTTAGCCGTAGAGGCAGGACGGAACGTAACATTGAAGTTGACTGCAGCTGTCTGAGCGACGAGGACTGTCAAAAGAATCCCTTCGCGGATCTTTGGGTCTAAATACCCTGTCCTAAGTTGTATGAGTTTGATCCTCGCACTGCGCGATGGATACACAAAATGAAAGCCCTGCTTCCTGTCTTCCCATCGCTTACTTCCCTAAACACTGCTCCGGTCACTTATCTCATCCTTGGTGTCCTCGCCGACAAGCACGAGCTGTCCGCCCTCGAGCCGAACCCTGACTTCCTTGGCCCTGTTTTCAAGCTTGTCCACGGGCACCAAGCCGTTCCCGACCGCAGCGCGGCTATCCTCGCTCAAAGCGACGAGAGTCGCTAAAGCCGAGCTCTTCGCGTCCCGGAACATGGACGCGGCGTCTTGTTGCGATTCGTCCCTCGCGCTGCTGCCGCGCAAGACCGCAAGCAGGAAGAAGACCACCGCAATCACGATCTCCACGGCGAGGAACAGGATCCAGGGCCACGTGATCCTGACGTACACGACCTCTCTGAGGGCTTCTCCGGTGACGTTGAACATGCCCTCCGGGGAGGCTCGGAGCATGAAATCGTTTGACCGGAATCTGGGTCGTTGCAAGGTTTGTCAGCAAAAAGAAGGGAGTTCGAAAACGCGGTTTGTCCGCTGCAGGTGAGGTAGTACTGACAGAACAGAGACGCTGGTAGCAACATTCTGATAGATATTTTGGAGCTGGTTTGGCCTCGCCTCTGGTGTTTTCAGGCTTCTGAAGCTGTACAGCACGTGTCGGAAGAGCGCGTTGACGAAGTTGGGGCTGGCCGCGTTCACGTTCAGCGACTTATGGTTGGGATAGTTCGGAAGGATCTGGACCGTCCCCAGTCCTGCTAGCTCGGTTCTGATCCGGTCCGCCAGCCTTTCGATGGCTCGGTGATTGGCGATGAAGACGTCCGGCTCGCCATTCCGGGCTGGGTCGGACGAGGCCTTGCCGTTCCCTTTGAGCGCGACTGTTTTGTTCCAGTCGTCAGGCTGGTCGGTGCAGGTGTAGGAGCCGTTGTAGACTATGTCTCCGCAGTCTAGCTCGATGAATGAACGCCCAGCCGGGCTGGATGACTGGAACTCGGTCGAGGACTCGACCACCTTGGTGGTCTCAATGCCGTTGACGATTTCCGTTTGCAGGGATTGAACACACAGGTGAAAGAGAATCTCGGTAGCCTGGTGTTCCAGGCCCTCAGTGTCGTCTATGATCTCTCCCAATTCCATCTCCGGGTTGATCCTAGACCTGGTTTCGTTCCTGATGAGGGGCACAGTGTTGATGACAACTACAGAGACGATCCGCGCGTCCTGCATCGGGTCGTTCCTGAACGCGAAAGTATCGTTGCCCATCAGTGCGTCGGTGAAAAGTGTCATGTAGCTCTGGTGTGTGAATTCGAAGCCGCCCGGAAGAGATACGTTGTACACCGGATAGTCTGGGACTGGCGTTTCCAATGTAGGCAGTCTTTCCACTGCTTCCGGGAGCTCGATCTCTTCAACCTGGAGGTGGGATGTGATGTCCGCCATCTTCATGCAGACGCCGAGAGACTGATACCGACTGAAAGTGCAGTTTGCGGTCGGGCAGTCGATGGCGTCCCTTGCGGTGAACTTTTCGTAGGGAAGAGGCAGTCTGAACCCGGTGCTGTCCAAATAGGTAGCAGTATACATAGCGTTGTTGGTATGTGTCTCGAGTTTGTCCCTCGGATACCGGATGTCCCAGGCGATTTGCGTAACCGCCGTAGCTGTCGAGTCGTTCCGAACCGCATAGTCGATGGCCAGCTGCGTCATTGGCGACGTAAGGGCGCTGATGGCGACCAGAAACGCGCCACAGGCCACCAAATGCTGAAGTCGGAATCGCCACAGCAGCACGACAGAGCCCCAAGCTCCCCTGCTCGCCTGGTCGATGAGGTAGAAGTCGTAGAGAGACTTGCCACTACCCCTATACCAAACCCATTGGAGGTGACTGATCGCGGCGCAGACGGGCACCAGCATCGCTGCCTTCGTGAGGGTCGTGAATAGTGACAAGAACGAGTTGAGGGTGATTTTGAATGGCCAAGTCGGGAGGTCCCGGCCATTGAACCTGTCCAGAACGACCACGACGACTAGAGAGGCAGGCATATGAGCATACCCAACCTTCCACATCCAGAACCGCGTAGCACTCACTGGCGAAGAAGATGAGACTCAAGACCAGGCTAGCAAGCTCCAGGGCCCAAATTCTCCAGATTGATTTGACACGGTCTGAAGAGAACATGGTTTTAGCGACAGCGAAAGGATCTCGTACGACGTGGAGACGGTGCTTACGGTGCTAATCCTCCCTTTGGCTCGACTCTTGAACGGGTGAAGCTTCAGTAGAGAAAGTCTCAGCAGTGGAAATGTACGGCTTCAGACTCCGACTCTTGTCTGTGTCTGGGCTATACTACTGGGGTCTCGAAGAAGCCGCGACGGGCTTCCGGACAATCGGGACGTGCTCGGTCCGTCCATCTCGGGACGAGACACGGGAGTGCTCCCAATGTTGCGACGGGAGGAAAGCCTGTCTCTCGTGCTCAGGAATTTGATATTCGTCTTGACGGGCCTCATTCGTTCGACTTCGGTCATCAATGGCTTCAGTGAAGGATGACGAGAATGGGCCACTGGATGGAGTGGGCGCACGAGATGGCTGATCTGGACCGGCAGTTGAAGGCATTTTTCCGAAGTGTGTACCGCCGGTTGAACGTTGGGATACAAAGTGCAAAAGTTCTGCGAGTCATATCTATGACCTCGGTAGCGTTAATAAATCCCCGAGTCCCCCTCAGCTTTGAACTTGCCGGCTCAGCTTCCCCTGGTCGCTCGTATGCGGACCAACGACGCAGAGCGCAACAGAAGAACATCAATGCCCAAGTCGGAAGCTGCAATTACCTAGGGATGAGTTTGTTCCTCGTCGCCAAGGCTCTGATACGACTGTGAGCAGCACGGCGATTGGGTTGATAGCAAATATCCACTTCGGGCTGAATATCTAGCTGCCTAGTATTGTCTCGGCTCATAAGAGCTAATTATCGCTTGCATGGCTTCGACACCATAAAAGGTGCTAAAAGAGAAGATCGCTGAGCGAAGTCAGCAGGCTGGCGGCAATTGAGCCTCTTGGCGTCTTACTGCCTGCCATGCATGTCAGCCTTCTCTTTCTAGGGTCGCGAACTTGCGCAAAAATGTGCGGGTGCCGGAGCATTTGGTTGGTTGGTCTTTACAGGTGCCGGAGTACCCAAGCAGCCCGGTAGACGATTTCCGCCCCCTTCGCCCCCAAACAGTCAATGATCCCCCACAAGATCAACCTCTTGGCACCCGTCAGGCTCGGTCAGATTCGAGCACGAGTTGTATCTCGAGGGGTATACTATTCAGCCACCCGGTTTATGCTTATTTACAGGTTGCTTGCGAACACCCAGCTAATGCTTATTTCTACCTAACTGGCTTCGCAAGCAAGCTAGAACCATGGCGAAGGAAGCGAGCTAGAAGGACCATTTAATCAAACTTGACGTAACGGTAACTTTCATTCTTAGATGATTTCTATCTTGTCTTCTTAATACGAAGGCATGACCACATCGGTGACCGATGTCGCAAGAGAAAACAGTCTCACCCCTCATCCCGGCCCCGCACCAAAGGGAGCCACGGCAGCCTATGAACGTCAAGCATCGCAGGCTCGCGATGCTGATCCTCCGTCAGATGTCTGATCAGCCTCGGGTATGTGAATACGAATAGATCATCCACGACATGACCATCAAAACAAAATTAATAATCGGATGGATTGATGAGTGCACATTGACCCGACAGACGGATGGCAAAACACAGCCACACCCAAACACGCATACACCTGGAGCTTGATTTCAGTTCCCGATACTTTGTCTCACGTCACGCTCTCGCAGTGAGGAAAGGCATTTGGTTGCGGTTTAGGGCTTATTAAATGTGTCAAATAACCTCATACATCCTAGTCGCTATATATATATCAAGAGGTGAGGCATCACCACTAAGATCTGGCTATTATTTTAGGTGTGTGTGTATATTATTCTGTCACCCGCCCGTTTCATGGGGCGACGCTGATCCGAGTTCCCTCCGACTGAAGAGTCCTGGCATGTATCTGGGAAGGAAGATTTCGTGGGGGTAGACATGGGGGAGGTCCCTCAAGTAGCTACGAGCTGTAAGTCCCCACATCGCATGATTGAGCTGAGCGCCATGTAGAAGTGCCAATGACTCCAGGTATGAAGCGAGTTTATAGAAAGCACTATGAAGATTAAAGTATTCTAATAACATAGTCATACTGAAGTAATCTGACTACCCGAGTTAAAATAAGTGTTGTTCGCTAAGAGACCCCCTCTTAGTTCTAACTGGCTGGCTGTTCTGCTCCCCTTCTCCCAGATGCGTCTAGGTACAAGGCCCGGTAGTACATCTTCCGGCGGGTTATGCGTGATAGAATGAACTATTTCGTCTCTGATCTGATCAACTCCCAGCTTGTCTAGTTACGTGGGTATGCTTCTCCCTAATATGCCCTGTGGGTGTCTAGCAGAATCTCACTTCTAGCAGCCGGTAAATCCGTCGATTCTGCTTTCTTCCAAGTCGCTTCATTCCATTCTTCATCCCTCATGAGCCTTATACATCATCTCCTCCAACTTCCCTCTTAATCCCCCTCATATCAACCCATAAAGCTCAGAAGCCTGCCGCCTAGGCCACTCAACAACCTCAGCAAGCACCCCGCCCTCCCCAAGGCACTCCCCCACAAGACCAAGCAACCTCACCGCCCACCCCTCGACAAACCAGTACCTCTTCTCCAGCACGCAAAGCGGCACGGCGAAATACGCAAGCAGCACCATGGCATACGGACTCTGCGCCTGAATATCGGCCATGATGTTCTCCGAAACAACGTACGGCCAGACGAGCAGCGTGCACGCCTCGATGCTGGCGCCCGAGTGCGCCATAAGATAAACCGCTTTTTCCAGCTCTGCGACGGCCGTGGCGTACTCTTCGCGCGCGTCGCCGCGGAGGGTGTCGTTGAAGAAGGTCGCGAGGTCGGACAGGGCCTGGAAGACGTCGTTCGGGAGAGGGGAGTACTGCATCTGGGGGTTCCTGTAGTCCGCGTCGTTGGGGTCGATGACCCAGGTGCCGTGGAGTATGGCCCTGAACTTGGTCTTGTGCAGCCGCGCCTGGTATGGTTCCAGGACGGCCCGCACCCCGCGCACGAAGGTGAACAGCTCGAGAATATTCGGTGCCGCGTCTCTGCCCAGACGAGTGGGCAACGAAGCGACGTAGAGGATGACTATGGAAGAGAAGGTGAAAAAGGTCTCCCAGTTTTTGTCGTTGATGTCGGGCAAGGCAGCTCTGAAACCTTCGAGGCCTGCGTTCTGATGAGACGCCGCGAGGTCGAGGTACTCGTCCCGCTCGGAGGGCAACAGGTAGGCTTTGTGTAACGCCGCCATGGTGAGGATGCCGTGCATCACAAAACTGCATCTGTAGCCGATTTCGACAGTAGTGACGCGCCAAAGATGCTTGATGTCAAGGCGGATCGCGAGAGAGTCGGCCGTCGACAAGGTGTAGTGGTGCATCAGCTCCAAGCCGCGTCCCCAGATTTCGATGCTGGGCGCGGCCACGATCGTCTGCTTGTGACCAGCAGCGACATCGAGGAAGTCGATGCCCGATGCAGGGCTCTGGGTATCGGCTTGGCATGGCCTCAGAGGTCTGATGTCGCCGGGGGAGGACCTCGTAATGGAAAGGCTGCACGTGATTCCGTGCCTCGTGCAGTTGAAGCATGACGGGAATGCTTCATCGCACTGCGTGGATCCATACAATCAGAGGGTGAGGTCTGTTGACTTTGTTGGCTCCGTTGGGCGGTCCTAGTCACTCCGGTGTCCGGGCGTGGCAGCGACGCGGGGGAAGCATCCGGGGAGATACACGGTACGCAGGTGCATATCCCGCGCTTATCGGCGGTGGCCATTGGTTGTTGGGAGCGGATAAGGTATCTCACGTACCTTGACCTTTCTCCGTTTGCAGTCCCGGCACCCGTTGCGGGACTTGGTATGGGACCGGCGGGTTGCCATGGAGTCGGGGTGAAGTGGATGGATGGTTGGTTCGGCGGAAATTGTCTGATGTTTCGGATTGTCTTCCCGGGCGCAACGTCAGATCGGATCTTGATGAACAGAGACCCTCATCCAATAATAGCAAGGCTGGTTGAAGATGCAAGACAGGACGACAAGTTTGTTGACGGCGGACTTTGTGAACCCGCGGATTCGCTTTCAATATGAGGCATCTCGCATTGCGTCCAGTCAAAGCTGGTCTCGATGCCGCCAAGCCAGTCGGAGCGCGTGTTGAGCGCCAAGGTGGGTCCGGTAGGAAGCTTACAATCGCCTTAAGCGAATACTCGCAATAGCGGGGCCATCCCCCTTTTAGTGGCCTACGCACGTGCCATTCCTGGCCCAAACGATCGGAACCCCCGACGTGATTCGTCACCCCCTGTGCCCCGGGTGGCCGCTAAGCCCGTACTACGGCCTCCGTGATTGGCCCCGTATCCGCAAGACGGTTTACGGCTGGGTCTCCCGTTTGGCCCCAGTCTTTTATCGTGACAATACTCGGGTTCGCGGGCCCTCCGTGGCGCAGCGATTCTCGGGTTATCGGTCCAGCCAGTAAGAATCCCCAGAAACCGGCCGGTGAAGCACGCAAAATGCTGAATTTGGCCAAATTGCAGTTTATGGGCGCTGACGGTAGTGGTCCAACACGGTGCCGCTTTGAAAGGACCGCCCGCAAACGCGGCTCCTGCGAAGACATAAGCATAACTACCTCCCGCTGATGTGAGGAGGGCAAAACACCTCAGAGTCCATCTTTCATCAGCATCCAGGCAGACGCCCGTACCCCGACTCGAGCTCCAACAGCAGCACCCGTCGACGTCGCTCTTTATCGTCCCTACATTCCCAGCCTTTCGCCCAAGGACCGCTTCTCGTCTCGCCGAAAGCTCGACTCGATCGCCCCCTTCTCTCCCCGCAGAATCTCCCTTTCGATCTCGCCCACCATGGCGCGAGCTTGCAATCCCGACTATGTCAACGCCAACTGGTCCTTCTACCGATTCGAGCCGTCGACGTCCGCGGCCATCTTCTTCTGCATCATCTTCATTTTGACAACCACACTGCACCTGTTCCAAATGATCCGGACGAAGACTTGGTACCTGACAGCGTTTATAGTTGCTGGCTTCTGTAAGTGACAAGTCGAGATCCCTTCCGCGCCAGACCCCAAGACTAACCATGACGGTCGGCAGGCGAGTTTATCGGATACGCCACGAGAGCGAAGAACACCCTTGAAGAGCCTGGCTGCTGGACCCTGATGCCGTACATCATTCAGAATGTGCTGCTCCTGATCGCCCCGGCGCTGATGGCGGCCTCCATCTACATGATTCTCGGCCGCATCATTCTCTTGACCGACGGAGAGTCCCACGCCTTGATCAGACGCAAGTGGTTGACCAAGGTCTTCGTTACTGGCGACGTCATCTCCCTATTGCTCCAGTCGGGTGGCGGTGGCATGATGGCCGGCGCCGGCCCGACCAACAACTTCATGGAGATCGGCGAGAAGACCATCATCGTCGGCCTCTTCGTGCAGCTGATCGTCTTCGGCTTCTTCATCATCACCGCCGCGCTGTTCCACCGCCGCATGGCCCTCATGCCGACGGCCAAGTCGCACCAGCCCGAGATCCGGTGGCAGAAGTACCTCCTGACGCTGTACGTCACCAGCGTGCTCATCTGGGTGCGGAGCATGTTCCGCGTGATCGAGTACCTCGAGGGCAACAAGGGCCACCTCATGACGACCGAGGTGTACATCTTCATCTTCGACGCGACGCTCATGTTCCTCGTCATGGTGTGGATGAACTGGTTCCACCCCAGCGAGATCGGCCTGCTGCTCCGCGGCGAGCCGCCCATCAAGAACGGGCTGGAGCTGGTCATGATCGGAAAGAATTACCGCAAGGTGAACCTCGAGAACAGTAGCATGAGCGCGTAAGCAGAGCGGTGGTTGTTGCTTTTTTTGTTCTAGGGTCGGGAATCAGGTACGGTAATGGTATGGCATGTTGACAGCTGTGGCGGGTCGTTCAACAGCACCGACAGTCGTTGGAGGGAACCAAATTAGCTCCGCGTGACAGGCGGCGTTCGGTGTTGTTCGGATGGTTTACTTTGGACGATTGCCTTTGTTTGGGTTTAGAGGACAGCACCGTCTGATGAGAACGAGGGTCTGATTGATCCCTGTTTAGGCCCCTGGACGGTTCTCGGAGAGAGATCGGAGACGTCAGAAGGACTTATAATGTTCAATAGACTAGCTCTCTTGGAATGATACCTGTTTTTGTTAGAAGGAAATTATAGAATGCTCATCAAGAAAGAATGCATGGACATGGTCGACGGTGCCTCGCCTTCCGTCTTGTCTTCCGTCAACTTCGCGCGGCAGGCGTGTTCTAGAAGCCTTCGCTCGGAAGGCCAGGCCTGGCTACCTGGGTGAATTAGGCGAGGCCACGCACGGGCCATGTTGAATCAGGGTGGGTCCCATCATGGGCAAAGACACCTGCCATCACAACTTCGTTTGAGCTCTGTAATTGGTCAAAGCTTCGATAAGCTCTGAGCTACCTAACCGAACACACGCCGAGGTATTGCCTCAGGTACCTTAGGTAGTCTTGCCGGACGGAAGTCGCCTTACCCACCGACTATCGGCTGCGAGCCTGATCCATCCTTCTTAGTGCAGTCATAGAGGAATTCAAGGTAGGTACCTATCTTGGTAGGTCTAAGTGACCCTGCACCTAGCCAAGGTACTTTCATCCACTTGCTTGCTCGTGCCCGTGAAAGGTACTGTTGATGGCTTCTGTTGTCTGCGTCACTATACACCTACGCATTGAGGGCATCAAAGTCGCCAGGTATCTGATAGGTTTGTTGGGTGAAATGTGGCAAAAGCACCTCGTGTTCCAAATTGAGTCCCTTCTTAATCTCTTCTCGGAGCTCAACCTTGTCCATCACCACCCGACAAACACCTTCCGTTTCGACTCGGGTTGAAGGAAAGGCATTCATCTGTTTCCTCTATTTACATCGCCATTTTGCATCCTCAGAACCCTCATCTCTTGAATGCCCATCCTTTTGCCAAGAAGCCGACATTGACCGTCCTTGCCTACTTTGCGACCATGACCGCCGGCGACGGACTTGCCGACGCAGGTCTCGGTGAAAGCTGGGAGGAGCTCGACGACAACTACTCTGTCTTGTCTGTCCCGACATCCGAGGACGAAGACCCGGAAGACGACCTCATTTCTACAGTCGAAGCATCACTTTCCTGCGAGCTAGTGCCCTCTCCCAAAGCAGCACCATCACTCGAGCTAGCGCCTTCTTCCAACCCGGTGACAGCTTCCATCTCCGATGACCAACCGCCTTCCGATGCCGCTCCGAAACACCCACAGAGGCAATCCACGAAGTTTCCGTCGCCCCCTCAAGTCCCAGCGTTGAACCCGAAAGACCATACCCGCTCCAATCCGAGTGATCAACAGCAACACGATGATCCGTCGAAGAATGTCTCCCCGCCCCAGGTGGTCTGCCACACGGTAGAGAGATTGCCAAAAACGAACGACAATGAGTCAAAGGTTTGCGTGGGCCACAGGAAAATATAACAGAGTCATACCAAACAGGAAGTGATCGGTTTGCTGACGCAGTTTATGTTCAAACATCAGCCCGTGGTCTCGCCACAGACCGAGCTGCCAAAGACCGACGTGCCTAAGCCTACCGAGATGCCTAAGCCTTCTTCGAACCAACTTGACGTCTTGGGACCGGACGAATCGACTCCAGAGCAGAAAACCCACAACGACAAATCGAGTGATGCAGTATGCATGGGAGAGCCCGAATCGGAGAAGCCCTCTTTGAAACTGGTTCTGACGACCAAAACCGAGGACACAGCCTGCTGGTTCAGACGTAACATTGATGTCACGGTGGATCTGACAGTGGCCACAACCGAACCGGCGACTGCCTACCACAGACTCGAGAGGCTCGAGCATGGAATCCAAGACCTAGGACGGGCGGCGAGTGGAGAGAAGTATTATCAAGTACACGCGAAAGACATCGTGATGCTCTGTCACCTACTGTTGATGCAAATCCGAGAAATCAAGCCCGCTCTTGCCTCAAATTCCCGCTCAAACAAGTCAAAGGCCCGCAAGGCAAACGTCGAAATCACCCCCGACTTTATCCTGTGGATCACATCACGCACCCAGGTCGTTTCGGCCATCAGCAGGGGAATTGACGTCCTTGGATTTCCAAAGGAGGGCCTGTCGCAAATCGACCAGAATACGAGACTCACTACCTTGGAGAATCTCATGAGGTTTCTTGTTCCATATTCCTGCGAGGTGCGCCGTCTGATATCTACGCACAAGTAAGAATGCCGTTTGAGATGGAATAAATTGCGAGCCACCCGCTTACTTTCGCCGCACATAGGTCTCGCGATGAATCTTCGCTACCCAAGAACAATGACGGGTCACTCCCGCACTTGTTCTATGACCATCTCGAACGCTTCCCGGACCTAAATTTCTGCGTCATGGAACATATGCACAATCTTGAACACGTCTTGAATCAGCTGAAGCAAGAAGTCAACCGCGTCAGTAAAGGAATGGACGAGTGGTGCGCATCCCTTCCCCGCAATGAGGAACTTATGACGAAAGCCATGTCGACATTTCTTTCGATCAGCAGCATGGGAAACATCGACAACATGCTTGAGGATATAATGCTTTGGCGCAGCGAGCCATCGCTCAACGACCCCCTCCCTCTGGGTTCGACATACCTACGCAACATAAATCCCTTCACGGTTGAAAAGTTTGCCAATCGCCTGAAGACCATCTGCGATGTGGTGCAGTTAGGCCCCGTCGAGAGCCGTATTTGGTCGGCTGACGAGATCCGGGAACACTACCGCAACCTCCTGATCGACCACGGCCTGTTCAACAACCTTTGCGGGCTGTATAGGTCCCTTACCAGGTTCCTCAGGTCAGCTACTCTGGTAAACAGATCTCCCCCAGAGCAAGCTGGCAACCACAACGCAGACACTTACCGTTCCCCGGCCTAGCCTGGCCGGTGCACCCACTGGAACATATGAGCTAGCTGCACCCAATGGCTTGCAGGACGGTGGCTAGCGGCTTTGGACAGATTTCGCTTGTCCTTACTCTTTTGTCTTGTTGTTAGCTAGGTAATCTTGGATTGGTCCGATATGTGAAGTTGCGGTGGCGGGGTATATGGGAAACGGCCTTCGAGCCTCTACTCGGCTTTGGCTGAGGGTGCATGTTTCAATTTTCTTCATCGAGTATGTTATTTTCTGATCATGTGGTTTATCATAATCCCTTCATTTCTCACGCTGCTTCTTCCCATGCTTAAGTGTGCTGGTGGTGACAGGCTCATATTTTCGGCGACATCTTTGGGCTAACCGCAGGACCCGTCTCGAGCCTTCTTTCAAGCTTAATTTTGGCTCTCAGCCTTAGAACTGCCTCTAGCCTCCCCGCGTGCCGATCTTCCGTTCATGGCGGTGACATATGTCCCGAACCCCAGACTCTGTCTTTCAAAATTCAGCTTGCGTCGGAGAGGGCGGAGGTAGGTACAGCTCATTTCCTCTTGGTTTAAGTATATCTCGATGGTTGGGACCAGACGGTATCAGAGACTATGGCGTTGCGGCTCTAGGATGGTTCCATGTCGAGTCTGCGATTGATGCTGGCCAACCACGGCGGTCCCTTTTGTAATTGTCTAGACTTTGGGTTTGCTTTGATCGGGTCCCGACGATTTGGGGAGACATGGGCTAGTCGGGCGGATGGTACTTTTGGTGTGCATTGTCTGGTGCGTTTGAGGGCGTTGACGTTTGGCGCCGGGGGTGAGCTAAGTCTTCTCTCTCGGGGGCTAAAGAAAGGGGGCTGAGGGGGATGGGGTTTAGCTTCGGCGCTTGGGCTATTATGCAAAGAATGCAGTGAAGGAACTCGGGTTGTCTTGCATGGGAACAGTTATCTCGTCCTCTTCGCAAATGGATGGTGAACGTGGGTTATCGTCTAGGGATGTCGGGTTGGAGAATAGGTGAAGCAAAACCAAGCTTGAAAAATTGTGCTAGCAGTGAGCTGATCTTCGTAGGCCTCCAGGTTCTAGCCATCGGATGAGCCTACCATCAGACCGATCCCACGTCCCATATGTTCGGATGGAGCACACAGACATCCCCAGCCTCCACGTTGCAGGAACCGGTGTCTGGGGCTTTGGCGTTTGGAGGCAATTGTAGCCCGTCAGCTGCGGCTGTTTAACGCCCTTCCAACCAATTCAGCCCATTCCCATCTACACGTGAACGTTTCCAACCGAACCATCTTTTTTCTTTCTCTCCCGCGTACCAGCCCTGCTCTTCTTTGTACGGTCCAGGTAGGACGAAGAATGCAGGCCGTTTGGGCAAACGGGCAATTCATTGTGCTGGGTCTTTGCCAGTTCTTTGTCCCGCCAATAGCTAGTTTCGGCTTGTTCCCTCGTGGGATCGTTTGTCAATGCCTTGGAAATTTGCACCGGATGATTGGATAAGAAAAGAGACGGTTCAACGGCGCTAAATGATTTAGAGGTCGTCTAGTCCCCCTTTATTCCAAAGAGAGCCTCCACGTTCGTTTCGAAAACGCCGGTTAGCGCTGAGGAGACATCGGATAGTTCCTCGCTCTCGGACGGATGAACCTCTCAAATCATGCCATGGACTTGTGCGCCCGCGCTGTAGTGTAGTTCATGCTTCATTGACGAGCAGAAAAGAGAGAATTTAGTAGGAGATCGCATAGCAAAAGATTCAACGAGGGCTTTTCGCCACGGGCTGGAATAGAGCACACCGGGCGAGAATAGCAACGCCCAGTCTAGATTCGAGTTGTAATCACAGCCCCCACAGTCTGTATTCCAGTTAGATCGCATTTTTAACTGATCATGATCTCCCTCCGGGGATGCGTATAAAGACAGCCCATGTTTGCATCCGGAAAAGATCTTCTTGGCACCTCACCTCGGACATCACTTCACAGGCATCAAAACACCTCGCCAAGACACGCCAACAAACCCACCTTCACATTAATACCCTACCCCTTCACAATGCGCTCAGCAAGCCTCCTCCTCACCGGCCTCTTGGCACTCTCCAACGCAGCAGTCCTCCCCTCCGCCGAGGACTTCTCATCCCTCGAGATCCGTAAAGGCGGCGGCGGGGATGACAAGGGCGGCAGCAGCGGCAGCAGCGGCAAGTGCCCCGACGTCTGGGGCCGCGTCAACGCCGACCTGAACCCGCTATTCATGGTCGGCAACCAGTGCAACGACCTCGCGCGCGCGGCCATCCGCGCGATATTCCACGACTGTGGATCGTGGGATACGTCCCAGGGCTTCAGCGGTGGATGCGATGGGTCGTTGGTGTTGGGCGTTAACCCTGACATCGAGCTCAACCGCGCGGAGAACAGGGGACTGCAGGCCGTTGCAAAGGTCCTCAAGGATCTTGCTTCGAAGCACAATGTTCCCGTCGCTGATATGATTGTATTTGCTGGGAGTGAGTTCCGCCTCTTTTGCGACTTGACGCCAAGGAGAGATATACTGACAAGATGAATGATAGACGCTGCGATCTTCTTGTGCCCCGGCGGACCTAAAGTCAGGACCTACATCGGCCGCACGGACACCACGAACTCGGCCAAGCCCGGCGGCCTCCCGGACGTCTTCGACACGGCGCAGAACCTGTTCAGCCTGTTCCAGGCCAAGGGCTACGGCGCGGAGGACCTGGCCGCGCTGCTCGGCGCGCACAGCACGTCTACGCAGAACTTTGTCGACGAGACCAGGAAGAACGCGTCGCAAGACTCTACGTAAGCCATCCCATATCCCCCCCACCCCCCCAAGAGTTATGAGAACCTCCAAGCTGACGATGTTTGTCGGTGTAGCCCCGGCCAGTGGGACGTCAGCTACTACAAGGAGACGTACGACTTCGCGACCAAGAAGACGACCGCCCCGGGGGTCTTCGTGTTCCCCTCGGACGAGAAGCTCGCGACGCAGACGGACGTTGGGAAGAAGTTCCAGGGGTTCATCGGGAACCAGAATAAGTGGGCTAGCAGCTTCTAGAACGCGTGAGTTTTACACCTTGACATTGCTCTCTGATGTTGGCCGTACAGATGCTGACTGAAACGTTGTAGAATGGAGAAGATGGCGCTGTTTGGCAACAACAAGGGGAGCATGGCGGACTGCACCGACTCTATCCAGAAGCTATAGTGAGAGGAATGCATGTCTGCTGCTGCTGGATAGGGCGAGTAAAAAACCATGGGTAGACGGGAGGATTCGGGTTTCTTTGAGGACGGTTTTCAGGGCTGTCTCCCTTTTTACGACTTTCACGATCTCTTACGGATATAGACTTTTAATGAAATTTCACGTTAGAACCTAGAAAGAAGTTGCCCCCACGTGCCATCATGGCCCCAAACCAGAGATCGAGTTGTGGTCGGGACCTCGAGGCCAGGAAGCTATTGATCCTTCGAACACACCATTGATGCTAATAGTCGTGTCGAAGGGAAGGTCATATTTCACATAACTTGACTTCGGGGTCCAAGGAGATACGAGTCTGTGAGAAGCCAATTCGTATGGAATCATTCGTGCATTGAAAGTTACAACAATTCATTAAGTGGTCGTGATACATCTAGTCATACAACGCCCTCAGAAAACCATACACAGGCGTCCCTTCAGCTGCTTCGAAAGGTACTGCTCCGCCATCTCATTCGCTTGCTCAACCTTGAACGTCTTCTCAATGTGCGTCGTGCAGCCGTTCTTGGCGTGCAGCTCGATCATCTCCCGGCTCCTCTCCGGCGTGCAGATAAGCGCGCCGCGGACCGTCTGCTCCTTGAAGTTGAGCGCGAACGGGTCGACCTCAAACGGCCCGTCCGCCGGCAAGCCGACATCAACAAGCACGCCGCCCTTGCGGAGAAACTGCTGCGCCATCTTAACAAGCGGCCGCGCCTCAGCGTTGATGACCACGCGGTCGACGCCCGGGTTCGTCTCGTAGAAGGACGTCTGCAGCTCCTCCAAGACCTTCTTCTGCTTCTCCTCCGTGTCGATGACGAACGACTTGTCCGGGCGAAGATGCGAGGGCACCGAGTTGGCCAGGTCGACCCCCTCCTGCCTGTTGTCGATGGCGATGACCTTGGCACCCATGGCCTTGGCGTACTGCACGCCCAAGTGTCCCAGCCCGCCGATGCCGATCATGGCAAGCCATTGCCCAGGCTTCGGGTCCGCGGCCGCAAGGGCGCCGTATACAGTCGCCCCGGCGCAAAACAGCGGCGCGGCCTCGGCCCAGGGGATCGACTCGGGGACCTTGCAGATGACCCGCGCATCGGCCTTCATATACTCCGCGAACCCACCATCAACAGTCAGGCCGAGCATGCCCGTAAGATTGTCGCACAGCTGCTTGCCGTGGTTGCACGAGTTGCACGCGCCGCAGCAGCCGTATGTGTTGATCGAGCCGACGTGGTCGCCGACCTTCCACCCCTTCTTCTCGGCCTCGGCGCTCAGCTTGACGATGGTGCCGACGGGCTCGTGGGAGCCGACAAAACCGGGCTTCGCGCCGGCGGAGGCGTAGACGCCCTCCTGGACTTGCAGGTCGGTGTGGCAGTAGCCCGCGGCGGCGATCTTGACGAGGACGTCGTTGGGGCCGAGGTCGGCGGGCACCGGGACGTCTTTTACCTCGTAGCCCTTGTTGAAGTCTTTGATGACGGCGGCGCGCATCTGCTTGGGGAGGGAGGTGTCTGACATTGTGGGTGCGTGTCGCGTGTAAACGAGCTTTTGGGTTTCTTCGGGTATCAGAATGGGTTTAGTTGATTGTCGTGTTGAGAACCTTGATGCCCAGTACTGTGATTGAGAGCCAACAGTTTGGTTACTTATAGCTACTTGCTGGATAGTCTCGAATCATTTCTAGCCACCTCAACATGACTTCATCCTCTAATGTCTGGTGTTTCGGACGTCTTCTAAGTTTAGACGAGGTTGTCCATGATCGTTCAGAACGTGGTAGTTACGTCAATTTGCCGCGATGGACCTTCAAGTCCATTTTGCTGTCATAAAAGCGGGCCAATCGGGCATTTTATGTGGCTCAGAGGCAAGTCCATCGGCTCGAATGGAGCACGTATACTGGCTCGATAATGCAGCGTATCTACGAAGACAGTGCTCGAATCGAAATGTCATGAAATCGGCAGTTGACTGAGGTCGGTCATTGTTGCGATGACGATCAGAACCATGCTGGATTCACTTGAAGCACACATCCAGGTACATGTACTAGAACAAGACTGTGCAGGAACAAATGCTTGTGTAGGTGTACCTTTCAGCGGCGATGCGCATTTGGCAAAGTTGTTGGCCTGGCCAAACTCACAACCGGTTCAAGGCACGGCTGCGTGGCGCGCATTTAAGGCGTCATCAAATGTAGAGTTTTTCCTATGTTTTTTTTTCTCACACATAAGTTCTCAACAGGTCGACCGTCGAATGTCATTGAGGAGACGAGATGTGGTCATCAGCTCCACAGAGTGGAACTCTCGTCGGACCCCACGGTTACATCATGCCATCGATCGCGATGACTTCTGGGAACACACCATGATCCCCGCGCAGCATTTCATAGGCGCTTGCAATGACATACTTCTGCGGCTTTTTCTTTTGGTCTCCTGACAGGAAGTACAAGATGGTTTCGGATCTGGCAGCCGGGAGGCACCATACCTTGCCGCCTGATCCGGCGACGTTGCAGTCGGAGGTCCGGCCACGGCCCCACCCCGCCCTGCGACGGTTCCGTACACTGTACCCGGGACACTACGAGCGACCGCGCACGACCACGGAACTTCTGCGCTGCTTTGCGCCTGTCCGAATGCTTGAAATTCCGATAGTTAGGAGCACATTTTGCAACTAGTTTAGGCAGTCCGCCCTGTACCTGGAACTTTGGTAGAGACCTACGTGGACGGCATCTACCTAGGTACTTCGTCCCCTCATCGGCGTCAGCCACAAGCAATGCCGCATATTGGTTCCATTGAACTATCGCATGCACCTTGGGAACCAAAAATAATACAGAACATCTCGAGACATCAGAGTTTTAAAAGCGTTAATACTTTTGTCGTCGTGGTTGCTTCTGCCACAGAATCAGTGGCAACTTTGAGCACAACTCCAGCTGAATGTCTTTGGCGGCCGAGTGCCGGCTTAGGGCCTAGATTTTCATCCACGTCCGCGGACGAGCACGGCTTGACATGTCCTCAAAAGTGCACCCAAGGGCCTGGAATCGCTTGGCCTGAACGTGCTTGCTCTCAGATGTGGCGGCTGACGGGGCTGGCCGGTGGGAAGGATTTGGGGGAAAAGCCCGATTAGCAAGCTGCCTGCCGGGTCAAGGGCGCGCCCATGTTTAATTGTATATGGGGACAACCGAAAAGAAAGGTACCGTGGGCAGTAAATTGTCTTACCAAGCAGCTTACACCATGGGGTTTCTCTTGCGGACCACCTGCAACCACCTTGCTCCGTCCGATGCATTCGACTGCGTACGCGGCTCACGCACGCGGGCACGAGTAGGGCTCATGCAATGTGTGTGTGATCAAGCTTTTTGCTGCTGCTGCGGCTAGAGATCAGCTCAGCCTTCGGACCAGGCTTCGGCGTTTCTTGCATATCCCTACGGCCACGCGCATCTAGACGATGGTCTGCGGTTTGGAAACGCAAGAGTCCTTTGAGAATCAAGATTTCCAGCAAGCCGTCGCTCCAAGAATCCAGCCCTTAATCTCTAAAGAAAAGCCGGGAGCTTAACAAGTCCCAGAGCCCAAACTAACTCAACTCTAATCGGACGTTGTGGGCAGAATCAGAGGCGGCGGCCGAAACGCCTCTCCCTCGGAGAATGCCGTGAACCCAGCGAGCTGAGGTCAGCCGCAATGAAAATGCACGCCATGATGTTATTCTTAACCAGCCACTGAAGTCCGGCTGGGAGATGGCCCGTCCGAAGTCAGAACACCGGGAGAAGAGAAGGACGAAGAGGCTTATCGACGTCTGCGGGAGGGGCTGGATGGCGGTCGAATGTTCTGTGCACAAGTGCACTAATTCGAGGCCGAGTGCATTAAGATGTCCGGCCGCGTTGTGCACAGCTCTCCCGCAATGAAGCTCCTCCACTCCTGAATGGGCCCGAATCCAGATCACGGAGGCGACCGTTCGGCCTTCCCCCCACCAACCTCTCTTCCCTGCGGGGGTTTGAGGTGGTTTGGCCGCGGCCAGAATGCTGGGTACTAGGACAACCAGGCACGGCCCGAGAGTTACGGCAGTCAACCTGCAAAAGCCCAGAACATCTCGAGATAAGGGAGAGAGGAAAGAACTTTTGATCAGCTTCATCCTGGCCCCAGTAGCTGACTTGCGCCCTTGCGCGAGCTGAAAAAAGGTCCCGAAAGAGCCCCCTTGCTGTCTTCAGCAAGACATCCATCAGGCTTCGGGGGGGGTAGGGCTGTTCATCCACAGACGGATTCTCACTGGGGACGCAATGCAATTTCAACGAACGCGCAGACACTCTTCGGCCGGGATGGAAAGCCGGTGGGGTATGGATCATGACCTTCGGTGTGCTCGTTAAACCTGCATCAAACTAGCGCGGGCGAAAGCAAGTCAGGAAACGTCCTTCTTTTTTCCAGCCCCCAATGTTCATGACTTGCAAGCCTAACTCAGTGGAAGGATCTGGGCGCGTTCCTGTTTCAATTTACTTAGCCGCAGTCTTTTTCCACGCTATGATCCTGTTCCTGCAGGAAAAAGCAAACGGCGCAGCAACTAGCGCGCGCCATGGCGGCCTCACCACGAGACCCGTAGATCTTGTGTTCATCCGAGCACTTATGCAAATGCGCTAGAGAGCTGGGCGAGGAATTAGATGGAAGCATGTATGCATGTTCGCAGCAGCATGCGTCGGAGGGGGGGAAAGAATAGCACACGGAAGGACGCCGGCGTCGTTTGAGGTGCTTAGCTCCCTCGGTCAAGCAGCTCAGGCTTATTACGCATAATATCGGTACACGTGTGATGGCTTTCAAAGCTGTTAGCCTGGGATGATCCGGGGTAAATCAGGGGGGCTAGCGAGCGAGAAGAGTCATGGCGAACGAGGCAATTATCACACTTTTCGGGGAATAAGAAAGATTTTGGCATGAGAGCCCGGATGGGGACGTTGGATATATAAACTCGAGCTTCCCGACTGACACTGTCGATCTTGAATACTAGACAAACCAGCAACTCAACAGCCGCCTCTTCCCTACTAATCACATCTAGCTTTCTCTCTTCTCTACTACTTTCGTTCAACGACATTCGCTTCCAAGCATCTCATACTTTTCACCACTCGCTCAAAGCCTAATCTTTCACGTTAATCAACCATCAAAATGAAGTTCTCCGCCCCCGCCGCCCTCCTCTTCGCCGCCGGCGCCCTGGCCTCGCCCACCGCCGTCGAGCTCTGCGCCCGCGAGCTCAGCACCGTCAACACCATCATGACCACCGTCCTCCAAGGCATCCAGGGCCTTGATGCCTCCATCTCCGCCTACAAGGGCGGCCCCGGCAAGGAGCTCGAGGAGGCGTCCACCAAGATGCTCGGCACCATCCGCACTGCCACCAACAACGCCGCCGCCATGACTCCCCTGACCATGGACGAGGCCATCGCCTTCCAGCCCCTCTCCGACGAGCTCAACGCCGCCGGTGACAAGCTCCTCACCGACCTCGAGTCCAAGGTCGACCTCTTCGCCAAGAGCAAGATCTGCGAGACCACCCTCAGCTGGGTCGCCCAAGTCGGTGAGTACTTCCTACACCTCAGCAATCCGATACTGCAAGGGTCTTTCATACTGACTTATCACAGGCGGCAACGTCAACACCCTCATGACCACCATCTCCACCAAGTTCCCCGCCGGCGGCAAGGGCGGCGACGAGATCGCCCACTTCAACAAGATCTTCCAAACCATGCAGGACAAGCTCGCCGCCTGCTCCGGCGGAGGCTCCGGCGTCGCCCCCACCGCCGCCAGCAACGGCACCAAGCCCGACGCTACCGGCAAGCCCTCCGCCAACCCCACCAACAAGGACGAGTCCAACCCCTCCAAGCCCACCTCGGCCGTCAAGCCCGTCGTCACCGCCGGTGCCGCCCTGATGACCGTCTCAGGCGCTGGTCTGTTCGCCGCCTTCGCCGCTCTCCTCCTCTAAACGGTTTCCCCCGGGCTCTGGAGGCCGGATGACGAGAGACGACACAAATTCAGAGGATAATGGGTTGGCACATTTGCACATAACTTGTACACAAAACACACAAACAAATGGTTCTCAAGGGTACGGAGCAAGGATTTGGAGCAAGGAATTAGGGGTTGCCTGCACATTTGGTCGCACGCCTCGATGAAGTCAACGAACTGCACGGACATTTCACGACGGAGGAGAGGCGCTGGGATTTTCTTTTTCTGCAGATAATGTGTAGTCACCGCGACACGTAGATAACGACCATAAAATTGAATAGCATATATTCGCTACCTTCTTGATCCCATTGTTGACTGTGTTGGTGGCAATTCGAATCTTTCCTGTATCATGTCTTATGCGCTGTTGATCATACAGACCCCTTGCCTGTCCTTATTTTCCGATGCTGGTAGGGGGCTTGCTAGCGAGTTTCGGAATGATAGATGGCAACGCATGAGAAGAAGAAACGAACAGCAGGCTGAGGTGGTCAGATGTCGTGATGAGACCACGCAGACGGTCAGGTAGCATTCTGAATCTAGTCATTTTCAGTACGAGACCGTCTTGCTCTCATTTTTGCTTCAGGCGATGGCGCTTCCATGTCTCTCGCCAATCCGTGAGTACCGCGCGACGTGATGGAAATCCTACCTGCAAAACTGCTTCTACACAGGAGCGGTTCCGTCCCCGCGTCGAAATTTGCAAGACATTTCGCTTCCGCTTATTATGATGTGGCGTAGGCGCTTATGCTCATGCAGTGTCCATGCAGTGGAACTCGGATGCAACCTCCGGCCGTTGGCTTCAAGCCCTATTTCGCAAGGCAGATTGGCATATTCTTTCTTTTTGCAGCCTTTTCTGTTTGTCACAACATGCCTAGACAACCAAAGAAACCAATTTCCAACCGTTTCCTCGGAGTATCGTGAATAAAAGGCCGAGTCTGACTCTGATGAGCAAAGACTATGGTCCAGTTGCATGTGGGGAGGTCATGTTGGGTACAGTTTGGAG
The DNA here is from genome assembly GCA_014235945.1 of Colletotrichum plurivorum. Lineage (NCBI taxonomy): Eukaryota > Fungi > Ascomycota > Sordariomycetes > Glomerellales > Glomerellaceae > Colletotrichum > Colletotrichum plurivorum. Next base: position 142,738 of record WIGO01000064.1, read on the forward strand.
CCGCAGATCGCTTAAAGTCAATTGGCCGCTTCACAGCACGCAAGGGACTTGGTCAGACTGCCGAAAGTCGACGAGGCCTCTAAGCTACCTAGTTGCCGTCCAGAACGAGACATGCCGTTGAAACTTTTGCCAGACATAGTTCGACCACTGTCTTGCTTCACGAACCCACGCCAACAGCTCAGCCGCAAAGATGAAAGACATGGGATCACAGCCTCGTCTTATTCGGCCGTTGTTTATTCGAACAAACTCCCAAAAACATGGACGAGTTTGTGACTCAAGGTAGTTGTTTTCCCGCATGTCTCATACTGTCCATCGCCACGTCGTTTAACCACATCGCCTAAGTGAATGGCAATGTATCATTTCAAATCCGAAAACCCCCAAAAAGCATGCTGTTGATACACGGGAAAAGATCATCCCAATCCCCCCCCAAATTGAAACCGTCTTTTTTAGATACAAATGTTTCACTCCGCCGCGTTGCTGGCGCAGGTCCACGGCCTCGTGGTCGAGTTTGTGTTGGCAATCGCCTCAATCGAGACCCAGAGGCCGAGGACGCACAGCAAGACGCCCACGAGCAGGAGAACCGACGTGCACACGAAGTGAACCGTCTGCCTCCGGCTGGAGAACCAGTTCCCGTAGTGCATCCAGAGCCAGAAGATGCCCGGCAGGCCGTACGAGAACCAGCTCGCAAAGGCAGAGCCCATGAGGCCCAGGAGGTTGTTGAACACGGGGATGGACTCGGAGATGACCATCCCGATGCCCCAGACACCGAAGGTGAGGAGCAGCCAGCAGATGGTCGACAGGCGCGTCCGGCGCACGACGTGCTTGGTCTTGCCGAAGATGCGCACAAAGATGTACTGCGAGGCGACGTGGGCGTAGATCACGGCCGCGATGGCAATCGTGGGGATCGCGACGCCCCAGATGGCTTTCCTGACGACGGCGCTGCCGGCTGCGGACAGCGCGGGCGACGGGACGTCCGGGCCCACGTACACGTAGATGACCACCGCTGACACAATGTAGAGGGTGGTATCGGTGATCTGAAGGAAGGCCAGGGCCTTGGGCCAGTCGTCGGGGTTCTTAAATTCTGCGATCACGCTGAAGAAGATGGAGTGGCTCGCTAGAAAGGCAGACTGGTTAGACGACTTCGAGACTGGACGCTGTAATAGCAGACTTACAAAAGGCTCCTGCAATGTTGGTGATTGCGAGGAAGGCCGGCGAAAAGCCGATGGCACGGAAGATGTCGATTGTCTGGTCTCCAATTGGCTTCTCAATGCCGACGGCGATGACGGTAATGAGCACGGCCACGACAATGGAGATGAACGCTTCGCAGACGTCAACAAGCACTCAACATATTTCCTTTCAGATCAAAGAAACTCACATGCTGCCGACATCCAGCTGGTGTACTTCAGCGTCCTCGGCACGTTGAACACCCAGAAGAAGATCATGCCCACGGCGGCCCAGACGACGGTGCACGTCGCGCTGTTGGTCAGCGTGTTCATGCAGATCGTCCACATGAGGATGTGCCCGCCCATGAGGAACACCTGCAGCGTCGTCTGCGCCCAGCCAAAGAGCTCGCGGAAGAAGCCGCCCATGCCGATCGGCCGCCCGATCAGCTCGACGGCGTCGCCAAAGTTCTGGACGAAGGGGTACTGCTTCCGGAAGTCGGCGAGCAGCAGGCCCGAGTAGGTGGCCAGCGCGCTCATGAAGCAGATCAGGATGATGCCCGGCACGAGGCCGACGGTAGCTAGGACCGACGGGAGCGACAGTATGCCCAGCGAGACGGTCTCCGCGACGAGGACGATGCCTCCTTGACTGCGGGTAGAGGGATCAGAATAATGCCCGCCTGGAAGGGGGTGCTCGAGATGCTCGAAGCCGTGACTCACAGCCAGTGAAGCGTCTTGAAGTTGATCAGCTCCGCCTCGTCATTGTCGGTGACGCCGCCGAGGTTGCTGGACGAGGGGAACGCGGGCGGCTGGTCCTTGCCCTGGACCTCCTTGGAGGTGGCGAGCTGCTCCTGGTCAGCGGCCGGTGCTGCCGCGACTTCTGTCTTCTCTCCCATGGTGGTCTTTTGCGAATGCCTCTGGCGGGAAGAGATCGGTTCGAGCCGAGTGGGATGGTGATGTTGAAGCTGGGGAAGTCGGGACTCAAATCACGATCTCTCAGGGTTCGATCTCGTGGAATGGGGGAGGAGGGTGGAACCAGTTCGCGGCTCGGTGGATCGTCCGAAGAGGGAACGGGCAGGCAATTCGAGATGCAGGCCAGGCCGAGAACGAGCGGTGGAGATCGGAATCGGCTTCTTGCATGCAAACCAAGAGATTTAACTTTTGAGGGGCCCCGGATTCGTCTTGGGTTTCTTCGGCATGTGGTTTGTCGGTTGTTGACGGGCGAAAGGGAGGGGAAATATGTTTAAGAGAGAAGATGTCCATCCGTCCCATCCTTCACATCCACCCATCAGCTCGCTCACTTCCTCTCTCTGCCATTGACTCATAGCCTCTCAATTGCCGGCCGGGCCATCTCGCGCCACCCTCGAGGCAAACAAGACAGGGACCAGTGACTAGAAAAACTCGATCCATCGTCGGAATCCATTTTTCCTGACACAAAAGGTGTTACTGCATATGGAACCTCCGCTGGGAAAGAATCGGCGCGCGGGCGAAAACTCAGCAGTTCTTGTTACGTCTTTCTATCCACTTTTGTGGTCCCGGGGGTCCTCACGCCCCTTTTAGGGCGTAGTAAACGTCACGCTCACATGGGCGCTTGGAAATTTCAGTCTGATCACTTTGCCTTTCGTGGCGTGAGGAACCCGGGTGCGGAGTTGCTGCTTCTTGCAACTGCGTGGCTCTACCAGGAGAGGATTTGTGATAGTTAGCTGACGAATGTGAGGTTGCAAAGTCTGGATGACACAAGTCTGGTGAGGTTTGTTACTTGAGCCTCGAGCCGCGAGTCAGGGGTCTACACTACTCTATCGCAACGTCTAATGGTCTCCTGACTTAGCGGCTCTGACGATAGTATTAGGCTTACATCAGGGATACTACCCTCTTCAGCCGTTGACATAAGGCGCACTTCCAACCCGAGAGCCTCGGCCGTTCCATTGTAAACGTCAACCGCGCCCATCAACGCCCTCGGCTGCTGTGCTGCGAATTGCCGATGTTGATTTATGGCGGATCGCTTGTTTGCCCATGGGAGAATGCATGCCGAAACCCCACGCACAAGTTTCAAGGCATCCGTGCGCTTTCGCTACGCTGGAGAAGTTTCGGTGGACGTTTTCACCAGTTAGGGGTCCTTGGGGTTTTGGCGGTGGGTTCCGGGGAGAAGGATGATCTACAACCGGAAACATTTCGTTAGATAATTGTTTGCTTCGAGCGGCTTGCATGCAAGTGAACACGTCTCTTCCCCGGACTTCTCGCCGACTCGAAATTTTGTACGGAGTATGGACAAGGAGCTGAGCGGTTGCATATTTGCTGCGCACCTACTTATCTTATTGATGCGGGATAAGGACAACTATTTCAAAACTCCGCTTGGAAACGATTGATGGACACACGGGTTCTCAAGTTGCATTGAGTTTTGATTGCGGAACTTGATACCGGGGAAGAGCCTAGTTTTGAGGCGATGATGGCCCTCAAGCCTCTTAGATCAGTGACTTCGGACTTGACAGCTCGAATGACTCAACCTGGTCTTAGCTTGGTTCTTTTAGTTGTCGCCTTGGCAACATGGAACTCAACATTCACCATTGGAGAGCTCAAGTAGTTTTAAGGAGAGCTCGGTGGCCAACTTACCTACATTGAGTTGATGAAGCAGTAGTAGCAAATAGTGATTATGCCTGCTGTTTATATCTGGGGGAAATACCACTTACTAGCACAACCACAACGAATTACCTTCAGACTCTCGAGTTGCAGCCCGTTACTTACAATCTCTTACCATGTTGAGCAACAAAGTCGAAATGCTCCCTAATCACGTCGAAGATGTCGATGGCGTTATTCTTCAACGCCCATACAAGCGGCGTCGTCTCGATGCTTTCCAGATCCGGCGCACGTTTGGCGGTCTCCTCCACGAACCTCTGCATTCGAAACCCCCACTTGCCACATAGCAATTGGCCATCGACAGATAGCCTCTGGATGATGCTGGACTCGGCGGCGACGAGCGCGCCTCTGGAGATGAGCTTCCGAGCCAAGAGCACACCCGCCGCTGTCGACTCCGGGCTTCGCGACGACCATTTGAAGCTGAAAGGATACGTCACCAGCGCGTGCAGCGGAGTCCATCCCTCGTCTGTCACAACTCTGGCGTCAGCCCCTCGCTGGAGAAGGAGATTTGCGGACTCGTAGATGGCGTCCTCATGCTTCGCCCTAGTCGGTGCCAGCGCGCACATAAGCGGTGTCCACCCGTTGCTGCTAGCCGAGTTGACATCCGCGCCGAGGTCGAGCAGGAGTTCAATAATGTCGACTTTCCCTCCAGCCGCGGCATAGTGCAGAAGAGACTCTCCAAACGAGTTCTCGACACAGATGGCGGCGTCACTGTCCCCGCAACTAGCGAGACACAGACGGAACTGCTCGAGAGTCCCGGCCTTTGCCACGGTGTGCAGCGGCGTCTCGCCGTCGACGTCCTTGATCTCAGCCGACGCGCCGGCCTGGAGAAGACAAGCCAGAGTCGATTCTGGTAGCGGAGTCCCCTCACCTCGGGGCGCCAGGTGAAGAGCCGTCCTGCCGTCGCGGTCCTGACGATTCGGATCCGCCCCGTTCGCCAGCAGCCCTCTGACGCCGCCGATGCAGTGATCCGTCTGCGATGCGACGTGGAGCAGAGGCCGTTGCGAGAAGCGGCTCCTCCCGTTCAGGTCTGCCCCGGCATTGACCAACAAGCTCACCACCCGCTGTTGCTGCACGTCGTCGCCCGGGGTGTTTCGCGGTCTGCTTTCCGCCTCGGGAAGAATCATCTTGTTCATTACCGCCATCCCGATGGTATCTTGAAAATCTTCGTGGTGGTATTGAACTTTGGTGAGCAACAGGGCGACGACATCGTCGCACCACGCCGAAGCCGCATCCCTCAACGCAGCGCACTTTTCGTCCTCTTCCCAGCCGTTCCATACCCCGAGAAAGAAGTCTACCAACTGCGCGTGGCCGTTCCTAGCAGCGACCTGAAGGCAGTTAAGCCGGCTAGGCCGCCTGCTGTTTGGGAAGAACCGCCCATCGGGTCCGACGATCTCCCAGAGAAGACGAACGATTTCGAGACTACCGTACTGCGACGCGGCCAGGATCGGTGTGAAGTTGGGATCGCACGATTGCCGCGCCCTCGGATCCACGCCGGCCTCGAGCATCATCCGCACGGCGACGTCGTCGCCCTTCCAGATGGCGTCGTGCAGGGCCTCGGCGATGTGGTTGTCCGGGTCAACGGTCGGGCTCCAGAGCCGCAGGATCGTGGCCAGGTATTCCCTGTCGCCGTGCTCGAGGTAGGGTTCCACGGCGATCCAGAAGTCCGGGGGTTGGCCGCTAGAGGGAATCTGCGCCGCCATGTTGTTGAAGGTAGCTGTTTGGAGAAGTATTTTTCAAGCGGTAGTTGGGGTTGCTGGTCATGATAAACGTCGGTCGCACCCCTGCCGACTGTAACCGACATTTGGCCTCACGTCGGCTGCGTCTTACCCGATCGATACTAGCACGTCCATCAATTGCTTTGCTACATACCACCAGGTATAACAGCAGCTGCATGCGCCAGAACCACCCTCAATCCAGCACTTGAAGATGCAAGAGGTTGTCGTTCAAGTGCCTGACGAGCGAGCCATTGCATCTCCTCATCCACCCCTCTTTATGTGTCGCATGCCAACCATCCTGTCCCCGTCCCTAACTCCCAGGTGCTTCATTCTGTTCCCTTGCGTGCTCAAACCAAGGGACTCGGATTCCCGGGTATCGCATGCCTTTCCACCAACGCCGTGTTCCGTGGGAACCAAAAACAGAAACATAGTCTCGAGATCGCGAAAGGTTCATGCGGACAAGTGGTTCTCTCCCGTGGGGTTGCGTGCTCGTGCCCGAAGCTGGTCCTCGTGTGTTTCTTTGGCGTTCTCGAGGATGTCGCGGAGCTGTTCGAAGGTGACGCTAACACGACCGAGCCTATGAACACCGTACGAAATGGTCAGCAGATGAACCTCGATTGGGCCTAATGTGAGAGCGGGAGAGGATGGATCTGCACGCACTCTGAAGCTTGCGCAGCGGACTCGGCGTGGTCCTGGTCTCGGGGCCGTCTGAATTCCTCGGGCACTCCACGAGAGCCTCCGAGGAAGTCTGATGCGAAAAGGTCGATGCCTCCAACCGGTTGATCGCCCGAAGACACCAAGAAAGGCTCCCGATGAGTCTCTGTCGGGTTCAGCAAAACGCACACTGACTGTCGCCTGGTCGGCATCTGGGTATTGAATGTCGATGAGCAAAACGAAGTGGATGCCGGCCTTCGAGTAGAGGCAACACTTGGACTCGGCGCTTTCGAGCCTCTGGCTGTACAAGACCTCGCCACAGAAGGAGGGGAGGTAGCGAGGGGAACCGAGCTCGCGGAAGGAGAAGTCGGGCTGCTTGTTGTCCGATGTGCCGGGCACATTAATCGTGGTGGTGCCCATGGAGCGAACCTTGGTCAGGTGGTGGACGACGGCCGCCTTGTCGTCATCATTGGGGCCAGGCTCGGAAGCAGGCTCAGGTTGCACGCCGCCGCGAGCTTGAATCGCGGCCCGTATCTGACCTCTCAATCTGTCCTTGGCCGCCAGGAGCATGACAGATATGTCAAACCCGACCACGGAATGAAGGGCCGTTTCGGTCATCTCCAAGCAGGCGAGTTCGGTGACGGAGTCATAGGAAACGCGCGACACGTCGACATCGGCCATAAAGGTCTCGAGCTGCGGCAAGTTTGACGGGGACACGCGAAAGTAGACAGGGGAGTCGGGATCGCGTCGTGTCGCGTCGCTCAGGGCGGCGTTGAGGTCTGCATGGAAACTGGCAGCACAGTCAAGTCGAAGTGGAAAGATGGGAGAAGCCGGAGCAGAGGGAGGCCGTGAGGGATGGCTTTGACACCCATGGTTCGTGTTCTTGCCCCCGTAACGAGACATGGTGAGCAATTTGGCTGTGACGGCCCTGTTGTTGTTGTTGTTGTTTTTTTGCTGAAAGGAAAAAAGGTGCGTGAGGACAAAGAACAAACAAAATAACTGCATAGGTACATGAACATATGTATCTGGGTAGCTACCCCAAGTTGTAAGTCACCTAACCCAGACCATTCTTGCCATTTTTGGTGGTGCTATTTTCGGCATGTGGGGCCCGGGCACGTGACAAAAAGTCGACAAATAGACAGAACAAACATTGAGTATTACCCATTGCCCATTGCCCATGTCACCGACCTACCTAGGTACCTAGATACATGTGTACATGTAGGTACGGAAGAGCCCGGTACGAATTGTGAACGCGACTGAGCTGCGGCACGGATGGCCGAAGGCATAAATGTCAAGAGAATTCCATAATCCAATCAATCCAAGGGGTTTGGAATAACTGTAGGTTTTCGCGAGTGTCTAGTTGCAAAACAGTCCAGGAGCCACGACGGCGTGATTGAATGATGCGGTTAAGGGCTTTCGAACGATGGAAAGCGCTTATCCAGACGAACCAAGTGTTTGCAACATTGACTTCTCGTCGCAAGTATTGAAAGCCGTCCTTAGGTTTGGAGTCGGTGCCCTCTGCATGTCCTTGAGGTTGGTATCAGCGCCAGGTTTCCCGCAAGCTCTTCCAGTGGAACCAACATTCCTCCTTGTCTCCGAGTGAAAGTTTCTCAAGGCACCAGTTGGCAGACTGTCGTAGAGCTATGGCGATGGGGGACCACCTAGGAGCGCCCGTAATTGATGTGGGTGGCAAAGGCTGCTGACGAGTTGAAGGCTCGACATTGCCATCCTCATCGAATACGTGGAGTTGTCTAGCCATGGAGAAGACGACACTGATCCGCAAACTATGAGTTGCAGGCACCTCAAACAACGAGCCGTCTCTGAAGAGCTCGTCGAAAGTGATGGATGGTAGTCATATCTTGGCCCTCTGCATGTGTACCGAGCGCACGTCCGGTGGCACCCAAGTCCAAGTCTGCAACTCCCCATCCCCTGGCATTGGACCTTTGAGCCCCTGTCTTCGGCGTCGGCGCTCAATGTAAGTGATCGAACATTATGGTCTAGGCAAGACAACGTGGGAGGGCCGATGAGATGGTTCATTCACGCGACTCTCGGGGCTGTTCGGGATCAAAGTACTGACACACACGTCAGAAGACGGAGTATCGGATCGCCCCCCATCTGCGTGTGATTGTCTCTGCCCGCCAGCCCCGTGCCATGACGTCTCGCAGATGGAGAACGATGACAACACAAGATAATCAGTCGTGGTTTTCGACATCAGGCACTCGGGTGGTTCGAGTTCCTATCCGATGCTGCCGGATAGGGCACTCTTTCAGAGTTCGATGGCAGAAACGAGATGCCAGAGGACGGAATATATCGACCGAAGCACCCGCCGTAAGCACGACGCAGAAGACACAGGTCGTATTCATCAGGCTCGCCGGGTCAATGTCCCAGCGAGAGCAACAAGAGAAAAAAGACAGAGACGCAAGAGTAACCTGACTTTGCGAGCCGCCAAGCGCGCACACCCAAGAAGCGCCGAGCGCCGGGTGGCTCCAACGTCAGCCAACAACCCCTGCCAGCCAAGCGGTCCCAAGAGCACACCAAGAGCGCAGGGGGCCACTCAGGACGTCGGACCAAGACAATCCTTCCTTGGCCGGGCTCAGCGGTGGTCGTCACAAACGGCAGACGTTCGCACCGGCTGGCGCGACTGTCCCCCGCCGCCGTCCCTCCCTCCGCTTGGCCTCCGCTTGGCTCCGCTTGGCGCCGAGGATGCGGTGACACCGCCGCGAATTACGGGCTTCTCCGCCGAGAGCGATGGGAGGCCAATCGACGCCCCTCCATTCCGCTGTCCGCTTCCACCAGGAGAAGCCCCAAGAGCTCGCCCCCTGTACGCCAGGATGCCGAGTCACTCTGTTAAGACACTAATATTCTTGTCCGTAATTCGCCATGCCTGGGCATTCCACTCTATTTCTCTCGGCAGGTTTGGCTGTGTTTGCCCCCCTGGATCCCCCCTTCAACGAAGCCTGTTTACCGTCCGCCGCCAGTTTCCAGTACTCGGGGGTGTCCCATCCTTCCGCTGTGTCGTGGAGGGCGGCTGTTTTTCGTCCTGTCTTTCCCTCTCCGCCGCCAGTCGAAAAGGTCTTGGCATTTACGGGGAAAAAGTTAAACGACCTCATACCCGGACATCACCAACACGGAGCCTCATCGGAAATCATCACCCAGCTGTACTCAACGATTTTGCATTTCCATTAGCGATCTCTTAGTCTCACGGAAATGCTCACTTTGGCCAAGCTACTTGGCTTGACATAAAGATCTGTCATGCAACTCCAAAGCAGAATAAGAGAATCTGCTCGTCTCCGCAATCTCACATAGACGACGGGGTCGTCCAAGAGATCACCGCCTACCGCTCCAACCACTTGCCGGTCCTCATCTGAAGTACGAGCTGTCATGGACCCTCACATCCATGGGATGAAGGGCTGAGGGCCACTGGGCGCGATGGTAGATGCCAATCTCGCTGGCCCTCGACCTCCTATCATCGGCCAGGCCATGCGCTCGCCGCGGCTTCCCTCCTCTGCCTTTCCCGTCCATCCCGTCCAATCCTTCGGGTTTCAAATTCTTCAAGGTCCACTTACATACGGATGGCAGGGTAGGGAGAGAAGACGCGTCCGAAGGCGGTCTTCTTCCCACCCCCACGATGCTGCGTCCCCTCAGAAACACCAGCGATGGCAAGCGCCTCGTCGACAAGACTCGCCACGGGTAAGACATTCCATGGCCAAGTGGCCGAGGATTGACCAGAAGCCTGGAAGATCCAACAGAAGACTCGTCAGCGAAGACGTTTCGCCAGGCGGACGTTGCATCTTGGGACGCATCAGACACTGCCGCTCTTGGCCACCCTTTGTCCCTCCTTTTTCCGATGGCAGAGACACTCCGGGTCCCTTAGCCGCCGTTTTCTCGATACCATCCTCTCACACGAAACCTCCCCAGCTTTTCGTCCTCCTCCGGAAGCCAAAACGCGAGGGCGTACTAGTCCTCTATCAGGATCTACGGGGTGGGAGAGGCTGCAACTTGGCCCTGAATCAGAAGCGTTTTGATCCATCATATCCCCGAATTTCCATAAAAAAACCAAAGACACGAATCCACCCCTAACTGGGCGATGCGCGATCTGCGGCCAAGACCCCCCCTTCTGGTCCGTGGCCATGTACGTCCCCGGTAAACACACCACCGTTAAATAGACCGACTCTCGGCATCGGGGTGGGAGGGGGAACGCAGCAGGAAGGAATCACTTGCCCTTTCCACCAGACCATTTATCCATCAGCAGCGCTGGGGGTACCGTGTGACCGTCATACCACAAGGCCAACAATAGAGGGGGACCTTTCTCTGTCGTCCTTCCCTTCCAGTCGTCATTTTCAAGTTTCCGCTTTCTGACTTCATCGCCTTTTTGCGGGATTTTCTCCCTCACTTGCCTCTAGACATTTCTTTGCCTAATAGATCTGTTTCCATCTTTTTTCTCGCTTTCCTTGCGGACTAGGGGTCCCGGTCTGATATATCTCTTGTTCTTTTTCCCTTCCCTCTTCTCAGTTTTTCTGTTCCCATTCTCTTTTCCCCTGACATTCCATGCAAACATCGTATGAGCAGTAACTAAAGAGATTCCTTTTGCCCCCCCTTACCTCCAAAGCCCTTGCCGGCCAAGGCAGCCTCCCTCGTCACACATACTTCACACACGCACCACCCGCCTCTGGGCACACGGACGGAGATCCTATCAAAACCAACTGATAGACCTTGGAGGTGAAGCCACATTCGAAAGGAGCCAAGATGCCTACTCTCGATCCCAGCGAACTGAATGTTGTGCTTGGCGTCTTCGGTGGGTAAACACCCCTTCCCCAGCCTTGGCGACCGTTTGACTCTGACTAATCGGTTGTCTTTCCCATCTGCAGGCGGGTTCATCATCTTGTATGGAATTCTATCCGTGAAGATTAAGAATGTGTGGTACTTGGGCGAGGCCTGTAAGTTGTTCCCTGGACGATGAACCCCGGTGCCCCTGAAGATCTCTCTTTTCCCCTGGGGAGAGGAGCAGACCATTCTGCATCTCGAGATGCAGCTTCGCGGTTGACAGGTCAGATGGACTGATGCGTTGCTTCGTTGCTTTTTCGTGTAGTACCAGCCGTCGTTTTGGGCATATGCCTTGGTCCGTTAGCGGCCAAGTTCCTGGATAGCGAGCGATGGGGGTCGGCCGTGGAGGGCCAAACCAACGACATCACTCTCGTGCGTATAGCCTCACCGACATGTTCCCCCGCATCTGACGGGGGGCCATTGGGTCATTGGCTAGTGTACTGACAGGTGCCTTTTCTTTCTTGACAGGGCGTCATGAGAGTGATGATCGGTATCCAGCTGGTCATGGCCGGCTACCAGCTGCCGGCCAAGTACCAGAAGACGAGATGGAGGGACATGCTCGTCCTCATGATCCCCATCATGACACTCATGTGGTTGGCTACCACCATCTGCATCCTGGCCACCATCCCGAAGCTCACCCTGCTGGGCGCCATGGTTGTTGCATCCTGCGTCACGTCGACCGACCCCGTCCTGTCGCAGGCCGTCGCCAAGGGCCCCTTCTCCGACAAATTCGTCCGCCGCTCCCTCCGAGAGATCATCAGTAGCGAGGCGGGCGCCAACGACGGCTTCGGATTCCCGTTCCTGATGCTCGCGACGTACCTCATGCGTCATGCCGAGGGCTCCGAAGACCTCCACGCCGGCGACTCGACCCTGCACGCCGTCACCCGGGCCCTCATGCCCCGGGCCGGAGACGTCGCCCGCCAAGGCGGTGGCGTCGGCATTGCGCTACAGAACTGGTTCCTCGAGACGTGGCTGTACTTTGTCTTGATGAGCATCGCCTACGGCGTCGTCGTCGGCACTCTTATCCGGTTCGCTCTCAAGTACTCCGTCAGAAAGTGAGTCGACCCGAGATAGGTCTCATGCGAAGCCACGGCTAACGGCATTCCAGGAAGTGGATTGACTCTGAAAGCTACGTCCTCGTGCCCACCGCCATCGGTGTAAGTACTCGCCAAGGTCTCGATCGGGTAATTGTCTGACAATTTCGCAGCTCTTCATGATGGGCACCTCTGGCGCCATCGGCACCGACGATCTCCTCTCGTGCTTCGTCGCCGGCAGCGCTCTCAACTGGGACGGCGAATACCTGGCCGAGGCCCAGAAGCGTCACGACGAGGTCAATGCCAGCATCGACGTCCTCCTCAACTACGGCGGCTTCATCTACCTCGGCACCATCATTCCCTGGAGCGAGTTCAGCTCCGACATCACTGGCATCAGCCCCGGCCGTCTCTTCGGCCTCGGCTTCCTCGTCCTCGCCTTCCGCCGCATCCCCGCCGTCCTCCTCACCTATAAGCTCATGCCGGGCACCATCAAGGACTGGAAAGAGGCCCTCTTCATGGGCTACTTCGGTCCCATCGGCGTCGGCGCCGCCTTCTACGTCGAGCACGCCCGCCATCTCTTCCCAAAAGTCGCCGAGGCCGACGCCGTCGGCGATACCGAGGTCGCCGACCTCCTCCGCGCCATCGGCCCCGTCGTCTACTGGCTCGCCCTCTTCTCCATCATCGTCCACGGGCTGTCCATCCCCGTGCTCAGCGCCATCTACGGCCTCGCCGGCATCGAGCCGATCCAGGAGGACGCGGTGCAGCTCCGCCGGCGCTCCGTCCGCGTCCCGCCGCCGTCCAACGCCATCGAGGGCGACCGCGACACCTTCATCGCCTTCAACCGCTTCTCCCGCCCCAACCTATCGAGCGAGTCGCTCACGCACGTCGGCGACGACGACTCCACCGCCGCGTCCGACGAGAAGGTGCGCTTCCCGGGAGACCTCGAGGCCGGGCTGCGCAAGGCGAGGCAGAACGCGCAGCTCACGCCGAGGCGGAGCTTCAACGTGCCGCGCCTCATACCCCCGCGCAGCCTGAGCCGGCCGCGGACGAGCGCCAGCCAGGTCCAGTGGGACCAACAGCTGTCGCCACAGCAGCAGCCGCAACAACTGCAACTGCAACCACACATCACAAGAGACTGAGATATCGTGTTTGTGGTTATTTCGAATAGTAAAGGGGAAAGCGTGATTTGGCGAATCGTGGAGGAAATTTTGCAGGAAACAGGGAAGGAAAACCCTCCCTGATTTCCCTGGGGTTGAGTTGTTTAACGCCGGATACCCCAAGCTCGCCGCAACGAAGATCGTGCGACAGCAACCGAGAACGAGAACTTGTCTCTTCCTTCTCGTGTGTGATTAGGTCTCTGGTAAGGGACTCGGAGAGAGAAACGTGAACATAGCTATCATGATGCGTTTTTTTTTTAAATGTAACAGTCATTACCGGTGGTGACCGCAGAGTCGCTCGTTTTCGAGATTGGTAGAGTTGTCGGGAAAGCCCAATTGTCAGAGCCTGGAATGCCACAATTAAGGGTGGTTAGTCGTTAAGAAACAATAGACCAAAGATGCATTGATAGACATACTGGGCTTCAGAGACGACGTGATGAATGCACCGAATGGCGATTCCCGGCATATCTGGGTCGAGGTCGGGAAACAGTCACCTAACTCTTTTGCGCGTCCAACAATGGATAGATGTGGTACATCAAAGCCTGTGGGCATCAAGCTCGCCGGAAGGGTCGAGCCGGATGGTGGTGCTTTCGGGCCCCACCTCGGCTCCGAAGGCCGGAAATATCAACTTCACTTGAGCAGCCCCGTCGGTCTCTTATTGCTGACCATCATACTGATCACAGGACTTGTTAATCAAGAGGCTATATCCAGGGTTTGGGAAAGCAATAAGCGGGCCCATGACTTCATCTTTAGCGTAGCGCCAATACCCGAGGTTCTAGGAGTCTTTCTAAGCTCGGTAGAGTTACCTCATTGAACGTATTGCTGACAACAAGGGGTCTTTATGCGCTGCTGACGACACGGCCTCTTTCTGCCAAGGATTGCTGACGACATGACACTAATCCCACCTTCTAGAAAGGGATTAAGATGACCGGAGCGGGGCGAGGCATTTAAAGCCTCAGACTGATAAGAAGATGATATATTCCTACATGAAGCTCTCTGCTCGAGGTGTTCCCGAGGCTGAAAGCTGTCCAAAGTCAACATGAAGCTCGGGGTCCTATCGCTACTCGCGTCAGCAACCGCCTCCATTGCGATAGCCAGCAATGGTTCGCGCACCGACAGCCTTACCGTGAAAACCTCGTCTGGAGTCTTTACAGGATTCATTGATCCAGAAGCGCCCAACACCCGGCAATGGCGCTCCATTCCGTTCGCAGAGCCTCCCGTCGGATCGCGTCGCTGGCTTCCTCCCGCGAAGCTGCAGCCCTCGGAAAAACATTCATACTCGACCAAGTTTCCGCCTTCGTGTCCCCAATTCGTGTCATCGCTCGAAAACCTGTGGAGCCTGCCCCTGACCAAGGGTAACCTGATCTACAACGGCGCGCAGAACGACACGTCAGGCCTGATCGGCGAAGCAACCTCCGAAGACTGCCTCTACCTGGCAGTCTGGGCACCGACAACCCCGCCGCCCAAGGACGGCTTCCCCGTCCTCTTCTTCATGACGGGCGGCGGCTTCGTCATGGGCGGCATCGAGCTCCCCTGGCAGATCCCGACCTCGTGGGTCGAGCGCTCGCAGTCGGCCATCATCGTCACGATCAACTACCGCGTGGGCATCTTCGGCTTCCCCAGGGCGCGCGGGGTCGCCGACGGCGAGCAGAACCTCGGCATCCTCGACCAGCGCGCCGCGCTCGAGTGGGTGCGCGACAACGCCGCAGCCTTCGGCGGCGACCCGTCCCGCATCATGCACTGGGGCCGGTCCGCTGGGTCCATCAGCGCGGACATCCACGCCTACGCGTACCACGACGACCCCATCGCGCAGTCGTACTACATGGAGTCCGGGGTCGTGTTCTCCGGGATCGCGGAGGACCCGACGTACTCCAACTTCAGCTTCGTGGCGCAGCACGTCGGCTGCGAGTCGCCCCGCGGGGTGCGCGTCAGCGACGACGACGGCTCGGCGGAGCTGGACTGCATGCGCCGCGTATCCCCTGCTCAGATCGTTAACTTTATCGGGCAGTACGGCGACCGCGGCGAGACGCCTGCTCTGACCTTCGCCCCGCTGCCCGACGATCGCATCGTTTTCCGTGACTACGAGGCCCAGGCCTCCGCGGGCAAGCTCGCGCGCCGACCGTCCCTGATCTCCCTGACTGCCAACGAGTTCGCCGGACTGGTCCCGTGGCCCAAGGACAACTTGACCGAGGGACCGTGGCAGCCGCCAGTGACCGAACTGAACGTCGCATGGGTGTGCGGGGCGCGCAGCGCCACGGCGGCCCGGAACGGACTGGGCACCGCCGAGGCGCCGGTCTTCCGGTTCCAGTACGCGGCCGAGTTCCCCAACCTGAATGTCTATGAGTGGCTAGGTGCTTACCACAACAGCGAGACGCCGTTGGTGTTTGGGACGTACGGGCTGTTGGACCATATCGCGCCGACGACGGAGTTCCAGGACGAGGTGAGCAGGGCGATGCAGGATCACATCATGGCGTTCGCGGAGGACCCGTACCATGGGCCGCAGGAGAAATTCGGATGGCGGCCGCAGGTTGTTAGCGAGGCGAACGGAGGAGACATACTGCGACTTGGCGGAGGCGGAAAGGTCGTGCAGAGGGTTGATGGAGTTGACATCGAGGGGGTGTGCGCGGGGTTGGGAGAGTACGATTCATTCCCATAAGTCCGCACCAGCAGGACTCAGGCACGAGATCAACCACCCAAGTGGCATCGTTTCTCCTAACAAGAGATAATGCCATGTTCGAGGTTTCATAGATCGACCTGGTCATCAGGCGTAAAATGCTTGCGGAATGTGGACATTACTAAGCGCCTTGCGTGTTGGTTGTTATGACAGGGGATGTGATTGACGTGTCTTGTTGGGTCTGCACAGCCGCATCTTCAACTAACGCGGAGAGTTGGCCAGCATTTACCTCGTTTCTTCCAAGCTCGGAAAGTATCCTCATCCATTTTGACGCATTTGATTTATCATTATGAAGTTCTTCGGCCAGTGTCTGGTGTCCTTCGGCCTGCTATTCGCAGTTGCCAGCCCATGCCTACCGGTCGACACTAGGCCAAGGATCCCAGGGGTCGGTTTCAGTCTGGCAGCGGACTATGGGTATGTATTTTGCCTTATTCGCGATATCAGAGGTCTTTGTTCATACGCTCTGCTGACTTTACGTTCTTCTTACAGCACCGCGGCAATCTATTTCGAGAATGGCACCTTCGTCGAAGTATCCCGAGTTGAGGGAAGCCCGGCATACAAGTCTTTCATGCGGAGACGCGTGGATGGTCAACCTCCGCTCGACGGCTTCCATGCCATCAGCGCCATGTGTAACTACTTACCCTCATCGTTACATCCATTCACCTTTTGTCTATGCAAAGACGATCCAGACTTCTCCAGCACGCGTGATCTTGTACAAAGCCTACAATCCACCGTCACCTCCTATCTCGGAACGAACTTCTGCTTCGCCAGCGTCGTCCTCCCAGTAAAATCATGGGAATACCAAAAGGACGTTATCAAGAAAGCAGTGACGGCAAATGGCCTGCGCCTGACCCATCGCGTCCTCGACGCCTCCATCTTAGCCGTCATGGCCAACGACATCGACAGCTCAGACGACCCCGACATCGACTCCCAAGCCGTTCTCTCCGTCGACTACAGCGGCTCCGCGCTGAACCTGGTCTTGTTCGCAGAGGATTTAGGTGTGGTGGACGACATCCGCCGCAACTACGCCCCGAACCTCGGCGCGGAGCATCGGGGGGAGCATGGCCATCTGGAAGCAGTGCGCGCCGCGGTCACCGCGATTGCGGAGGGGCCGTTCGGAAAGGACCTGATGAATAACAAAATCACAGACGACATTAGGCATGTTGTTCTTCACGGCGACGCCGTTACCGATCCGGCCTTTCTCGATGCGCTGAGGGCTGTTGTCGGCCCGGCTCTCATGGAGAAGGCCCACGCACTCAGTCCGGTGTTTGCTAGTGCAGTGGGCGCGGCGAGGGTTTCCCACGAGCGGATGGCTGATTTTGATTTCGACCAATTTGAACAGGCTGCCTTTGGATGCCGGTGGAGGTCTCGTCTCTACGGTTCGAACAGGGATGAGCTGTGATTCAGGATAGAAAGCGTGATGCTTGGGTCTTAGATTCGTCTGTATCTCATTGATTTGAGACAACTCGATTCGTCCCAGATTTCCTCCTCTGTCTGTGAGTTCAAGACGGATATGTTGTCTAGGTCGACTTGAGACCAGTCATCTTCGAGCAACACATGTCTGGAGCAGAGATGGTAACCTGGTAGTTCTAGATTGGCAATTCTTAGTGGCGGGGTCCTGCAGTATGAACACATAGTCGAGGATGGGACTGCATAGTCCGACATGTCATGAACCCGGCCCGCTGACCTCTATGTTGTAGCTTGTATCCAGTTGTGACGTCGAGGTGGGCGATTAGTGATGAAAGTCTCGTATGGAACGAGAATCCCGAGGCAAATACCTTACGAGGTCAAAGATCTTCTGAGAACTGGTGACGGTCATAAATGACTGCTGCTCACCATGGGGCCAACATGGTGCGTTACATTAGACCCCGAGAGGATATGGATAACCGAATGCTTCTTCTTGCCAAAGTAGCTTCTTACGGTAAAGATGCGTCCATTACAAGACAACCTTTCTGGCAACCTGTCACCCTGTCTCTCTGGCATCGAACTGCTTTCAAGGTAATCAACGGGGATTATCGCCCATCACTGCAACCCCATGCCGCTCAATGACCTCGTGGTTCTCTTTCAACTCCAATGGGAATTCATTCCCATCCATAGATTGACACATCACTGGTAGGTTAGGTCGCCGACTGTTGGTGCCGAAGCGGAGGCCACGGCACATGGAGGTCACGGATGCGGGGAGAACGGGCACTAGTGGACGTGCCGGCGACATGGCGGGGTAGGACTTGGCGCATGTCATTCGCTGTGCCGTTCCGGTTCTCATCATCTGATGCACCGTGAGGTTTCACAAAGATGAAGGCCGCTCAGTCGAGTGCTTAGATTCCCGCTCATCCATTCATCAAAATCTGAGCGGCGCCGTTGCGAAGAAGACCTAGAAGCCGTCTAGAAGCAAACAGAAACAACGCGCGTTGACTTGAGACGGGGATATCTGAGAATCGACTGTTCGCGGTTGTGATAAGACATCACCACTCACTCAAAAACCCACTCACCTAATCTCACCTCATACCAAGCTCTTGCGCCCGCACCTCTCACTCACAATGCGTAGCTCAGCAGTCTTCGCCTCCCTGGCCACGGCCTTCGCCTTGGCCCAAGGCGCCTCACCACAAGCATCAACGAACCCAGACGTCCCAAGCGCCGCAGACTGGGCCTCGCGAGCAGCCAGCGAAGGCCGGAACCTCTGCATCATCGAGCCAGACCCCTCCGGCGGCGACGACGCCCGAGCCCTCCTCCGCGCCCTCAATGAGGACTGCCGTGCCCGCAGCATCATCGTGCTCCCGGGCCCGGTCTACCACATCAACTCCCCCATGACGACGACGTCCCTCGACGACGTGCTCATCGACCAGCGCGGAACCCTCCTCTGGAGCAATGACACGACCTACTGGCTGTCGGCGTCCATGCCGATCGGCTTCCAGAACCAGAGCACGGCGTGGCACTTCGGCGGCGACCGCGTCGTCTGGGACGGCCATGGCGAGGGCACGCTCGACGGCAACGGGCAGGTGTGGTACGACCTCAACCGCGGGGGTTCCAACATGCCCGGCCGCCCCATCAGCATCAACATCCGCGGCCTGACGCGCTCGGCCCTGCGCGGGCTGCGCTTCGTGCAGAGCCAGATGTGGAGCGTCAACATCATGTACTCGCGCGACCTGCTGCTGGAGGACTTCTACGTGAACAGCACCTCCGCCTCGGAGCACAACTCGCTCAACACGGACGGCGCGGACACCATGTACTCGGACGACGTGGTCTTCCGGCGGTGGGTGGTCGTCAACGGCGACGACGCCATCGCCGTCAAGGCCAACTCCACCAACATCCGCGTCTACGACAGCGAGTTCTTCGGCAGCACGGGCATCGCGGTGGGGTCGATCGGGCAGTTCCTGGGCCAGCACGAGTACGTCGACGGCTTCTTCGTGCGCAACGTCACGCTGCACGACACGCTGCGGGGTTGCTACTTCAAGACCTGGACGGGGATCCAGATCGGGTACCCGCCCAACGGCGGCGGGGGCGGGACGGGATGGGCGAGGAACGTGGTGCTGGAGGACGTGACGCTGGACCGCGTGCGCGGGGAGCCGCTGTTCGTCACGCAGTGCGAGAGCTTCTCGGGCCACGCGGGGGAGTCGTGCGACTCGTCGACGTTCCGCATCTCGGACGTCGTGTGGCGGGGGTTCCGCGGGACGGTGAACGACGACGTGCCGAGCGCCGGGTTCTTTCGGTGCAGCACCGCGGCGGGCGGGTGTAGGAACCTGACGGTTGACGGGTTTGATGTGAGGCCGGTGTCTGGGGGCGGCGTGCTGGATAAGTGGATGTGTAAGAACGTCGTTGGCGAGGAGGGGTTCGACTGTACGGAGATTGAGGAGAATCCGGAGGAGCTGTGAGGCTTTCTGGGTGGTTCTGGCTGTGCGATCGAGATGTTCTGGATCATATCCGGCGCATCCGGACGGCGTGGGACAGACTTATCGATGGACATGAACTAGGCGCGAATGCATTATCGTTGGCGTGTTTTAACGATGGGAATGATGCGTGAATACTCTGCTCCGACTGGCCAAGCAACGACGCCAAGCCTCTCCGTCGACATAAGGAATAGCAATGTTGACGGGATATCACCGTTCCAGCAGGTCGGGACCGAACCTCGGCCCAGGAGGGGCCGCCGGGGAGTTAAGACTCCGGCCGCCGATGACGGATGAAGTTAACTTCAGTATCGCCTTCGCGACGGGGCCCATTGGCGGCCCTAGTGCCGGCAAGCAGGGCGCTAAAATTGTCCGATACCCGAGCCTCACTCAGACTTGGTGCGCCTCCCGACGTACTGAGAAGCAATGCTGCTGGTAGCGCGACCATCAATTACGCCTATACGCGGCAACTCGGGTGGTCACCGAGATCTTCGCGACAACCTCCTGATGTCCCCTGAATAGTTCATCGCAGCCCCACGACACGGTAAGTTCCGACAGCAGGCTGCTTGGGCGATGAGTACAGGAATTCAGCCTCAACTGGGGGAATGATGACATTCTCACATCAGCAGAATCCCCCTTATCTTAGCAGGCGCCCTTCAGCCGTAGGCAGAGAGAGGACGAGGCAGAGACAGTGGGCGTATACACGTGTAACCCTCACCGAAGTCGTTCAAGCGTCCAGCCAAACAGCTTCAGAGTGCGAGATGGATGCGCTGTCAACTCTGTCTCGCCAAGGGTGGCTGGGTATCAAGCTTCCTGGCCCTCGACTGCCGATCCCGCGGCTAGTGTCCCCTCCTTCCCCTGCCGCGTGAGAGCGAGGAAGAGCCTTGTCTGACCGTGGCGTAGAGAGAGAACTATTTTCCTCTTTTGGCCACTGGTCGAGGAGTCGTGCGACCTTGGAGAAGCTTCTTCAAGGGATCGGATCGATGTTAGCGGACTGTTTGGTCCTTAAACCTCTCGATGCCTCCAGAAATAGGTGCATTTGGCTGACAAGAGCGCTCGGAGTTTGACCCAGCGTATGCATTGAAGCTGATGTTTTGATTGGGACCCGTGCGACGAACGGGTGGACCTGTAACCCATTACCATCATACCTGCAGAGCCTATGCAATAACGAACAAGAAGCATGACTCGACATCGGCAAAGTTTGCAGCGCCATGTTCGATGTTCGATAGAGTTTTGACACCTGATATAAACATGGGGCCCAAACGTTCGAGAACGAACGGTGTGTGCTCAGTCCTTTTCGAAGCTTTAACATTCGTCAAACGACATGACCCTCTGTTTTTATTCAGCGTCGGCCGCGCGACTTGGCGTCTCTGCTCCTCCTTTTCCCCCTGCCAATGATCCCAATTCCGGTCGTTCCGAGTGCCGAGAAAAAGCGGCCAGAAAGTGGTCCCTCGAACATCCAATAAGCGGGTGATGGTCGAAACGGGGGGGTCCCACAACTGATAATAATCCATCACTTTTTCTGTGTGTTCTCTCCCACATCCCTACTCTAACGGAGTGAATCCCCGTCCAACCGCATGTGAGTGTTGCCTGCCTGCGCGTCGCCGCTTCATGCTGATTACGGGTGGAGATCGGGGTGGGAATGAAAAGGAAAAAAAAAAACCGGGTTTGCTACGAATCCGCTGGACGAAAAACCCGCAAAACCCACACAACGCCCGGGGCGACGACGAACGCCTTGTCACCGTTAGCGCACTTTTCTTTGGGTCGCGTGTCGCGTGCCCTCCTTCCTCGAGATGCATAGCACACACACAGGCACACATGCCGAGCCCTGTGAACGCCCGACATGACAGTCGTGTCTCCAGTACCAAGCCTCCTCTTTTTGCACGCCCATCAGACGGGACTCTGTGTGGTAGCACCCTGCCGCTGCCTTCCATGGTGGAGGCTGATAGGGGCATAAGGCAGGATACAGCGGTACTTCGCACGACGCCTGGGCTTTTTATGCCTTTGAGGGGGGCGGTGATCTGTTCATGGCAACTGGAGACGTGGACCTGGGGCAGCACTGCCCGTGGGATTCCATGTGGGTTTAATCCCGCCCGGGATATGGGGAGGCAGCAAACCGTGTATGCGTGTGGGCAGTATTTCTTATTACCCTTCCGTCATCACTCTCCTATTCTTACTTCTTGGCTTCGAGGTTCGTTGCTTGGGAGGGTTTTCTCTTGGTTGTCCTTTTTCCACGTATACTCTCTTCCTTTTCCACGTATACATCTACCTACCATTCGCTCCTTTTATTTGTCTTTTTTATTGTCCTGGTCTCCATTCCTACCAAGGCCGTTATTCACGACAAGTCGGACAATCCCCTTGTTCACGAACACACACCGTCCAGACCTCTCGGACGCACGCGAATCCATCCCCAGGTGTCCTGGCAGCCGCCGCCCCCGTTGGATCGGGTTAGACCGCCATGGCTTCGCCGATCTCTTCGATGAAGAACGTGGTCGAGCCGGCGTGTAAGTAATACTAGCCTCTACACCAAGAAATGCTTGAACAAGACGCGAGAAGGCTTGTTCTATGGGCCAAATACGCGGAACAATCTCTATCGCGTATCTTGTTGGTTCGAAAACGTTGTCTAACACTTCCGCCCCCCAGTTATCGTCTTCGCGTTTACCATCGGCGCCCTCATCAACCGTCGCCGCTGCCGTGCCGACTGCGACGATGACGCAGGCTCGTGCGAGCGCGGCGGGTCCGAGGACTCCTTATCCCGCCCCACATCTCCGCTGCTCAAGCCGGCCGCCCGCGCCGCCGGCTCCACTCCGGCAGACCGCGTCGAGCGCAAGCTGCTCGTCCGCTTCTTCCGGACTTTCCCGTTCCTGGCCGAGATTTGGTACTGGAACCTGACATACTGGTAAGCAGTTTCCAAACTTCCACCTCCAGATCATGATGCTCACAACCCGGCCTACAGGGTCTACCAGCTCCTCCGAGCCTTCTCGGCCCGCATGATAGCCGGCAACGAGTCCGTCTTCGACCGCGCCCGCGCCCACGCCCTCTCCATCCTCCGCCTCGAGCACCTCCTCGGCCTCGACGTCGAGCTCGCCGTCCAGCGCCGCGTCCTCGCGGACCTCCCCTGGCTGATGCCCGTCCTCGCAAAGGTGTACTACTCCCACATCAGCCTCGGCATCTGCTTCATCATCTACGCCTACTCCACCTTCCCGCCCTCCACCTTCCAGCGCGTGCGCCGCACCATCGCCATGGACAACGTCGTCGCCTTCGTCATCGTCACGTCCTGGCGCTGCATGCCGCCGCGCCTGCTGCCCGCGGAGTACGGCTTCGTGGACGTGCTGCACAGTCCCCAGGGGGGAGGGAATGCCTGGACGCACAACAAGTTCCAGCTCACCATCGCCGCCATGCCGAGCCTGCACTGCGGCACGGCGCTGTTCCTCGCGTGGTGTGTGTGCCGGTTCTCGCCGCACCGGCCGCTGAGGGTTGTTGCGCCGCTGTGGCCTGCTGCGATGCTGCTCACCATCGTGGCCACGGCGAACCACTTCATTCTCGATGCTGTTGTTGGCGCGATGGTGCCGGTTATTGGGTGGAGGTATAACCACGCCCTCCTGCGGCTGAAGCCGTTGCAGGACCGCGTGCTGGAGAAGCTGGGGCTGCGCGTGCCCGAGGACGAGAGATCGCCGACACCGGTTCCTAAGGAGTGGTGATCCGGCTTTGTAAAGTACACATGAGGGGTTTTAGTATTGGACTGTAATGTAATGAGGTAAAGAAGGTCGCTTGTTTACTGTTTGTTTGTGATAGCTACTGCTGCCAGTAGGTTTGCGAACATTCCAGTAAATAGATCCGGCAGTAATACGCCGTGACCTATGGACATTTCAAGTACTTCATCGTAGTAAATGTGTCTTATAGTAAGGTTTTGACTCCTTAATCACACTCTTGGACACCTTTACCACAAAGCACTACCTGACATGTGCGTAGGCCATGATGAGCGGCCGAATTAATCAGACATTTCCAAGGTTTCAACTGTAGCAGCTTCTTTCGACACGGATCAGCCGTGCCACCAAGCAACGACTAGCGAATCGTTCCAAGCGGGGTGAATCCTGCACATTTCTAGGCACTCTAACTTGTAAATAGACCGTCACAATCTAGTCCCGGCAACCCAGTTAACCACATCGTACCTCGTGGTGTACGGGAGCTAAGTTCCCAACTCCTTGAGAACTGCATTTCTGGAATAAAAACAGGCCATGGGAGTTCGGTAAATTCTTAAATTTTCATTATCCCCCTACCTATTTGACGTCCCTCGTATGATGTTGAATTATCGCCCTCATCAAGCACCTGCGTCAAATCCGCCCTTAGATGGTCCGTGCCACAACCTAGGACTCGGATCGTCCCATTCCGCCATTGCCCTTCTCTCACAGCCTGGAATGACCATCATCGCCCCTGCGAGCGACCTCTCACCACTCAATAGGATCTAAGAGCCTTCGCGTTAGCAACTGGAAAAGTCTCCTCATCCTCAGAACCAGATACTCACCAGCAGGCGCACAGATCGGAACATCCTCAAAAGCCACCGACCCCCACGAGATAACCCCCTCAGACGTCGTCCCGCCGCACGTGTTATCGCAAATACCCCTCCTGCGGATGATCGTCCCGTCGTACTCCTCGCCGTCAATCTCGAGCCGCACGCCGCAGTCCGAATCCCCGCCGTCGATGGGGAAGTAGCCCTCGCCTTCGAGCTTGACGAGCCGGGCCTGCTTGTCGCATATGGTGACCGTCTGGGGCAGCACGGCGCAGGGGTCATCGCCGTCGTCCTCCTCGTCGAACCAGTTGTACGAGTCGTCCTCGCAGGGGTTGCCCTGGATTGGCCAGACGTCCATGCGGTTTCCTACGGATTCCAGGAGGAGCGCCTTTGAGCCGCGGGTCAGGCAGACGGTGCCACCCTGGGCAAGGGGGACGAGGGCGGCGGCTAGGAGGGTTAGGGCTTGGTAGGAGCGCATGTTGCTTGGTTGAGTGATCTTGGGGGAAGGTTGAGAGGCTGTGGTGGGACTGTATGAGCTGCTTCGTGTTCTCTTGATCTGGGTGCTGATTCTAAAGCTTAAGAGATTCAAGCTTATGCGGGAAAATAACGGATCTTATAGACGATAGGAGGCCACTTCATGTTCAAAGTCTCGATCTCGATCCATCCTTCACGATGACCATCACGACGCTCCAGGACCAGCCTCGTTACTGCAAAGGATGTATCATCTGCTGCATTAAGTTCAACTGCAATCTGCACCGCAACGATCTGTAACCGTTGAAAATCGTCAGAATTGACCTGGACACGGAAGCAGCTGCCTCAATCCTTTCGACGAAAACCCGCCAATGGAACAACTGTCTCACTCTGCATGTGCAGTATTTACTCCTTGCGGACCTCACGCAGTATATTCCACTGACATACGTCCTGCAAGCATTCCACAAGTCTTGGCTGACGGATATTGCATATGTCAGGTTGACTTTCGAACGTCGCAATAATCAGGAGAAAATCTTGATTTTTGCGGATCGTAGGGCTGGACCGGGTGCTCGTTCGACTCTCTACTCTCAAATATGCCTCGTTAGCAGATGGACAGCCCCAGGGCGCAGGGCATCTCATTGAAACAATCGACCGATGCGGAGATATGGCGCGTTAGGCAGCTCGAAAGGGCTTCCCGATCTGTCCATGGGATTTCCTAATCGCGACCAGAGACGTTTATTCAACCATGACGGCGCGGCTTCGCGCGTGAGACATCGTCTAGCGGCACACCTTTCCAACTAAACGGGTTTCTCATCAGAAACAACCCTCATATCATCCCCCTAATCTCTCGCTGGCAACGGGAAAGCCCCACGCTTGAACGTTTATAGAGCATCGAAGTACACGACAGTCCCCTTCAGGCAATTGCGAGGAGCATTGTATCGACGGTCCAGTCCCTCTGATCCACCTGCAAACGTGCCCGCATACGTCATTCAAAGAGATTTCAAGGTTCTGATCATATCCGTCATGATAACCTTCCTTTGATTCTCATCTTCGCCGAGGGCAACTATTCGTGCAACTCGTGCATCTAGCCCTTGTGAATGGTCTCTGTGCCAGGAAAGATATCGAGCCAGGCTTCCAAGCTTGACAACCGACTACGCCTCAATCTGAAAATGGGCCAGGGGCCTCGAGTGGCAGCGCCCGCTGGGAACATATTAGCCCGAAAATCCCGTCACGTTCGGTGGCATCTGGTAACCACCTTCGGGAATGGCGCTCTCTCTGATGAAGACCTCACGAGAAGTACACCGCGAAACCGACATCGCCAGCTGAGTTGAGAGATTGGCGTTGATAGACACTACTACTACCACCACAACTCCAGGAGCCGCTGCGCATTGGAAGAAGATGCCGCAGAGCCAGGATGAATTTGAGCAATACTCGTTTGCCGCGGCATCTCGACGGTCACTGCCACAATGCCGGTGGCTTCATCACGATCCTTGTTATGTGCCCCAGACGGGTCTTCGCAAACGATCTCGATGTCGTTTTCCTCGTGACTGACTGAGGATTGGCCGATCGCAATGCTCGAAGTACTGACCATACGCGCCAGGCCCCTGGTGTTCCCCGCTGGCGTGGCTTGTTGAGATTCCCTTTGGTCGTCGGAATAGTTGATGGGGATCGGGGAGAATTCAGACGGGGCGTCCGGTTCCTGGGCTGCTCCGCGTGGCGACTCCGAGGAGGTCATTGTGAGGTCCGCGGGCGAGCTGAGGACCGTAAGCCGACCGGCCTGGCGCTGTTGACTGATCTGCGGTGTTTCGACAGCGAAGCGGGGTGTGTGTTGCTTCCCCATCGCGACGCTCTCTACATGGCTCGTGTCAATCCTGACGAGCGCGTCGGACACCTGTTCCCTCGGGTCACCAGTCGCCGACTTGTTCTCGTTGGGCCTGTGTAAAGAGGGTACCTTATGTTAACTCCCTTCCGTGCAGCACGGCCAATGTTATCATCGACAGGGAGATCGGCACGTACGAATCGTTTGTCTGTGCCATCGGGACAGCGTGGGCGGTGATGCCGAGGCCAGCCATGGCCTTTCAACATGTCGAATAGTTGCAGCAATGTGCTCGTCCCGGTTGTCGAAAGCGTCGTCCCTCCTCCGGAAAAAGTCTCTCACTCTTGTATCTCTTGCATCCCTGGGGTCCTCTGCACAGGCGAGAGCCATTCCGCATTCAACTATCACCATGTCTGCCATTTCTACCTCATTCATTGTCGCGGCCGCTGTAGAAGATGATATGGAGAAAGTCTCCTCGTCGATTTGAGCACCTGGAGTTAGTTTGTAATTGAAGGAACTATAAGGGAATCACCGGGAGGTTTTCCAGGATCACGACTGGTGCTATTTGACAGACCTTTTGGAAGCCCAGGTTCACCCTCATCCTACCGCACTCATAAATGCGACCTCTCAGCCCCCCCTCGCAACGCTGCATGCTGACCAGTACGTCCCACGAGAGGTAATTCATTCGTAACCAAGAATGCCCAACAGTGCGCCTACCGACGGCCGCAGCCTGCAGATGCGAGGCGAGCTTGCGGCTGAAAACAAGCACAGTTGGCTTCCAGCTCGTCCGGCGTTACACCATGGGTGATTCTCTAGCGATAAGCGTACCCAGGTCGGTAGAGCAAGTAATAAAACATCGCCTACCTTCCATTTTGCAGTATCGCCGAGGGTAAGATGTTGAGCCGCCCCAACAAACGGAACAGTTTGGCCATTCACCGTGCGGAACCTCGCACCACCAGAATGCAATTTATTAACACGACTTGGTGATCTTACCCTAAATGGAATACAGATTAGGCTGGCTCGGCCACGTTGGCTCTAGGTGAGACTACATTTTGAAGTTTACCGGTATTCACCTAATCATTGTAGCCCGTTGAAGTAGATGTCACTAGCACACCTCTTGCCTTAAACTACAGCAATTCTCAATTCGAGTTATAAAGTAAAGGTGGAACTATCAGTACCGCAGCCGATAACTACACGTACGTACCTACATCTCATCCACATTTCATACATACGTATCAAATCAGGAGTGAGTCGGCAAAGTTAGTAATTGATAGCGGACACATCCGCGGTGCCGAGCCCCCGTTACGCAGTTGTGAGTATTAGTCATGCCCAGCATCTCCTCTTTAATCTATCTGCGGTGTCTTCTCAGCCAGGCTTTGACTCACGTGGCAAAAGCACATCTGATATTTCCTAGCGCCGCTGCAAGGTCAACGAAGACGTGTACGCCCGCTTAACAGCCAGTGCGGTCTCGTTGACCGGTCTCGTTGACTGAACACTGCGAGCGGAGGTGCTCACCGCGGGTAAGAGTTTCAAGCCATAGACGTGTATGCTGCTCTTCAGTGAGGATCAGGATCATAGGGGCCACCATGTATTTACGATGTTATGCGTTATGTTAAAACTAGCCATGAGCGCGCAACAAGGAGGGACTTCGACTTACAAAAAGGCCTCAAGAGGGTCGGTCGTTTCTGTGAACAACGAACTGAATTGGTAAGATAATTTTGAGCCCTGTAAACTAGAATCTGGTGGCAGACACGATCGAACAACATACCTACAAAATCCGTCCGGTGATGTCGCGAGGTAGCCCCAGCCGGCGGCATCATCGCAACCTTCGCGTACCTAGTCCAGTCCCAGCAATTGTCTCACCGCGGGGGGGAAACTATCGTCCCCGGGGCTGGGTCGTGTCCGTAGACGGCCCGGGAAGACCATTTCCTCCAACAAAGCCCTCCAAGTCGGCAGCGGCGGCACCATCTCCCAAGCCGGAGGATCGTGGGTGAACCAACCTTTATCCCACTGCCGGGGAGTCCAGTCCTGCTGAGCTTCGGAAATGTCCCCGAGGTTCCATTCCTCCCCGCCGACGTCAAAGGTGCAATGAACGACGGAGTTGCCAGACGCCATGTTCCGAAGAGCCTGGTGGAAGTCGTCGTAAAGGAATCCCCTATATCGTTCGGCCTCCGCGACGTCGCTCCTCCCGACGGGCCATGACATCAGGCCCTCCCTGAATCCTTCTGTTGGTTTCACAGGCGGAGTGGCAGCGTACGTCACGTAGGGGACGTAGTACTGCGATGAAGATGGGTTGTTGTTGTCTAAGGGAGGAGGAGCTTGCCGGCGCTGGATATCCAGACCAGCGCCGAGGCCGGTCACGAGCTCAGAGCGTGACGCGGAGCTACGTAGTTCCGCTTCGGTGGCTGCCGCGCTGCCGGTGAAGATCGCCGGCAGTGAGGATAAACCCACACCTTCCCTGCGCTTCAGGTATTCCTCCCAGGCCGACTGCCACACGGCGTCGCGCTGGACGACCCGCTGGAAGATGTCCGCCGCTAGCTGCGGCACGGGCCCGGCGTCGAGGACCAGGCAGAAGGACGCCGGAGGCATCCCAGCGGCCTCGAGAGCGAGGGCCTCGGCAATCCAGCCCGACACGTTCCGGGTGATGTGCGCGGAGGCCAGGCGCCAGGGGTGGCCCTGGGTCGGGGCGAACTGAACACGGAGGTGCGGCGTCGGCTCGAACGAGTTGAGGCATGGCTGCAGGACGTTCCGCCACAGGGCCGCCCGGCGCTCGACGCGTAGGAGGGGGTTCTCGATGCAGAACGGGATCAGGCCAAGCCCGTGTCCCATTGGGATGGCGACTGCCTCGTAGTCCTCATCGAGGATGATGCTGCGCAGGTGCGCGCGGGAGGTCGTGGGCATGGACTCGAGGAAGCGGATGGCGGAAGCCGCGGCGGAGAAGCGGTATTTTGACAGGTCGTATCCTTCTGCGATGTTTTCTGTCACGTCCGGGTTATCTCCCATCCATGCGGACAGGCTTGCGAGGTCGTCTTCGGAGGGGATGCACCAGTCTTGGGCCGGACATTGTATCGTGAGGGCAGGACTAATGTGACCTCTCCCCCATCCTCGAGTCTTTTCGACGGTCCAGTACCTATCGATGGCCTCGGCACCTCCCGGGCACCGAAAGAAGATCGCTTGAAGGGCGGTCTCGAAAAATTCGCGATAGACGGTCGCAGCCTTGCCGTAAGGACCCGAGTGGTTTGCCTCCGGGAGGTTGGTTGGGTCGCCCTCGGCCCGCAGTCGGTCTAGAACCCCTGTAAAGTGCGGGAACGCATCGCAGAGCTCTGTGTATACCGCGTCGGTAATGGTGTGCCCAGAGAACTGGAACAGGTTATGACGAATCTCGTCAAGCCGCTCCTTGAAATCTTTGAAGCGGGCAGCGAGAAGATTGAGCTCGGGGGAATGAAGGGTCGTGAAGGTTACGGTGTTTTTCGCAGGGCAACTCCGTCCATCTCCCGACTCACCTGCTTGCAGGTGAGTTGAAGACTGAAGTCGATGGCGCAACCATCGGCTCGCTTCAACTTGCCGGTGGAGAAACAATCCGTGTCGAAAACATATCCCCCATCGGCAGACACGTAGAACTTATAGATCTCGTCGCGTATCTCGCGCGGGAGGGAGAGAAGGGTTGGCGGCATTGTGTGCTGTTGAGTTGCGGTATGTTGTGCGGGGAAGGATTCTACAACAGTGCGTTTGAATGAGACAAGGTGCCAGGGGGCTAGCACCCTATTTATCGCCGGAACTGCCACCGTTCGCGGCGTTTGGTGGATGAGTCATGTTCATAGAGTTCAGCCAGCATCGGCCCGTCAGCACCGACGCATGTGTAAGGAAGATGTTACGAGAAAGGGCTGAGGCGAGGCAGCTGTTGGGTTAATGAGATAGTAGCCGTGGTATATACTCGGTTCTCACTCTCTCCTTCCTGTTCCTTTTCTTTTGGTTATCTGGTCAAGGTAGAGTCCTACTTGTATACAATTCAATGACGTCGTCTGCTGCGAAAGTATTTTTATGAGACAATGCACTAAACTTTGCGATTTGAAGTGGGGTTAAGTATTGGCACGTAACTGAGGCCAAATATCAAACCATATTTTCTCCAAGTTACCATGAGCAGCCCGCTTTTAATGAGGCCAAAACGCAGTGTATTAACGCTTCACTACATTCTTTCTCTGTTTCGTTGCTTACGTTAACCTGTGACTCATCACATCAAGAATAGTTGTTGTTGTTGTTGTTGTACTTAACGCCATGGCGGCAAAGGGCCTCGCCCTTGCCGCAGACCTCCCGAAGGGTATTTGGCGTGGAGAGCCGCAGGCTCAGACTACCTACTTCTACAGTACACAGCCCTCACCGCGTCCTCCAAGTCCTGCCTA